>JAJOZX010000743.1:20000-585000 GCA_023014485.1 Bathynomus jamesi | reverse complement strand
TGTGTGTGTGCTCGAAATGTTCTTTTATTTATTGATTTTTTTCTTTTTTCCGTCCGAAATGTTCTCTGGTAAGAACTTTTCAAAGATCAATTGTTGGGTGTGTGTGTGTGTGTGTATGTGTGTGTACGATTTGTTTATTTATTTATATTTTTTCTTTTTTCCGTACGAATTTTGTGTGTCTGTGTGTGTGTGTGATTTGTTCGGTGATATATTTATTTATTTTTTCTTTTTCCGTACGAATTGTTAACTTCTTTATTTATTTTTCTTTTTACCGTACGAAATGCTCTATGGCAAGAACTTTTCAAAGATGAATTGTCGTGTGTGTGTGTGTGTGTGTGTGTGTACGAATTGTTCATTTATTTATTTATTATTTTCCGTACGAAATTATCTCTGGTAAGAACTTTTCAACGATGAATTATTGTGTGTGTGTGTGTGTGTGTGTGTGTGTGTGTGTGTGTGTGTGTGTGTGCGATTTGTTCGGTGATTTATTTATTTTTTATTTTTTCTGTACGAATGGTGTGTGTGTGTGTGTGTGTGTTTACAATTTGCTCGGTGATTTATTTATTTCTTTTTTCTTTTTCCGTAAGAATTGTTCATTTGTTTATTTTTTTTTTCTTTTTTCAGTACGAAATGCTCTCTGGCAATAACTTTTCAAAGATGAATTGTTGGGTATGTTTGTGTGTGCGAAATGTTCATTTATTTACTTATTTTTTCTTTTTTTCCGTACGAAATGTTCTCTGGTAAGACTTTTCGAAGATGAATTGTTGTGTGTGTGTGTGTGTGTCTGTGTGTGTGGATGTGTGCGAATTGTTCATTTATTTATTTTTTATTTTTTCCGTACGAATTGTGTGTGTGTGTGTGTACGAATCGTTCATTTATTTAGTTATTTTTTTCCGTACGAAATGATCTCTGGTAAGAACTTTTCAAAGATGAATTGGTGTGTGTGTGTGTGTGTGTGTATGTGTGTGTGTGTTCGATTTGTTCGACGATTTATTTATTTCTTTTTCTTTTTCCGTACGAATTGTTCATGTTTATTTATGTTTTCTTTTTCCGTACGAATTTTGTGTATGTGTGTGTGTGTGTGTGTGTGTGTGTGTACGATTTGTTCGGTGATTTTTTTTCCGTACGAATGGTGTGTGTGTGTGTGTGTGTGTGTGTGTGTTCATTTTTTTTATTTAGTTTTTCTTTTTCCGTACGAATGTGTGTGTGTGGTGTGGTGTGTGTGTGTGTGTTTACGATTTGCTCGGTGATTTGTTTATTTCTTTTTTCTTTTTCCGTACGAATTGTTCATTTGTTTATTTATTTCTTCTTTTTCCGTACGAATTGTTCATTTGTTTATTTATTTTTTATTTTTTCAGTACAAAATGCTCTTTGGCAAGAACTTTTCAAAGATGAATTGTGTGTGTGTGTGTGTGTGTGTGTGTGTATACGAATTGTTCATTTATTTTTTTCCGTACGACATGATCTCTCTTAAGAACTTTTCAAAGATCAATTGTTGTGTGTGTGTGTGTGTATGTGTGTGTCTGTGTGTGGTTGTGTGTGTTTGTTTGTGTACGATTTGTTCGGTGATTTATTTATTTATTTATTCTTTTTCCGTACGAATTGTTCATTTGTTTATTTGGTTTTTCTTTTTCCTTACGAATTGTGTGTGTGGTGTGTGTGTGTGTGTGTGTGTGTGTGTGTGTGTCTGCGATTTGTTCGGCGATGTATTTATTTCTTTTTTCTTTTTCCGTACGAATTGTTCATTTGTTTATTTAGTTTTCTTTTTCCGTACAAAATGCTATCTGGCAAGAACTTTTCAAAGATGAATTGTGTGTGTGTGTGTGTGTGTATACGAATTGTTCATTTATTTATTTTTTTCCGTACGACATGATCTCTGGTAAGAACTTTTCAAAGATGAATTGTTCGGTGTGTGTGTGTGTGTGTGTGGTGTGTGTGTGTGTGTGTGTACGATTTGTTCGGTGATTTATTTATTTCTTTTTTCTTTTTTCAAATTGTTCATTTGTTTATTTATTTTTACTTTTTTCCGTACGAAATACTCTCTGGCAAGAACTTTTCAAAGATGAATTGTTGTTTGTGCGTGTGTTGTGTGTGTGTGTGTGTGTGTGAATTGTTCATTTATTTATTTTTTTTCCGTACGAAATGTTCATTTATTTAATTTTTCTTTCCTTTTTCCGTACGAATTGTTAATTTATTTATTTTTTTTTTTTTTCCGTATGAGTTGTATGTGCGTGCGTGTGTGTGTGCGTGTGTGTGTGTGTGTGGTAATGGGGGCGTACAGTCGGTGAATATATGCACGCTTTTAACTCGTTCTATATACATGCCATTTGTGCCTTCTAAGAAGCCTTCTAATCCAACTGGCGGAATAATATATGCAAATAAATAGCGTAAACTGGCAACTCAGCCTTCTAAACCAACTGGTTGATTAATATATGCAAATAAACAGCGCGATCTGGCAACTCAGCCTTCTAAGCGAACTGGCTGATGGTGCCCGCTGGCTGTGGCTGATTAAGCCACCTGGCTGATTAGGGACCCTATAAGAGAGTGGCGGCACGGCTGAATTTTAGTATGCGCTTGGCTCCTGTCGGGCGACCACCTCTCTTCCTTTCTCTCTCTCTTAGGTTAGGTTCATTGCAGCTTGGGGGATAACTCCGAAACTCCGCCTCCAAGTTGCATACCCCTTTGGGGGGGTCAGCTTGGGGGATAACTCCGCCTCCAAGTTGTATACCCCTTGCAACCCCATTTTTGGGGTGCCACCAAGGGGGTTCGGGGTGCATTGCAACAAATGGGTGGGAGGTTGGCACTATGGGATGCCTTGCAATAAGGGGGTGAGATGCCACCAAGGGGTGGCACTCTTGCAACATTATGTAACATTTGCAATCGCATTGCACTCGTCTATTTTGCGGCCATTCTACTAAAGTCCATTATAATGAAATAAACAATCTTAAGAAAATCCACACAAAATTTTATGTGTGCAATAAATTTTAAAATGTGTAAAAAACTGAATACCAAATTTTAAAAATAACATACTTAGTGTTTCATTTCATTTATTAGTTACATGTTTGAGACCAAGCGGCCTTCACACATGATCTCACACACACACATTCATAGACACAAAGTTTTAATCAATATTTAAAATTATCAAAATTTAGAAAGTTCACAAACTAAATATTTAAATGAATGTAAGCAAAAATCGATAAACTGCGGTTGCAGGTACCATGAAAAATGACACAATACTCATGAAACAAAATCGCTAGAAAGATAGCTAACATTTTTCGATTGGTGCATGAAATTGAATATGTAAAATATTTAACTGAATATCTAAATTAAATATGTAAAAATAATCAAAATAATAATTTATTAGCTCAAGGGGGGAAGGCGATCGCTCCTGTCGCCCTCTCCTTCTGTACGCCTCTGGACTCCTAACATGCCCATTAGGGTGGTCCAAATCCATAGGGGGAAATTTCAAAATTGTCTTAGATAGTCTCCACAAGTGTGGGTTTTGTCCATATAGTGTCCACATGGTCTGTGCAAAATTGCAGCGTGATTGGTGAATATTTAGAGGTCGCCCCACTCTGAATATATATATTATATAATGTACTTTTTCTTCCGTAGGTCCGATGGCTCAAACTCGATCAATTCCAAAAGTTTGGCTTCTAGGGATGGCAACTGGAACTTTATCCACGTCAAGGCTCCCTACATGCCTTGACGCCCTCCTCTTGGGGCAATACCACCACATCAATCAAAAGCAAACCACCTCCGACAGTCTGAACCAGGCATGCCAGAGGGTGATTGAAGTCTGGACCCGAGCGTGGATCCCAACTCAACGGATCGACTCCTGTGTCTGTAAGCTTTCAAAGCTTTTAGACCGCTACAAAACACTCAAGAAGCACAGGACCAGGCAACGTGCCAGCGATAGAATGAATGAAGACATCTTCAAAGCGGACATCCAGGAACTGTTTGACATCGCAACCAGTGATGCCATGAGCACAATCGTCAACGTTGAGGACCGAAATTTCCTGTCCATGCAGCGCAAGGACGTCAATTCTTGCAGCATGGCTGGCATTGATAAGGAAACGACTACACAAGAGGACAGAAAGCGATCCAGAATGGAGAAGGAAGCCAAGAGGAAGGCAGGGCATGAAGCAACACAGAAAGATTTGGAAGAAGCAGGAGTGTCATCAATTGATCTTTCCTCTTCTTCTTCTTCCCTTTTTTCGCAAGACGACGACGACTATAGACCATCGGTTCCGATTCCTTCTTCGTCTGAAGCTCCGGCACCAAAGCGTCCCAAGAACAAGGTTACGAACATTTTCCAATCTCCAGAAATCATTGGAGCAATGGATCGCACCAATCTTTCTGACCGGAATGCTGTTTTCGTAACTGGAGCTGTATTACAGGCCGCGGGGCATGATCTGTCTGGGATGACGTGCTCTCGGAGCTCTATTCATCGCTACAGAGAAAGTGGGCGAGAACAGGCAGCTCGAGAAGACCTAGAATCATTCTCTCTAGAAGACCCTGTCCTTCTCCATTGGGACGGAAAGCTTCTCCCCGGCATTGAAGGGAAGAAGACGAATGTGCATCGGATAGCAATCCTTATAACATTCAATGGACAGGAGAAGCTGCTTGGTGTCCCAAAGATGAAACAAGGAACTGGAGAAGCACAGGCCCAGGCATGCCTTCAAACTATGAAATTATGGAACGTGGAACAGCATGTGAGAGGTCTCGTCTTCGATACCACTGCGTCAAACACAGGTTTACATCGCGGAGCCTGTGTCAGGATTGAAGAAGCATTGGGTCACGAGCTAGTTTGGATCGGTTGTCGACATCATATACTTGAAGTCGTACTTGCTGATGTCTTTGCCTCAATATTTGGCTCAACAGGAAGTCCTGAAACAGGCCTTTTTAAGCGATTTCAAAAGGAATGGCCATCTCTCTCCCACGAAGCATTTGTCTCAGCATCGGACAGCTTGTTCGAGAACCCTCAACTCCAAGAGATGAGAAAAGAGATGCTCACTTACTTACCTAACGCTCTTCAGGCAAGCCAACCTCGTGACGACTACAAGGAGTTCCTTGAACTATCTTTGCTCTTCCTGGGGGGAAAGACTGGTGGTCAACTCTTTATCCGAGCTCCGGGTCCCATGCACCACGCGAGATGGATGGCGAAGGCGATTTATGCGCTCAAAATCTACCTCTTTCACTATCAATTCAAGCTCACAGCACGCGAAGAACGAAACGTTAGTCAGCTGGCTTTATTTGTCAGTCTGATTTACGTCAAGTACTGGCATGAAGCGCCAATGGGGACACAAGCTCCTCTCAATGATCTCAAAATGCTGCATCTTCTGGAAAAATATCCACACGGAGGAGCTGCACAAGCGGCGAAGACAGCTCTAAGACGCCACCTGTGGTACTTGTCGGAGCATCTGATTGGACTGGCCTTCTTCGATAATAGGATCGATCATGATACCAAAAGGAGAATGGTTCAACACCTCCAACATCCCCAAAAGAATGGCTGCCCCCGACGAATCGACATGGCGGAAGCTGGTGTTGAAAATGATGTGGCATCCTTCGTCACGAAAAGGACATTGACCCTCTTTGATGCCTTGAAAGTTGGAGGTAAGGAGGAAGCGCGCCAGTTACTTCAAAAAGATCCACGGGAATGGCCAAATGACAAGAACTACAGGGAACTTAGAGATCGCGCCTTAAAGATGAAAGTCGTCAATGATGCTGCCGAGCGAGGTATTGCTCTCGCACAACGCTACAATGACACTTTGACACGAAACGAGGACCAGAAGCAGTACCTCCTACAACTCGTAGCCGCCCACCGAAAACAGATACCAATACCATCCAAGGCGACTCTGATGCAGAAGAAATAATGAAGATACACCCATTATCATGTCCTATTGTCTTACTGTTTTCTTTCATATTGTTTGAGAACCAAAAAAAAATTTACTTATTCAGTTGTTTATATATTTTCCCAAATTTTCAAAAAGGGGGCAAGTGGGGCGACCCCTAAATATTAACCGAATAACGTGAAACTTTGCACAAATACTGTTCACACCAAGAGGCATAAAACCAACCTTGTGGAGAGAACTTAGTCGATGCTTTAACCTTTTGGACCACCCTAATGCCCATATAAAAAAGAAGACATTAGACAGCAGAAGGGATTCAGAGAAGCTTCACAGCCAAGATCAATGGGTGCAAAGAACTAAATTACTGGGAAAGGTTACGCGAATTATAACTACAGTATATTCACTGGAAAAGAGAAGAGAGAGGTATACCATTATTTACACTTGGAAACTAATAGACACTAGTCCTTAATCTTACCTCTGAACCCTGTAACTCCCCAACTAACAGTGGAAAGTAGAAAAGGAAGACTGTATCGTGTTCCCAAATTAAAGGCTAGACAGGAAACATTCTTAACACTGAAAGAAAATAGTTTTGTTGTGAGAGGACCAAGACTGTTTAATCAGCTGCCGAAAGACCTAAGAAACACGATTGGTGTTGCGGTGGACATCTTCAAAACACGATTAGACGCCTAGCTCAGAACAATCCCCGATGAGGCAGAGGCGGAGGGGCGACAAGCTTGACCTTCGTGAAATAAGGAATCATCGAACGGAACATATGAAAGGAAGGAAAGGTGTATATATATATATATATATATATATATATATATTAGGGTGGCCCTTAGTTGTATGTGATTTTCTGAAATGAAATATGTTTCATCTCCCAACCTCCAAAGTTGTTCTAATCCATGTAAAAATGCTCTGTGTAAAATTTCAGCTCAATCAGACAATATTAAGATGGCCCCCAAAGGCCCTAAATTTTCTGATTTTAACAATATTGATATTTTTTCATATAAAACCGTTTTTATCTTCTTTACAGTGTTTTATTCGAAAGAAATATAGAATATGATCGAAAGAGAATTCAATTTACAATAAATTTAGTTATAACCATTATTTACTTAAAACCAAAATTGGACGAGATATTCACGGAAATTGAAAAGTATCATAAGTGCGTAAAAAAACCGCTTCTGGAAGGTTCTAGAAAGTTCTGCGCCTGCGGCCTATATAAGCGGCGTAATTATTTGTTGTAAATAAAATTCACTTTCGATTATGCTTTGTGATTATTTTCCCAAACAAAGTTTGCAAATGAATTATAAAGGTTTTATATTAGAAATACCAATTATCGGTGAATTTTGAAAATTTAGGGCCTTTGGGGGACACCTTAATATAGCCCAATTGAGCTGAAAGTTTGCACAGAGCACTTTTTTATATATTGGAAGAAGATTAGGGGTTGGGAGCAAGTAATTTCAAAGGTTGAAAAATAAGAGCCACCCTAATATATATATATTAGGGGTATACCGGAATTCAGTTCCTGTCGGAACTGGAGATTTAGCTCTCGTTCCGGTTCCGGTCGGAACTAGTGTATTCCGGCCGGAATGGGGGCCGGAATGGGGCCGGAATTATTTTCCATTTCAGCTCTGCCAGGAGAATCATCAGAGGGCTTTGACATACTGAAAGTTAATTCCCATCTGGCTACCATTATTTTTTTTTTTACATTTTTTCATAGAGCAAAAACAATACATTCTGTTTAAAAAAATTGAGCTTTTCGTATTCTTTATAGGTCTGTACTAACGTTAAAACACAATTATAAAAACTAACATTAAAATACAGTAATAAAACTACAAATTAGTTGAAATTACTAAATTACAAAACAAAACTTCTCTCTTCAGTTCAATATTCCTTGAAATTTGGGTATGTTACGTTGGAAAAATAAAAGCTGCTCACCATTTCATGGCAACATGCGCGATCTTTTTCCTCAAAGACATTCCCAGCCTCAGAAAACAAACGTTCAGAATAAACTGAGGAAGCGGGAGCTGCCAATAGTTTTCTCGCAATAACACTTACATGGGGATACTTCAATTTGTTCTCTTTCTACCATTTTATGACTTTTTCCTCCTTAGCTAGCTTAGGAATTGTCTTCCCACTCCCAGACAAGAAATTTTCAATTTCTTTTTTGAAGTCATCATCTGTCGGTCCTGCACTACCTGTAACCTTTCTTTTCCTTTTCTTTTCATTTTCACTTTCACTTAGTTCAGCCTCGTAGCAAGTAAGAAATTTTGCTGCAATCTCCACTCAAATTTGATGACAGTGATGATGTACCTGGCTTGATAATTTTTCTGACAGGAGAGGAATGGCTATAAGATGATGATGATCCAGTTTCTGAACCACTATCCAATTCCATTTTGTTATTTTCTTCACTCACTCTCTTTTGACATTGAAGTACCTCCTTTATTTCAGATAGAACCCACCTTTTAGATAAAATTTTCAATTCCTCATCAGAGAAAAGAGTTAATTTATACCTTGGATCCACTGCAGTGCTGATAACACGTAGGCAACTCTTATACACATTGAATGAACTCTTGATTTGGCTATTGTTCATAAATCGTTTTTCTACAGTTAATATTGGGATGTTAGGGTGATCAGCTATATAAAGTTGTGAACACTTTTTAAGGGTTTCTATTCTCTCCAACATCAAGTAAGCACTGTTCCATTTTGTTTGAACATCTTGGATGAACTCTCTCAAGAGAAATTTCCCACTCGCTAAACATGGATTGGAAGGATGCAGCAATGTTCAGCCCTGTATGCGAACCAGGGAAATGCTTCCAGTGGAGAACACAATCAATTTTTTTAAACTCGTTTGTTTTCCAATGGGTTGTCAGGGAGATGAAACACTCTTGAGAGTACTGATTGCTCCAAATATCTGTAGTAAAAGATAGATGGTCTGCTGTGGAAAGCTTATCTGATAATGCAGATCACAATCTTTCATAGGAGGTTAGTAACATCTTTTCAACGAAATATTTTCGGGTTGAAATGAGATACCTTGGTTGCAAATGGGCGATCATCTCAATGAAACCTTGCTCTTCAGTAACTGTAAATGACTGATTATCCATTGCGATGAAGTTCATTATTTTTTGATGGATTTGTATTGACCTGGAATCATTTATATCCCAAATTTTTTTACCTGCAAAACTTTCCTGAATGGATATTTGTTTCATAGCTTCTATTTTACGCTCCTTTGGGGTTCCTGATACCACACCTGGACCCTTTTTTTTCTGTGATTCTTCTTTGGCTTCATTATATTGTGACCTATGATAGTTATTCAAATGTTTGTGAAGTGGAGTGGTACTGAACGTTTTGGGCGTAGCACCACGTTTCACTTTTTTATGGCATAGCCAGCACTCCACATTTGTATCATTAACATCAAGTTTAATAAAAAATTTCCATACAAAGGAGGACATTATAATTATTTAATTCTAATTAAGTATGGTAATTAAAAAAATACTGAAAATAAATTTGCCAAAAATTTGTCTGCAATACCTGTGAAAAAGTCATAAAATATAGCTAAATATTTAATAAAAAAAAAATATTAATAATAATATAAAATAAAATTCTAAATATGTATATAAATAAAATATAATATGGTAATCTCACGATTTAGTTACAGAAAAAAGTGAAACTGCCAAATTGCAATATTTAGGGTATTTTATATCGCTCAGTTTTCTTGCAATTAAAAATAATTATAACAAAATGTAGAATAATAAATTTTAATAAATTTCGTTTTTACAGTGACTGAATTCCGGTTCCGGCCAGAATTCCGGCCGGAAATTTGTTCCTAATTCCGGCCAGTTCTGGTTCCGGCCGGAATTGAAAATTCTGGTTCCGGTACACCCCTAATATATATATATATACATACTCGTATATATACATATACACAAGGTGTTTCAGGAGAAAAGGTCAATACTTCGGGAGGTGATAGTATCGGTCATTGTGAGAAAAAAAGTTCATATGAACATGTGTCTAATTCTGAATGGTTACGGAGATAGAGATGTTTGAATCTACAAATACAAAAGCATTGTTAATAGTAATCAAGAAAGAGAAACCAATTACTGTTTCTAACGTTTATTGTTTAAACATTGGCATTCTGAAGATCGCGTGTTGTTCGTCTGAGTTGATCTTGACGTTCATTTATGCGGGCAGCAGCATCCAAAATGCGCGCGAGCAATTCGTCTCGTGTATCCACCTTTCTTTTGTAAACTTGACTTTTCATCCACCCCCACAAACAATAATCTAACGGAGAGAGGTCTGGAGACCTTGGTGGCCATTGAATGGGACCACCGCGGCCGATCCATCGACCAGAGAAAGTTTGATTTAGGTATTGCATCACCAGACGGGTAGAATGTGGAGGAGCTCCGTCATGCTGAAAGTACAAACCAACGCGTGTAGCCAAAGGAACATCCTCCAATGGTCCTGGCAATTCATTTTGCAGAAATTCTAGGTAACTTTGTCCTGTAAGACGATTCTCTAAAGTAACAGGGCCAATCAGCTGATCATCGATGATACCGCACCACACATTGGCAGAGAAGCGATGTTGAAAATTTGTTTCCACAGTGGCATTTGGATTTTCGTCTGACCACCGATGAGAGTTACGAGTGTTGTTGATACCGTCACGGGTGAAAGTAGCTCTATCGGTGAACAGTATTAATCGAAGCAATCGGCGATTAGCATTTATCCAATGACAAAATTCCAGTCGCATGGCAGCGTCTCCTGGTTGAAGGTGTTGTTAACGCTATACATGATATGGATGCAAGCCTTTCCCACGTAATGTTCGCCATACTCTTGTGTGTGGTACACCGAGACGTGTAGAAATTCTTCGTGAGCTAGTAATAGGACTACGCTCTACCAACTGAAGAATGTTTTCCACTTCATCCACAGTTTGTTGACCTTCACGTTCAAATGAAACATGAGCGCTGGGAAGTGTACCAATCTCACGCAATGTGTTGAAAACCCTGGTAAACACTCTTCGATCCGGAATTCTGCGGTTCGGAAACCGTCGACGGTATTCTGCAACAGCAGCTGTTGCACTTCCATCGCAAAAACCGTAGACATTCACCATATCTGCATATTCGGCATGTGAAGGTGTGTGGCATTCTTAACACTGCTTCAAACACCAAACAATGTCGATTGGCTTATGTTACATGCTTACATTACAGCTTATATGGTTAAAGGTTATAGGGGAGGGAAGGGAGAGGAAGAGCTGCGCGTGGATCAGATTCAAACAGCTCTATCTCCATATCCATTCAGAATTAGACACATGTTCATATGAACTTTTTTCTCACAATGACTGATACTATCACCTCCCGAAGTATTGACCTTTCCTCCTGAAACACCCTCTTTAAATATAAATATATAAATATATATAATTTTATATTTTTGTTGTTTTTTCTCGTTAATATGACTGTTTAATAAAACACTATTTTCTTATAGTCAGGTGGCTCAGCGAAAAAATCGTTACAATAGTGACAAAAGCACCAAATTTTTACAGTGGGTTTGTATGGGTATATGGATGAAAAAAATCCCATGCTCCAAAAAATCTGTCCATATTAAGGGTGTAAAATCCAAGATGGCTACCGTGGACCCGTCAAAATCTGTAAATCGTCTTATTTTAACCACAAGACCAGATAAAAGCATGGATGAAAGTTTTTTTTATAGTTTTTCTGCTACAAAGAATCCAATAAAATCGTTATTTTTTAAAATAAATTTTGAGGAAAAAAAGATTGAAGCTGTAACTGATTTGATACAGCTTAATATAGTTGTATTTTCGATACATTTCTTATATAATAGTCTATGCATATAAGCCTTGTCATGACATATATTATCTTGTGATAAGTACATGTAAGTGTGATTTATATGTTCAAGAGTGACGATTTCCGTAACCTTTCCCAGTAGTTTATTTCTGTGCACCGATTGATCTTGGCTGTGAAGCTTCTCTGAATCCCTTCCAGTTGTCTAGTGTCTTCTTTTTTATATGGGCATGTTAGGACCGAACAGTTTTCCAATTTGGGTATGATCAGTGTTTTCAGTAGAGGAATCATTATATTCTTATCCCTTCGTTTAAAGGTTCTCAATATCTGTCCAGTTACTCTCTTTACTCTGTTTACTGCTATCTTATTTTGTGTTTCAAATTTTGCATCATCAGTCATTACAACCCCTAAATCTTTTGCTTTAGAATTTTTCTGAATTTCCTGTCCATTTGGGGTATAATATTCCATGGATTTTAGGTCCTCTCTTTTTCAGTACCTTAACAGCTGAAATTTCTCGGTGTTAAACTTCATATTGTTCTCTTCCGTCCACTTGTAGATTCAGTTCATGTCTGTTTGTAGAGATCCTATATCTTCTGGGTTTCTTATTTTTCTACTGATCTTTGTGTCATCGGCAAAGGATGTTACTGTGTTGTCTCTGGTAACGTCCTCATCTATGTCAGTTAGCATGATTATGAAGAGTAGTGGAGCTAATACTGTTCCTTGTGGTACTGAGATGAGGACTTCTGATTCTGATGAAGATATTCCTTGTACCGTAACGACTTGCCACTGCTCACTAAGGAAATTATATATCTAATTCCCTACTTTTCCTGTTATTCCCATATATTTCAGTTTATGTATTATGATTCCATGGTCACATCGAATGCTTGGCAAAGTCTGTGTAAATTACATCATAGTTTTCATTACTTTCCAGTGCATTAATAATGTTGTTGTAGTGTTCCATTAGTTGTGATAGGCATGATCTGCCTGACCAAAACCCATGTTGGTTATCATTTAATTTTTTCTGAGTTTCCAAAATGTCATAGATTTTCTGTCTAACTATTCTTTCAAATATTTTAGTGAGGTGAGATGTTTTTGGCCTCGGATCGATCTCCTCCTTTATATATTGGGATTATGTTCGCGCTCTTCAGAATGTCCGGTATTTTTCCCGTGTCTAGTGATCGTCTCCATATCTAATATAAGGGCTCAGCGATTGCATTCTTGCTGTTTTTGATCAGTGTGGCATTCCATTTGTCCGGTCCTGCCACTGAGTGGGCTTTTAGTTTCCCTATAGCTTGTGTAATATCATCTGTCGTAAAGTTGAAGTCCGTTATACTTTCCTCTTGTAGTTCTTCTTCAAAGAACGCATTTTTATCGCATCTCAGTTTGTCAGTTTTTGGGATGCTGAAAGATAATTCGTACTGAGCTCTTAATATTTCGGATACTTCTGTTACATCATCAGATAAAGCACTGTCTTCGTTTTCAAAGGTCCGATAAGCGTGTGGTTTTACGACTACCTTTTTGCAAAATTATAGAAGTACTTTGAGTTAACATTTATCGCTTCTATAGCGTCGTCGTCTTTCTGTATGCTTCTCAATTAGTTCCTCTATGACGCAATCGATACTCTGCAGTTTATCATTTAATATTTTTCTGATGTTGTCATTTTTACAGTTACTTAATTTTCCAGTCACTTTTTTTCTCTTTCGGCGAAATGACCTCTTTTGTCTCTCGAACCTGCTTTTCTTTCCTGTTTGTTGTATTTTTAGGACATGTCTTTCCACAATTTTAAGCGTCTTCTCCTCTAAGGTCATTAGCATCTCTTACGTTGTATTGGCCCCGAAGATGTTTTCCAAACTATTACTTCAATGTTGGATGCAACATCTTCCCAGTTTATAGCTTTGGAGTGAAAATTAAAAATTTCGAATTTGCTTCTTTCTGTTCGTGTTCTTTCCTTTCCTGTTGCTTTTATATTGGTTGTTGTTTCAATAATGTTGTGATGCGATATTACAGTATAGTTGGAGATATTTCTACGCTATCAATTAGGTTGCTGTTGTTTGTGAATACCAAATCTAGGCAGTTGTTTTTTCTTGTGTTTTCTGTTATTTCTTGTGTTAACAAATTCATCAGCTAGCGCTAGTAGCATTTTCACCTGCTCCTGATCTTCTCGTGTGGCCCCCCTTGTCCTGGTGTACACATATATTTCTCCTATCCTTTTATATTTCATGAATGGAAAATTAAAATCACCACAGAGAAAAATATTTGGGGTTGGAGAATGTAGATCTTTTACCCAGTTTCTTATCTCTGTAATGGAATCTGAGAATTTTGAGGTTGGCGTGTTCGGAGGGTCTGTACATTAAAATTAGTACCATATTTAATTTTTCAACTTTTGTTGCTACACATTCTACGTAACTGTTTGAAGTACTTATAGTCATTTCTGCCATATGCTTTTCGCGTGTGTAAATAGCACATCCTCCTTTACGTCTCACTGTTCTGTCAGCTCGGAGGATGTTATAGTTGTCAATTTGTATTTCGTTTTCGTTAATACAGAACTCACAGTTTTCACAGTTCGCTGGCAGTCCTTTAGATGGGTTTCCGCTGAGGCATGCAAAATCTGCTCCGGTTTCTTGCACGAGTCCTTTCAGGTATAAAACTTTGTCCGGAGAATGGTTTGATTTAAGGCCCTGAATGTTGGCTAGCATTATTTTTATTTTTTCCCTTTCGTTTTTACATACTTGTGTTTCCGACTCGTTTTCCAATAGTGGTGCCGGTTTCGTTGCCTTGTGATCCTCCGAGAATTTTCCTCTCTTTATCTGGTTCGATACCCGTTGTCCCGATATTGCATGTAACGTCTTTCTGTATGCCTTCTGTACGGCTTTCGGATCCCTGTATTTGTCAGTTGGCTTTGTATTTGTTGGACGGTATTCAATAGTTGAATTGTGTGGGCTACACATCTAAAAAATTGGTAGCCCTCTGTTGCTGGTTTCGACTGCTCACCAGATGGGTTCCTTTGAAGGTCGTGGTAACGGCATTTTTGACCGTATTTGCACCTCCCATATCTTGCATAGGTGTTGTAGACAGTAGGATGGTGGAACTTGCACTGATTTTCAAATTTGCAATATCTTCTTGTATAATGTGTGTTACATAACGTGGGATGTGCATGGATGCATTGCCCATCCCGATATCTGCAGTACCCTTTTGCATAGTATTTACAGACGGTATTTTTTACGCTTCTATTTCTTGTTATCTGATTATTTTCTACGTTCTTAATTTTGATATTATCATTATTTTTCTTCGGGTGTTTATTTCCTACGTTTTTAATTTTTATCTTTATATCATTTTGCTCGTTGGGCAGTTTTACTACATCGCAACGTTTACTTATCTCTTTTCTTTGTTTTAGGTCTTCATTCCGTATTATATTGTTAGTCGTTATATAATATATATATATATATATATATATATATATATATATATATATATATATATATATATATATATATATATATATATATACAGGGCGTCCCAAAAAAATGTATACACACTTTAAATAATTATAAAGGCAGTGTTTATTAAAATACATTTCATTTTCAAAATGTAATAGAATCTACAGACATTATTTAATTGTTTTGTCAACGCCTGTTGTCAAACTGACGTCCGTTCTGGTCCAAGCACTGCTGATAACGCGAAGCAATGGAATCGCAAACATCACGAAACATTTCGTTTGGTATTTGTGTGCATTCTCGTTCAATGGCTGCTCTCAATTCAGCGACTGTTGCAGGTTTTATAGCGTAGACTTTGTCTTTTAAGTATCCCCATAAAAAAAGTCTAGTGGTGTGAGGTCTGGTGAACGCGGAGGGTATTCTACGAAACCCCTTCGTCCAATCCACATCCACATCGTGCCAAGTACCACTCGCAATACTCCACTCTTCGGTCCGGATCATCTTCATTAATAGCATGGACTAATCTTGGAATGTAACTTTTCCATTGACAGCGCTTCAAAATGCGTTGGACAGACGATTCTGAAATTCCTACCTCACGACTCGCTTGCCGCACAGATTTTCTTGGACTTTGGTGATACGTTTCCAGTACTCTTTCTTGCTTTGTGGGGGCTTGTCGATGTCCGTGGTCTTCCGGAACGCTTCTTGTGGACATTCTGAACAGTTCCATCGGCTTCAAACTTATCTCTAATTCGAGTGATGGTACGTCGCGTTGGTGGATCTGTTTGAAACTCCCTCCTAAACTGTCTTTGCACTTCAACTGCGTTTTCACACTTCCAGTAGCATTTTAGAATGAATTTCCTTTGTTCAAAGCATAGTCTGACTGCCATTATTAATTCTAATGGGTTTAACTTGGAAAGAAAGAAACATCAATTGAGCTATCAGCTGTTAAAGTGTGTAAACATTTTTTTGGGACGCCCTGTATATACATACATACTGTATATACTGTATGTACATATATGAATAAATTGTGAATGAATCGGTGCTTGTTTACACTTTCCAAATATATTAAGGATCCTCCTATTACGCCTTGGAATCCTACGTAAAAAGAGGATTTCAGACTTCGGTGGGAGTTTTTGGAATGCTCCGCGTCACTTCCTTCTCTCTCACGGTCTATCTCTCTACCCTGACTCTCTTCACTCCACTTCTTAACTTTCTCACCCTGTCTCTCTCTTTCTCTGTGTTGCGTTGCCTTTTTCTTTGATCAGATTTCATGGTTCCATTCTCGCTTGGTATGTTATCTGTCTTGTAATTATTTACGAACCTAAAACTTAAAAGACTGCAATTAATGCATTATTTCAATAATTTTTATTATTTCCTACCTATTCTACAGTATTCAACTAACTTTACTTGCCTATATTCTGATATTTAATTGCTAATTTTTATAAATCTAATACTATCTAAAAACTTACCTATCTTGAAGAAGCTGACCGAATAAGAGTAGAGGAGGGGATCACATGATAATAAACCTATGCCTGATTGGCTGAACGTGAATACGAGTATGAACCAAACGAAACTTGTTGTTCTTGCTTCGTGGCTCAGAGCATGTATGCTCATCCAAATTCAAAATAGGCCCATTTTCTATTTTTTATAATCTATCACTTTTTTGCATAATTATTTATAAACTCCTCACACAATAAATTTACTTCCTATTACAAGTATTTGGCATTTAAAGGCAATTAAATCGATACTTACGCCCATGTCTGCGACCTGAACATGCAAAGACAGGCATCGATATAAACTACTGCCCGTTCTCATGTAAAAATATAATGGCCATTGCTCTTTCTTTCTGAAGCGACATGCGTCGACTATCAAATACAAGTCCAAAAGCCGAAAAAAACACTGGTCGACAAAATCGAACTTTCTTCTCTCATCTAAGATATATACACACTTTCCTAGACCAGGTTTGTACGTTGATTCCAAATCTGTTTTCGATTTCCTTCTAGCACATCTAGTTATCGAAATATAACTGGTGTTATTTTCAGGACAATTTATCGTAAAAGTACAAATTTATTCATAAAAAGAAATGTACACCAACCTAAAAACGTTGCGAGTACGATTTTCTTTTGTAAACCTTGTCCGGATCGTCAAGGTACAACATCCAGCATTTGTCTGCCAGCATACTTTCGTTCCAGAAACCTTGGTAGCGATTTTCCATTGACTAGATGTCTTGATGGAAGCCTTCCTCCTGTTCGTCACTCACCGCGCCAAGGTTTTCGGGAAAGAAATCTAGATGTGAATGCACAAAAAATGTATTTTCAAGGATATGCGACAGCCCATTTCTTGATATGCATCGAGCAGTTTCTGAACTCCATCTTTGTATGCGGGAGACTTGTGGTTACCCAAGAAGTTTCCACAAATCCATTTGAAAGCCTACCATGCTTTTAGTTCTAAGGCATTGAGACTTTTTTCAAAGCCTTCGTCCTGCAGAACCTCCCTTATTTGGTGCCACACAAAGATTCCCTCCGTCAATTTCGCGGCACTGATATTTGTAAATTTCTCAACAAGGTATCGAAACACTCTCGAATTCGCCTTACCCATCACTTTCACAAAATTTTTCATTAAGCCGAGCTTAATGTGGAGAGATGGCAGGATAAGCTTTGGATCAGCTAAAGAAACACACTGGACACTGCCCCTTCCTGGCTCGTATGTGCTTCTTTGATATCAGTCACATCTGATGTAATGATACGCGGTAGCACGGCTGTCTCATAGGCATAGGAAACAACAGTATTTCGTGAACCCTCCTAGCATGCCCATTAACATACCAATAACTTTGAGATCACCACAGATATTCCATTGATGAGTGCTCTATTGGATTGCTTCGAGTAGTAAATTCATGTTATCGTACATCTCCTTTAGATGAACGGAGTGGACGGTCGGGATCGACGGCTTTAAGTTCCCGCCATGCAGGAGAACCGCTTTCGAGCTTCGCTGTGAGGAATCAGTGAAGAGGCGCCACTCAGATAGTGTGTGTACCTGTGACAAATTCTCGAAAGTTCATTTATATCATAGCAATAGCAGAGCGGACCGTCTACTGTAAAGAATGTCGCCAAATCATGGTTTCGTTTTCGATAGTGACACACTCGCACGTTCTTCTCAAGTAAGTGTTTCTGCTTGAAAAACAAGCCTCTTTCTTTGGAGAGGGCTAGGTCTCTAATTAGGTCATTCAACTTGTTTCGGGTAAGCATCTCCGGCTCCGATTGCTCTTCGTCAGGTGTGTATTCAAGCTCGGCCGAAGGGCCCGCATCTCCGCCAATCGCACCTTCGTCGGATTCCCTTTCGTCTTCTAAAGAATCGAATCCATGCTGTGGAGGTACCGGAATCGGCATTGTGTCATCGTGAGGGATCGGTCTGATCGCGGAGTCTACGTTCGGATAAACGATGTTATGCTTCTTCTTCACGGAGAATCCAGTTATGTTAACATTGCAAAAGTAACAATCGCCATGATGGTCTCTCGGCTCCCTCCATATCATGGGTATAGCGAACGGAATCGACTTTTTCCTTTGGTTCAACCAGTCACGTAATCCATTCGAACAAGCGGTACAGATAACATGTGGCGCCCACTCCTTACCTTGGTCGCCTAGCGAACAGCCGAAGTATAACCTGTAAGTTTTCCGGAGATCCATCGTGATTGTACGCCATTGTGATTTAGTCGCGAACGAGCCGCACACGTAACAGAAATTGTCGGGGTGATTTTTACACTTTCGAGGCATGATGTTCGATGAGCGAGTTGATGTAAATCACCTAAAAAAATAAAATGTGTAAGTGGGCGACACAAAACAAAAAACACAACACAGAACTAGACATGCGACTGTTACTCCAAAGAATAAAAGGGTGTACATGTGCAACGTTTGCAAATTTGTGGCCAGCAACGGCTCTCACCTAAAATGCCACAAGACAACCTGCGGAAAGCCTAAGTTGAAAAGACAAAATGCCATATATGAGGGTACAGAACTGGTAAAGCAAAAACCTGCACCTAAGCTGCAACGACAAAATACTCCGCTACATGTATAAAGGACGCATATTATATATTGTGTATATATCGTATTATATATTATATTTTATATAGTTATATGCATATTATATATATGTCATTCCTTTTCTAAGAAACCCAAACAATGTTATGGATGTCGATCAGGTCACACTTCTGCACGATAAGGCCCCCTGCTTTAAGGCATTAGCCACTCAACAGTTGTTGCGGGACCATGAAATCGATTTGTTTGGAAATGAAGAATGGCCAGGAAATTCTCCTGACCTGAACGTCTGTGAACACATTGGATCAGTTATAAAGGACAAGGTTGAATGTGTCTTGTTTCAAGAACCTGCAGCAAATCGATTTTCGAAGGATACAATGACGCAACACATTGAAACTGTTTTAGCAAATTTGCGTAACGATCAAGATCTATTCATGTCACTTTTGGCAAGCTACTCAAAGCGAATTCAGGCTGTCTTGGAAGCCAATGGCGGGAACACCAAGTTTTAATTGCTTCTCATTAAATGCAGGATTAAATTCTCTTTTGTAAGGTATGTTTAGTTTTACTGTACCTCTAATGGTTTAGGCCATGGGTGGGGGGGGGCTAAGGTTTATTGGAGCCCCGTACGTGGCAAAAATAACGTTAGTGAGAGATATTAGTCATAATTGAGCAGTTATATATTTTGTACTTTGGTAGTGCCTATGATGGCCTGTCAGGCTGTGGTGGCCTTCTTATGCCATAATAGTCTAAATTTATATTTTGTATTTGATAATTAATTTACCAACTTATGTAGTACCCGACATAAAAAAAAACAGTAAGAAAGAATAACTGTGTCAATTGGTCAGTTGTGTCAATTTTAACATACAACAGAAAATAAAATATAAAGAAAGAACAGATCATCTTTTTAATAATTTAGAAAATCTGCATCTTTCCTGTAGCGGTCTTTGATAAAGTAGAATTTCATTGTGTAGTGTGCCATAGGGATCCAGCTGATTTTAAGATATAAATATCTAGGCCTAGTTTTGCTAAGTGTTAAATGGATGTGTGCATAACACAGAACTCTTTTTTTTACTATTGCAGGTGAAAAGGATCATGGCCAAAGAACTGGAACTACTTCATCATCAGAATGTAAAGTTTCATAATGTGATTAAGGATTTTATGATTCAAACAGGAGACTTTTCAACTGGAAATGAAACGGGAGGAGACAGTATTATGAAGGCCAATTTGAAGACATTGTATGTTAACATAATCATCCAGTGTTGATCAGAGTTTATGAAGGTATATAATTTACCTCTGAAAGCTCTAGTAGTATACTAGAAAAAATGTAGAGTACAAATCAATATCATGCAAGACGATCAATGTTGCAAGGGGGTGGGGGAGTGGGGGGTTATGTAACAAGGGGAAGGGGGTTACTCCCCCCAAGTTGCATGAAGGAGAGAGAGGGGGTTTGAAGGGAGGCCGGGGTAAAGAAAGACCTCCTCCGAAAGGGGTAACCTAACCTAACCCTAACCTAAGAACGTAACCTAAGGGAGGAGATGTTCTCGCTGGCATGTCTCGTCGCATACTGAAGTTCGTGACAGCTTCAGTTGGCTAAGAAGGCATAATCAGCCAGTTGGCTTAATCCGCCAGTTGGCTTAGGAGGTGTGTATATATATATATATATATATATATATATATATATATATATATATATATATATATATATATATATACTAAAGGAGAGGAGAGAATTAAAAAAAAATGTATAATTGACATAGAATAATTCTGCGCTATGTATTTAATTAGCCCCTTGTGTATATATATATATATATATATATATATATATATATATATATATACCGGGTGTCCCATTCGAAATGAAGCAAATTTGAAGCTCTGTAATTTTTAAAGTATTAATCTGAGAATGTTGAAATTTTGCCAGTTACTACACCATATGCATATGTTTTTCTCATAATATTTTTTGTTTGTTTCAGATTGAATTATGTTTACCCCACAAGAAAAAGCGAAATGTATATTATGGATGGCTGAGTTGAAGTCCCTTACTCTGGTGCAACGGCGGTTCCGTACAACTTTTCACAAGGAACCACCCACCAGAAGAGACCTATATGCATGGACCAAGAAATTTGAGGATACTGGGAGTGTTCTAAAGGAACACTCTGGAGGGCGAACAAGATCTGAAGATGTTGAACGAATACACGGCGCCTTTGGTAGTAGCCCGAGAAAGTCCAGCCGTCGGTGCCAGTGTCGAACTGCAGATTCCTCGTTCAACTGTGCATAGAGTCGTGCGCAAGCGGCTGCATCTCTATCCATATAAGCTTCAAATTGTTCAGCATATAACATGTGAAGATCTTAACAAAAGGAAATATTATGATGTGCACAATGTATCTAATGTATCTAAATGTCATAATTCACATATACCATATAAAATGTGATGACATTGTCTATTTATTTTGTGAATATTACATTGTTTGCTTCACTCAATAAAACATTATAAGGTTTCAAAGTTGTTTCATTTCGAATGGGACACCCGGTATATTAATGGAGAGATTTTCTCACTGGCGTGGTTCAAAACACAATGAAGAGTCACCCCAGCCATGAGAGAGTGCAACAATAATTGCCAGATTGCGCTATTTATTTAATTTGTCCCTTGTGTGTATATATATATATATATATATATATATATATATATATATATGCGCCTCGGTGGTGTAGAGGTTAGCATCGCTGACTACGAATCCATCGGCCCCGGGTTCGAGACAAGACGGCAGCCGGCGCTCAGCAAAACCCAGCTTTTCATCCTTCTACACAATAAATAAAGAAAGTGGTTGGTAGATAAATGGGTACCCTAGGTGGCCTAGTGGTTAAGACGCTGGGCTGCTGATGGGGCATGGTTCGGATTCCACGTTAAACTGTAGGTCTAAGATGGAGTGAAAAGCTTGACCTTCGTCAGAATGAACAATTCGGGCGGAAGTTAACAAAAGGTTTCAAATATATAGAAATTCTTGACAGCCTCAGCTAGCTTAGAAGGCATAATCAGCCAGTTGGCTTAATCCGCCAGTTGACTTAGACGGCAATATATATATATATATATATATGAGGGGAGATTGTAAGAATAATTGCCAGATTGCGCTATTTATTTAATTTGTCCCTTGTGTATATATATTTATTAATGGAGAAATGTCCTCACTGGCGTGGGTCATAGCACAATGAAGAGTCACCCCAGCCAAGAGAGTGCAAGAATTTTAAGTTCTACTGCGCTTAAATAAAATACTAAACTCACACCTAATCGAATCCACAGTTACATCCTCATTGCTTTATACTTCACAATAAATACGATTCAACATTATTTCACCACTCAAAGTATGTGGATATCTATACTCGTTTAATACTGTTTTTGCACCCACTTTACAATTGAGTGGAAAGTTATCACTCTTTAAACAAGGATAGAATACATTCAAAAGCACGCACAAAGATGGCATCGTTTGCCACAACATCATTATTAAATCCAAGTTTATAAACACACCTTTCCAAACGCAGGTTTATTCTTTCCAATCCAAGTTTTTTAACCGTGAATACTTCATCACAACGCATATCGATAACTGAAGTAATCTTATAAGTCGCGCCGATAACTATCGTTATATAAAGAAATAGTTCTTCAGGGTGAACATTGAAGGTGAGCTCAGCCCTGTACCGCTCAAGTCTTTTGTACCAAATTTTGTGATATTTCGAGGAGTCTATACCTTCTAATACGCACCCAGCTCCAAACCATTCTCGCCTTGTTCCTCCCTAAACTCGGTAAAACGTCGAGCAGAGCGGTGTACACGTATTCAAGAACCTTCTCAAAATAAAGCATACCGGCAACATGCGCGTCTAATATAGGTTTTAGCTTGAGGAAGCCGACGACTTCAAACATTCTGTCGAGAATGAAACGATTTCGCGTGGGGATAAGGGCGTTATTGTCAGCTGCATTCTTCCACATCAACCGCATATCAATGCATGGCTGGTTTCGATTTATACACAACGTACAAATAATGGCGTATGAGGGTGCATCACTAATCTGCTCTCCTTTTGTGCCTACACCTGCAGGTATTTTATAACGGACCTCGCCCCACTTCTCATCCACCTCGAAGATTCTGTTAATCTCCTCAACACATAAGGAAATAACATTTCGTTTACCAGAGTTTGATTGTCTACACTTCGTTTCAAGTACATAATTAATAGCGCCGGTATTACACCTGAACACACTCACTGACTTCGACATGGACACATCGTATACGGCATTGAGGATACTGCTCAATGGAAGCTACATCGTTTATTAGTTTTCTATTGTGAGGAGAGCACGTCCAGTCGGGTCAAGCTCTGAGGTGACTATGAGCCGCAGGTACTCGGTTTGGCTAGGCGGGAGGTGTGAGAGAATGAGTCACACGGGCGTGTCGTACCAAGCGTTAGTGATTCGTGTACGGGGTTGTTCCAACATGAAATAACCAAATCATACGAATATTTGTAACCTATTATGCCGGGCAATTGTTTAGAGAATTTTTCCGATACATGAAGTAATATCGGCTTTAATGTTTTATCACTGTCCGAAACGCGCACCATACATCCTCGTTCATTTTCTCGAACTACACATTTTATTAACACTCCGCGCTCTATTTGAGAGAAACACGTGTACATATTTATCCTTTTTGTTTAACAAGCGATACTCATCCCTAAACTCTATTAAAAACTGGCACAAGCCTTTAGATACAACCTCACTGTGAACCTCATCATGATATGACCGTAATGATAAAAATATTTTAGGTTGTCCATAATTACAAGATTTATATTCTCAGCCGCAGGTTATGCGTACTCGGTGTGATGTAACATGACATAATACCGCTTGTCACACCAATCATCAACAAGATTCACAACCTACACCCGCTGTTTCTCTTCTGTACGTATTGTTTCTCTCACTTCGCGGTGTATGTGCGCCTCTACGGAGTTTATTCCTACGACGTAGTCCATTACGTCGTTTGAGCCACGAAAGCCCGCAATGCTCTCGCCAGACTATCCATACAGTATTTGGACCCATTGCTCCTCCCGCTTCGTGCGGTTTAATGTAGCCTTAAAAGCCTCAAAGGAGTGAGGGCTAGGGATTCTTTGAGTGTTCACCACATCTGTAGACTTAATCGAGTACCACTTCATGAATGTCGAGCACGCAATATCAAAGGTAGCCATCACTATTTTCCGTCTACGCAAGAATTCTTCGACAGGTAAAATACACGTCTGAGATCCAGGGCTTACTGAGGTCAACTGAGCGCGGAGGGGAGACAAAGAAGAAAATGAAACGCTAATTGAAACGTGATTTATTTAAAATAAATAAACATATCTTCAACAAGTAAGTAGTCTCTAATTTATAGCATACGTTTGTTATGTACCATAACAAATACACGTAATAAATAAATAAACATATCGTCAACAAGTAAATAGACACAACACACACACCACACACACACACACACACACACACACACACACACACATATATATATATATATATATATATATATATATGTATATATATATATATATATATATATATATATATATATATATAGAGAGAGAGAGAGAGAGAGAGAGAGAGAGAGAGAGAGAGAGAGAGAGAGAGAGAGCAAACATTCAAGGATCATGGTAACCAAAGGGTACAGTGTCGTAGGTGTGACGCTGTATCAGCGTACAGAACCCGCTGTCCGAGAGAATGCAACAAATACCACAGCTTGATACGTGCGGAGCTGTTTTGAAACTGGCTACAGGTATGTTTGTAACACGTGATGTATCTATAGCCAATTCGGTCCGGTTATACCTTATTACGTACGTATTGCCTACATTCACTGACTTCTTTATCATTCGCGTTTGTATAATCTCAGACTTCACTATAACTCTGAGATAAATGTACATTCCCCTTGTCTGTATACTGAGCAAACTTGCCGCAAAGACTATTTAGGCGCAACTTTACACTAAAGCGTTTGCCAGTGTGCCTCACAATTTGGGCACCGTCAAGTTGCATCCCTTCACGATCATGGTAGCGTTAAATATACACAGTTTTCTCATTTTCGGTCTCAACTCCTCGTGGGTATCCTGACGCTTCTACTTTATCCTTCAAAAAAGTTATTTATATATGGCGTAAAAAGGTTTGGGAGCTTCTGAAACCTCCACACCTTATATATCTTCAGTATTGTGTATCCGTGGCGGAGGGCTAGGGACAGTTCACGACTTGTATATACGCCTCTGATCTTCCTCTTGTTGATCGTGTGATTACAGTCCCAATTATTCACCTCTGCACACTTCACACACAGAGGGAACATGAGTTTGTGGTCTATAGCAACAGGCAAGATCGGCATCCATAGCACATCTACGAAAGAACCCCCAAAGTAGCTCTCAGTCAAGTTAGCTGAGAACTCCTCAATGGTAGGCATGGCGGGGCCCACAACTTTTTCAGGCGCACCTACGGGATACGGATTGTTCTTCATCACATAAGGGTATAATAAGCATAAATCGTAGTAGTGAAGTTTCACCCCGTCCGTAGGGGGAAAGTAAAGTTTGAAGGGGTTTGTACGTCCTCCAAGCAAGCTGTCACCGCATTTGAGGAGCTCCACCACCATTGTACGTTTGGTGGGCCTTATTTCTTCGAGATACTGCTCATCAGCTTCCATTCAGGCATCATATTCATGCTCCCACAAAACTTTGTGACTGACCTGGGAACTTATAAGCTGGTTGCGGGTAGGGGTCTATGCGAGGCTGTCGGCAGGGGATCTTCCATGGAGGCCCCCTGAGAGGACGCACTCAGGACGTGAACATCCATACCAGCAGCAGCCGTTAAAGGAGTACACACATTTCTCACCAGTGGCTGGGTCCTCACTTAAGCCGTCCGCCCAAAAAACACGGCCATTAATCTTAATACCAACTTCCCACGTGTTGCGAGCGTGTTTCATATATACACCTGTCTGCTGTTGTATTTGTGTAAGCCATTAAATAGCCTTATACCCATAACTGCGTGTGGCGTTTCGAGGAATGACGGCTAACGAGTCTTTAAGCATTAAGTTATTCTTGAATACAGTAAAACATAATGAGGCGATCGTGGTTGCGGCCTGTAGTGGATCACAATTGAAACGGGTTATATACATACTTCTAAAGGCTTGAAAGCATACTCTAAGTACACGTACGTCATTCACACAATAACGTTCACATTCATACGCTATATCGTAAGGGTTATCTTATTTAAAGCTAGCGTAGTAGCGGTCAAAATCTTCACGCTCACTATCAGTTACATTCATAGTTAAAGTAATGTTTGGGGGGTTGGTGGATTGACATAATTTAAAGTGTCTTGAGTGAGGAATGTGTAAGAGAATTACCCTCTAGAGACTTCGGTGCCTACGCCCATCACCTTGGGTAGAGTGGCTAATTTAAAAGGTGTGAACAGCAGGATGTCTTTAAACTGTACATTTCCCTTTATCTGCATCTGTATAAGTTTGTTCCCTCTTTTCAGGGGATCACCCTTGAATATCTCTGATTACTCGTGCTCAAACAGCTCCTTATAAAGTAACTGAATGTCAAATTTTGCAGCGTTATGGGCAAGAATATACACAGTCATTTTTTTGAACTGATCCACCAGCTTGACAATATAGTTCACAAAGAGTTTCACAGGGGAATCTCCCGCAGACACCTTAAAAATGTTTGTCCGCTTACCACATTTGGGGCATTCATCACACTCAATGTTCATTAGGGTGTGTCACTTTTGGACTTTTTTGAAAAGTTATGGTGCTTACCTCTTATATTGTGACAAATTGACCAAACACCATGAATAAACCAAAGTAAAGACAATCGGGTAATATGTAGGGTCCCCGCCCCCCCATTTGTAAAATAAGCCCCCTATTCACACAAAAAATGGTGATTTTTGGAGATATTTTTAATCATAGTTTCCTTACTAATCATCGTAGTTCAAAACTTTTGCTACCAAAATGTAGAAAATAAAAATGCGCTTCAATCTGAATAGTTTTTATTAACCTTTGAATTAAATTTATTAAATTTTTTATATCTCTGGTCATTTTTGATGCATTTTCTAAGAGAAAAATGTTGCTGTTTTATATCTTTGGAAGATCTGAACTGCAATAAAATATTATCTTATATACTTTAGATGTCACCGCCATCTATAGAGCATCATTCCAATGCAGCTCTGCGGCGATGGGCTTTGAAAATATAAATAAAAAAAGCAGTGGGAACAACTTTGCACATGTTTAGTAGATTAATTTAGTAAATTTTGCCAAAAAAATGACAACTGTAGACTTAAATTTTTATTAATCTAAAAAAATATGCAAATCCCCATCGTTTTTTTAAATTTTTTATTATGAAATTACAAACACAAAACAATTTTAGTCAAATAGAAACAAAGTGCTATTCTTAAAATTATAATGAAAAATTGTAAATGAAATGAAATTATAAATGGAAAGAAATTACAAAGTCAAGAGACCTTGTTTGGAAAACTTTGGGAAAACACGCCTGTTTTCCTCTACAACTTGAAGCAATGCCTGAAATTCACCTTCATCCCTACATGAGCCATGAAAAGCCTGCAAAAGTTTGATACCCCTTTCTGCAGTGTCATTAACAACCTTAGTTGAAGAGAGTATTCTCTTCATCCGTTGAAAATCAATGTTGCTGTCCCACGTTACAGCTGGAGTCCTTATCCAATCTCCCGTTGAACCAAGGAGTGAATACAAACCATGAGTTTGGACCAACTAATTGCTGAATTTTAATTCGTTCTTTTAGGATGGGAAATATCGGCTTACCCTGTTTGAATTCTGGTGGTTGATTGAAAGAGGAAAGTTTTTTGGCCACCTTATCCTTTTCACTATGAGGTAAATCTCCAAAGAGAGAAAGAGTTACAAGTTCTTCAGATAGGTACCAGTAATGACCTTCTAGAGCAGTGGTCGGCGAACTTTTTTGGGTATTACCTCAAAATATATTTGAGGACGTAATCAGGACGTAAATTCGTAATATTCTAAAATTTAGAATAACGCCACATTTATGTAACAAAATAAAATAAAAATATATGAAAAAAATATCAGCACAAAGTGGCTCTCATACCGCACGCATTACCCCCAAAAGTTTTAAATTTACCCATTTGGGTAATTTACCCCTGTTCCCCGACCACTGTTCTAGAGTGTTGAGGGCAGCTTCCGCTACTTCCATGTCAATCTTTTTGTACTGAATTAATTCGTTGTATAGGAGATCATTTTCAGGATCCTCAAGTGGGTTGGTGAGTGATAGCCAGTACTTGGAGTAGATCAGCGATGTAAACAAGCATACTCTTTCCAGCTTTTTTATTGTAACCAATGTTCCCTCTAATTTTTTTAGTCCGTGCGCGCGAGAAATTTTCGTTGTGCAGACATTTAGATTCATGGTGAAAAATTGTGCAAACTTTTCTGAGCGCTATTATCTTCAAAATTAAATATATATAAATATTAAAAACATAATAAATATTATTTCCATAAGGTGATAGCTTGATCATTACGGTACTATTAAATGGATATTAAAAAACTCTTTACGATATTATATATTCTTAAAAAAGAAAACATTCTGTCCATTCTAAAAATATGAATAAAATAAAAAATAGTAAAATAAAATTCAACAAAATAAAGAAATAAAATTAAAATAACATTAATTGAAAATGACTATTTTAGTTATCATTTCTCAAAACAATTTTTAGCATTTAGCAATTTAAAATAGACTATCAAGGTTAATACATGATTTTATCCATTCACAAAATAGGAATAAAATAAAAAATAATAAAATTCCATAAAATAAAATATAATCAAAATAACATTAAGTGAAAGTGACTTTCATTTAAGTATGATTATGATTTCTCCCTACGATCTTTAGCATTTGCCCATTCCAAATAAACTATGAAGATTAATATGATACATCCGTCATCATTCAGGTAACTTTCAATTCGCGTGAGAATGTCCAAATGATTTTCTTTCAAGCGGTTTCTTAATTTGTTCTTCATAGAATTCATTAAACTGAAATTTTTGAAATTACTTCATTTACTGTCGTGACTCACGATACGCTTGAGCCTGTGCGCATTTTATTTTGCTGTGTGCGCGGGTTTCATAACGCGTGTGCGCGCGCACACGCGCACACCTTAGAGGGAACATTGATTGTAACATTATCATATCCGGCTTGGTCTGAAAATGCTAACATCTTATTCGTATACAATATGACAGCCATCCATCTGGCGTGATGGAGAGCTCCTGGCTTGATCCAGTGTATTCCTCTGGCAGGAATTTCTCCTAAAACGAGCATAGTTGTTTCAGCTACCTCTTTGTAATCATCCATGGGAAGGCTCTGGTTATCTTTGAGCAAATCTGTCATAAAATCTATGACACATTTTTTCAGGTCTGTCATTGATGTCTGTCATTGATAGATAGCTGTTTGAAGGGTTGCATAGTATCTAGCTTCTCCCATATAACATCTCTGTAGGTCTTGAAAAATTGGTTTTAGGGTGAAGTAGATTTTACAAATACATTTAGATACACTGCTGACAAAACTCGTTCTGCCATATGTTGGTGACAAGCGAGCCATAATAATTTTTTTCCAAAGAGGTCTTCCAGTACTTTACAAGCCCCTTTTATCCAGCCAGTATTGGATGAAGTAGTATCGAATACCATTCCGTAAACCTTATCCTGTAATTTCCATTCTTGGATTGGGCTAAAAACAGTACAAGCTTGTGTCGATCCAGTTGAGACACCGATATCGGGTATCGAGAGAAGTTTCTCAACATTCTCTCCCGATATAAGTATTACCAATCGATCCTGCTTTCCTCCTAAACCATTCACTATCATTTTGCTGTTCCAGTGGACTACACAATATTGAGGTGGGTTGAACGACTCTTTAATAGTGTCAGCAGTAGCTTTCCTCGACTTCTTCGCAGCTCGCGCAGAAGTACTTTTCGATAATGACATCTCTTTTAAATTTAGCCCACATTCAGCTGCTACCACAGATGCAAATGTTAAGCGTTGTCCGAATGATAGTCCTAAACGATCAGCTGTATTGGATATTAATGTTGACTGTAATAACTTAGGACGTTTTGATGGGCCTGGGCTCGGAGTAAAATCATTTTCACCATTACTTGAGTCCACTAACTCGTCTTCAGATGATTCAAGTTTGTGTGCCTCTTCTTCTAATGCCTTTCGCTCTTTTTCTTTCAATTTTCTTCGTTCTTCACCGTCTATTCTAGCAGTCTTTTTGATCAGTTTGGCTACATAAGCTTTATCGATCGGACCCAGAGAATATATTCTAGCACTTCGCTGATCTTCCGAAAAGCGAAGATCCTCATTCTTCTGTTGTATAGTTCTCAATGTATCATTTTGGATCTCATTACATACATTTTCATTTGATATATCAAATAAGTTATCTAAACGAGACAGAAAAGATGTTTTTTGGGTTTCATAACATTTCTTCTTTATACTTTTACCCAACTTCTCATGCTCTTTTATCAAGTCCCACAACATTTTTTGGGGTCCTTTCTGCTTTCTAACGGATTTTGATGGTATGCCAGCCATAATCCACACCTTTTCTACCTTATCTAATACTCTCAAAATATTTTCTTCCTTTGACACATTGTCGCTTTTCATTTGATCCCTTCTCAAGAAGAAAATGTGACTGAGAACTTCACTATTCGTTGGAAGCATGCTTCCTTCTCTTGCGCATATGTCTTCCACTAACTTTCCCAATAAAGAATCATATTTTCTTAGGTCTGTTCTTAATATTGGCTTACTGTTAGCCATGACTATTGACTAATTTTAATAAACTATGAAATTAAGCAAATCTATAATAGAATTCTGAAAGAAAAAGCAAATTTATCATACATTTGGTTATATTTGCATACTTTTTGTAGATAAAACCTGGAAATACTATAAATAAATGTTATAGAAATGAAAACAGAGGGAAAAATTTCATAAGGTCCACTCAAATATCAGTACTGTATACAACTAAAATAGTATAAAACATTCACAATAAGAGGATACCGTTATTCTCTACATTTTGGTTAAAAAATTTTGAAATACGATGATTAGCAAGGAAACTATGATCAAAAATATCTCCAAAAATCACCATTTTTTGTGTGAATAGGGGGCTTATTTTTCAAATGGGGGCGGGGACCCTAAATATTACCCGATTGTCTTTTTTTTGGTTTATTCATGGTTTTTGGTCAATTTGTCACAATGTAAGAGGTTAGCACCATAACTTTTCAAAAAAAATCCAAAAGTGACACCCTAATGTTCATGCACTCGTCACAAACAGTTTGACTTAGGGGTAAATGCGGAATAACCTCTTTTGTTTCAGGGTTTGTGTAAGTTTCTGTCATAATACACGGTTATACAGGGTTTATTTTTAGGCTTGGCATCTTTCATATAACACACTGTACATGCTTTACAACACAGTCCGCCTTATATTTTTCATGACATGTAGAACAGTGAATTTGATCGCAAACTTTCCCCAACTGTCCATTGTATGAAACTTTCCACACTCGCAAATCCTCATTCTCCTGCACGTGCCATTCGAGTTATGGTGAGCAAAACAGACCTTATTGAAAAACATGCGCTTACAGTCACGCTTCTCAGTTTCAACTACCCGACTTTCACACATGGGGCTCTTACACTGATCGCAAACCATGTGACACTCCTTTCAATGCTTCAACAGATAATTCGTAAACTCGAGACAGCCCTTACACAAACCGTGATGTCTTCCATAGTTTCGGCTTTTATCATAACTAGCGTAAAGAGCCCTTATATTACGGATGGGTAGATACATTGACCCAGACAAGCCTTTTACAAACATACACAGTCCTACGGTTTTCATCCAATCCAAACAATACGTACACCCATTATCTGCTCTGCCCTTCGCAGCTCTTCAGGCCACATATTACAAGCAAATTCAAGTAATATGAGCCAAAACTAATGCTATAAAACCACAACCATGCTCGAAAGCAGTGTATCTTTTGTATATCTGATAACTGTTAAAGTTAAAGGTATAAGGCGTTGCGTTATGACCTACAGGTCGGTAGACATGGTCTATATTCATCGTAAAATTCTCCAAATTAAGCTCAGAGCCGCTTTGAGCGGCCGGCATTATACGCCTCAAAATATACTCTTCATCTTCGGCGGCCAGACGCCTGTAGGGGATTACTACCCATAAATCGTCTCTATCGGTATCAGCTGACCCGAACCCGAGCACCGGACGCGTTCTGACTTCATCCCCCCCTCACTGCTCTGAAGGGTAAAATCCACAGTACGTTCAACCATGCGCCGCAGTCCGTGTTCAAAGCCATTACTATACATGACTCAGGAGTTGACCCTGCCTACGTACCGGTTTCTAGTCAGGGATGGGGTTGTGGTGACGTTGCTTAACAGCTCGAACGATATACCACTGCCTACAGGTTGCTGTGTTACTGCTGAGGTGGAGGGCACGGCCGGTATTGAATGGGGTTAAGTGGGTACAGTTTTATTTGTAGATGGTGCTACTGATGAAGTCGTGTCGTAAGACGTGGATGGTTGTGGTTCTATTACTGCGGTTCGAACGTTCGACGATTTTACCTGCTTTGACGTGGAAGATGTTTCACTGTCATGGACCCGCTTTCTTCTCGAATCGACGATGGGAGGCGCTGCTTTTTTTCACTGCTGATGGCTCGCTAGTGGATTTTGTAACCTCAACTACATTATCGTCGCCAACAATATCTATGGTGGGGACATGTTGCTGGTGCTGTACCTCATCATTTACGGTTCTGGGGAAGAAGAAAAACGAGAATATAAGGAGCAACACTTAAAATTTTATATTCTGTAAAGGCTCCACTTAGGAGTGTGTCGTGTTAGAGATGGATTCTGTAGAAAAATTCAGGTTCACAAGTCCTTCTATATGCATTATATCCGGTCCTACAGGGTGTGGAAAAACCGTGTTTATGCTTAAAATCATTAAAGATAAGGACGAACTGTTCTCAAATTTTGGACACAAAGTCATATGGTGCCACTCGACATACCAAGCCGTATTCAACGAGTACCAAGATGATATTTTGTTCCACAAAGGCATTTATATTGTTAGTTCTATAAAGGGTGATGAAAACACGGTTATTGTAATTGACTATCTCATGTTAGAAAGGGACAAAACGTTTTCCGAGACATTTACAGTATTCTCCCATCATCTTAACATAAGCGTGTTCTTCATCAATCAAAACCTGTTTTTCAAGAATAGATACATGCGTGATGTATCGCTAAATACGCAATATCTAATCTTATTCGCGCAACGTAGAGATCTGGCACAAATTGGGGTATTAGCCAGTCATATGTCTCCGAATCAGCGTAAGGAGTTTTTGGAAATTTGTAAAGAAGTTACAAGTCAACGTTACGGGTGTTTGGTTTGTGACCTTCACCCGCGAAACACGTTTAGGGTGCTTCTAAGAACAAATATATTCCCAAACGAGGCGGAAATGGTGTACATCCCAGAATGACAAAGAGGTTAAAGAAATATCGTGAATTAATAAAGATCTCCCAATGATTACCTCGCACTCTCCAACGTCTGTTTGTTAAAAATATTGACCCAGACTTTTTAAAATGTATCTGTGAAATTTGTCTTAACGTTATAAAATGCAATGTACCAATGAAGGCCACTCAGAAGTCCCGCTTATGTCGTTACAAGAGCATAATACGTGCACTCACTCGTATAAAGCAAAGTGTGGGAAAGAAAAAGCGAATTATTGTGCAAAGAGGTGGTTCGTTCCTCCTCATCTTGTTTTCAGTTTTGGCACCTTTATTGTCTAGTATAATATAATGAAGAAAGTAGTCGTGCTTCCACACGAGGTGTATGCTTCGCTGCAAAATACAATGAACCAAGAATCAGCACTAGATCCTGGGAAAAATAGGCTTAAAAGAATGGAGAATGAATTGGTGAATCTATTAAACAGCGAGAAGCCCCTCTCCTCTCTCCTCTGACGAGCCAAGAATTTTATATCAAGAATCTCTACATAAATTTTTTCAAGACCTCGAAGAGTATAAGAAACCGACCGAGGTCCCCTTAGTTATCAGACATGGGACAGATGATGTTGACAGCGTAGGACCTGGGGCGGAGGCTAGAGACGAACAGTCAAAGAACAACGGTTCGCAACACATCGAGCATGTACTGAAAAGTAGTCTGCATCATATATTGAGGAATAAAGGGTTAAGTATTTACAATCTATTGAGTGGGAACCCCATTATACAATGGTCCGATACAGGCGAGGTTGTTGTTGGAAAGTCAAAGGCACAGGGCTCGAACATCATTGATATCGGGTATGATTTGGTGAGAAAGTGGAATAGACCTTCACCAACAGGATGGGGGCCTATTAAAGCTAGACTACAGCAAATAAACACCCAAAAAACGTTGATAGGTAACCAGAACAGGTTAAAAGACTTGGGGGAAACAGCGCAAGTACCACAACTGAACACACCTTCACATCCATCGGTAGCATCTCTGAAGAGGAAGAGGCCATCCTTCAATGAACAACCCTACCTTCGTGCATCTATAATAAGTAAAAGGCTAACATAGTAAGAAAAAGTCATGACATTTCTAATCCAGCATCCTTCGGTGGTGTTAATAGATTGTACAGGGACGTATATAATGAGGGAGTAGAGAAAAAAGATGTTGAGAGGTTTTTGCGCGAACAGGATGCTTATACACTACATAAACCAGTGAGAAGAAGGTTTAAAACTGCTAAGACTTTAGCAGCCTCGGATGATTCTCTTTGGCAGGCGGATTTAACAGACATGCAGAGATATTCAGTATATAATAACGGGAATAGATATATTTTGTTTATAATAAACGTTTTCTCTAAATACTTGTGGCTAGTCCCACTGAAGAATAAATCGCCTGAATTAGTGGCTAAAGCGACCAAAGCGCTGATGTTCTAAGAAAACAGAATTTCTGGCTATTTTTTTACAGATTTTGGGAAAGGGTTTATAAGCCGAGCTTTCCAGAACATGCTGACGGAGTTTAACATCAGTTATTACACGTCCAATTCTATACATAACGCACCTTTAGGCGAAAGAGTTCAGCTTACTATAAAGGAACGTATGCACAGTTATTTCCCACAAAAAAACACATTCAGATATATAGACATTCTGGAGCCTCTGGCCTCATCCAACAATCAGTCACAGCATGGCATGATTGGAACATCTAATGAGATTTTAGAGAGACCACCCCATATAGAGCCCAGTAAAGATAATTGTAGAGCACCACCACGCTCTGGTCGTTTCAAAATTAGTGATTATGTAAGAGTTTTCACGAGCGGGGAATAAGTTCGCGAAAGGCTTTGGTCAAGGATGGACTCAGGAGATTTTTAAAGTTAGATCTTTCAGGCCTAAAAACGATGTGATGATGTATTACAGATCTACAGAAGCTAAGGCTAACAAATACCATAGAATCCACCCTAAGGTTAGCCCGAGAGAAAGAAGAGAGTAGGGGGTTAAAAGAAGAGAATATGGGGTCAATCAAGTAGCAAAACTTATCATTCGTGGGTTAACATTCATTCAGAAAAAGAGAGAGAGAGACTCACCATTATCATTCGCCAGCCACTGCCGACAAATCGGAAAAATAGTCGAAGAGAATAGAAAAGGGGTGAAAGATGAAAAGAAATAAAATAAGAACCCTTACAAACAATGCAAACAATTTTAACTCAAAGAAACACTGTCATGCCATGTAAACTACTTGCATGCAAGTAAAGAGAGGATGAAGGAAAAAAAAGTATGAAGAGTAACAAAAAGTGAGTTAATTTACGTTACAAGCTACATCTAAGTTCGGGTTAGTCTAATTTTTTTTAATAATATAAATTTAACGCTTGCATATCACGCGCTGGCATGTTACAAGCTGGCATCAATCGTCAACAGACTCAAACCTCGATTATCACTCCCAGAGCTCCTGTTGCTAATTGTTTCATTATTTTAAACGACGTTATTATTTTTAAAATGTCTATCTAAACGAGTTTTAAACACATTAACGCTAGTAGTGGTCACGACAGATGCGGGAAGATTATTCCATTTATCATTTACTTTAAACGAAATTTTTTTTAGCGATGTCAGTAATGAAATGCCTACCACATAATTTAAATCCGTTATTACGAGTATTGCTATTATCGAAAATGAACAGTTTGTCAAAATTTATGTTATCGATTTTATTAACGATTTTGAAAACTTCAATAAGTTCCCCCTTAATCTCCTAGTCTCGAGTGAATGCAAATCTAACTCTTTAATCCTATCTTTGTAAGACTTGTTGCGTAGTGACGGAATTAGTTTTCCACGGTTGGTAGCCAGGGTAACCTAATGATCCATGTTAAACTGTAGGTCTAAGGTGGAGTGTAGTCGGGTTCGAGACCAGGTGGCGGCTCGTCCTTCGACGGTTGGTAGCCAGGGTAACCTAATGATCCGTGTTAAGCTGTAGGTCTATGGTGGAGTGTAAACATCCTTTCACGAATGTAGATAAAAGGGTAACCAGTCTCCCTCTCTCTCTCTCTCTCTCCTTCTCGCCCTCTCGCTCTCCCTACCTTTCTCTCTCGCTCTCTCTCTCTCTTTCTCTCCCCTTCCCTCTCGCCCTCTACCTCTCGCGCGCTCTCTTTTATATATATATATATATATATATATATATATATACCCCCGTTAAAAATTAGGTCTAGGGTGGGGTGAAAAGATTGACATTCGTCAAAATAAAAAATTCGGGCGGAAGCAATCTAAGGGTTAACCAAAGAAAGCCTATATATGGACAGTTCCGGAAAAAAGTTCATCTAAAAAAATTCTGAAAACTAAAAAATTAGTACAAGAAATGTGCGCAAAATTTATAATTAACAATCACGTCAAATTGCATTAATTAACTCAACCTCTCCCAATTCTGAAAATTATTCTTTTAAATTATTTTATATCAATGTGAAACCTGCTAATTCCTTCATATATATATATATAATGTCATAATGTTTCAGACCAACAAAGACCCTAGGATCCACTCATGGCTGGTCTACCTAACTGCGTTCGTAATTGTATATTGCGCATGTCCTCCGTGGTGGCGGAGGGGACCTACAATTTTACATGGGCTCCGAACCACAAGAACATAAGAACATGAGAAATTTTTATAGTGGGCACACTAGGGGCCACTTCGGCCGATCGAGGTGGCTCCACTATGCAAAAACTGCCTGTACATTGGCAACAACCAATTTTTACAAAACTAAATAATTATCAATTTAAAACTAATTAATTATCAATTAAAAACTAAAGATAGAATCTCTCGATCCAGAGGATCAAGTCACAATAGACTACTATCCACAAATATGTTACACTCTATATCTATTTATAACCGACATGTAAATATATCAGATCCAAAGAATCCAGTCAATTTCATTACGGTATCCATCACTACCAGTACCTTGCCAACCAAAAATAAGTCACGGTCCATATCAATTGCGGACCAAGTCACAATTTACAACCATATACATTTACATATATACACTTAGGAGGAAAAGTGTAGGTGTGGCTGTAAAGACTGTACAGTAATGTAGAAATGTGTGTGCACCCATTTTGGGTCTCCCATTTAAAGGTGTTTGTGGGGCAAGTGAAGATCATGAGTTTTTCAATACCTCACAGTACTATGGGGGGCACCGCTCGGCAGAGGAATCTCTTTAAATGGGGTGTGTAAGGACAGAGAGTATCCCCTAACCCAAGATGCTGCCTCACTATATCCCACAACACTTGTGTTGAGCTGTGGGATCTATCACCACAAAGCCTTAATTTTACTACCTTAAACTATACCCAATCTATCAACATATGCGTCTAATCGATTTTTAAACATGTTTATAGACGTGCTACTAATTACTTCTACCGGCAAACTATTCCAGCTATTTATTTTTCTATGCGTAAAAAAGTTTTTGGCAACTGTTGTCTCGAACCTTCTACTTGTCAACTTACACCCGTTATTTCTAGTCCTATTATATTGAGATATTTGGAAAAAGCTATCTCTATCTACGTTATCGCACCCATTCATAATTTTGAACACCTGGATTAGATCACGCCTTAGCCTCCGAGTCTCGAGTGTAGTCAATTTTAACTCCTTAAACCTATCCTCGTACGACTTTGACCTAACCGACGGATTCATCTTATTTGCTCGTCTTTGAACTCTTTCGATTTTGTCTATATCTTTGCATATATGCAGATTCCAAAATTGGACCGCGTACTCCAAATGGGTTCTAACTAATGATTTATAAAGAGGAACTATAATATCGCGCGATTTGTGCTCAAAATTCCGAGCTATAAAACCTAACACTTTGTTCGCCTTATTGACCGCTGCTGTACTTTGTTTCGCTACTTTTAAATCACCAGTGACTATAACTCCTAAATCTTTTTCCTGCTCTACGCTTGTTAACTCTTTCTCTGACATACAATACGCAAACTTACCGTTACGCGAACCTATATGCAAAATTTTGCACTTATCGACGTTAAATCTCATTTGCCATGTGACTGACCAATCAACGATTTTATTCAGATCTTCCTGGATTTTACCTCTGTCTTCGTCATTAATCGCCCTACCACCCAGCTTCGTGTCATCCGCAAACTTTGAAACTGTACTTACTAGGCCGACATCTAAATCGTTAATATATATAAGAAAAAGCAAGGGGCCCAATACGGAACCCTGAGGAACGCCACTCGCTACATTAGCCCAACACGACTTCGCTCCATCAACGACCACCCTCTGTTTCCTACCTCGCAACCACTCTTCTATCCAATTTATTACAACACCCCTGATTCCATGAGCCTTAGTTTTCTCAATGAGTCTTTTGTGCGCACGGTGTCAAACGCTTTTTGAAAATCTAGATACACTACATCAACCGCCCGATGTCTATCGTAAACGTCAACCACGCTTTGGAAAAATTCTAAAAGATTAGCTAAGCAAGATTTGTTTCGCCTAAAACCGTGCTGCGTATTTCTAACTAGTTTATGCAATTCTAAGTGTTCGACTATACGATCCCTAATTATTGATTCCAGTAGCTTACCTACAACAGACGTTAAACTGATTAGCCTATAATTTCCGCCGCACCTTTATCGCCGTTCTTAAAGATAGGTGTTACGTTTGCTAACTTAAAATTATCTGGTACGCACCCCTCAGAAATAGGCGCATTAAAAATCTTTGTTAGCGGCACAACAATGCTATCTTTTAATTCGTTTAGTTGTATGGGATATATGGAATCCGGACCCGGTGATTTACGCGTTTTCATTTTATCAATATAACGCATTACCTCCCCTTCACTAACCACTATATTATACAAAATATTACCACTATCAAAAGGTATTATGTCTATGACCGTAGGGATATTCGTTACACCTTCTATAGTAAAAAGTGACGTAAAAAATTCGTTTAGCAAGGTAGCCATTTCCTTGTTTTCAGAAACTAGATCTCCGTTTACATTTTTCAACGGCCCCAAGGTACTTTTTATTGGATTTCTATTGTTGACCTATTGAAAGAATCGCTTGGGGTTTTCTTTACCGTCACGAGCTATGGAGATTTCAAATTCGCGCTGGGACTTTTTTATTACACTTTTCGCTCCACGCCTTAGAGATATGTAGTTGTTTCGTAACCACAAATTGTCTTTATCGCACTTATGTAGCCTATAAGCCCTATCTCTACTCTTTATAATATCTCCTACTCTAGAAGTAAACCACAAGGGCTTGTTGTTTACTTTCGCACGCTTAATTTTGTACGGCATACATTCCTCATTTGTGGTCCTAAATACTGTTTCAAACGATTCCCACATTAGTTTTGTGTTGGAGTTCCCCATTACGTTTTCCCAATTGACGTGTGACAATTTATTTAGAAATTTACAAAAGTCTGCGTGCTGGAAGTTAGGAAATTTAGTCGAGTTAGTTGGTTTCGAGTGACTTACTGAGAGGACAAACTCTACCATATTGTGATCGCTATTGCTTAACGGTTCTATTACTTGAAGATCAGTGATTAGCCTATCATCCTAGTTATTACTAAATCTAAAATACTGTCCAACCTCGTAGGTTCCCCAACCTTTTGATTAAGAAAGCTATCCTCGAAAAAATTAACTAAACGATTACCTTCCGCGTCTCCCTGCATTGTATCGTAATTCACGTTGGCGCAATTAAAATCACCCATAACTAAAGCCTGCTCACTACCGATTATTCTCTTTAGTTCACGATATAACGCTTCGTCCGTATCAGCTGTTTGATTAGGGGGCCTATATATAACCGCAACAAGAAGTTTGAAATCGTTGAATTTAAGTTCTGCTATAGTCGAATCTATCGGTGGAATTCTGTGCTTTACTTCTATAACGTTCGCAATATCATCTTTGATATACAGCATAACACCGCCTCCTCGCCTACCTATTCTGTTTTTTAACAAAAATTCTATAACCTCTAATTTGATACTGCCCTACAAAGTCACGTGTTTCAGTGCTAAGCCAGATTCACTTATCGCAATTGCATCATAGTCTTTACAAGCAATTAAAGAAAAAAAATCGTTTATTTTATTTCGTAGGCTACGAGCATTTAGGGGTAGAACCTTTAAATTGTTTGTAACTGCGTCACCTTCGCGAGCGCAGTGGAAATTTGTGGAATTTACGCAGGGACCATTCGAGTTACGGCAGCCTGAAAAGAAGAGACAGTATTATGAAATAGTTTTCCTAAACGCCCAGCTCCAACGTCATTAAGATGAAGTCCATCTTCGAGGAACAAGTCCCTCCTGCCGTAGAAACTGTTCCAAAAATTTGCAAAATGCACTCCTTCCTGTTGGCAACAAGACTTTAGGTTATTGTTAATAAAGGTCGCCTTGCTGTAGAAATCGTTACGTTGGATAATTCGAGGAAGTATACCTGTTAAGACAATCTTATTAGTTTTCTCCTTTAGTCGCTCTAGTAAGTCCCTGTACCTAGCCAGCCGTTCTTCTGATCTAGAATTTAAAACGTTATTAGTACCGACATGAATAACATACATTGTGTCCTCGGCGGTACCGTCTGTAAAATGGTCAACTTTATTAGTTATATCCTCCACCCTTGCACCAGGGTAGCAGTAACGGCGCCTACGACGAGGGTTTCTCCCACAGAATTGCTCGAGCTGCCCACGAACAATGGAATCGCCAACGAGTCGTATTTCCGGTTCATCAGCATCTTCGAAACCTAACACAGAAAACTTATTGCTTGTTATTACTGGTAGACAAGTCTTAGGTTTTCTCAATGGGGCTCCATTACGCACTCGAACGAAGGGTTGGGAACTAGGGGAAGAGAGAGGGCTCTTAATACTATTTATATTATTAGTAGAAACTGAGGCAGGAGGGGTCGTACCTGGAGTCTCAAGGGATTCTAATTTTGCCGTCAGGAGCATCACGCTCTCTTGAAGCCTCACCCTGGCCTCCCTCTCACGTTCTAACTCGTTCCTCAAGACTTCCATGCTTGAGCACCACCTTGCAAACTAACTGTTCATTATTATTAGCCAAAGTAAACGCATAAGCGGCAAATTTCCCTACACAGCGACTGCAAGTACTTGACGGGGGTGCCATGCTTTTAATTAGTTAAAAAAAAAAAAAAAAAAAACGAGCGTTTGGAAATTAATAAATTACAACGTAGGTCTACCGCGTGCTTATTGTGTCGTCACCTGCGCAAACCCACAAAAATGTTCTTGAAACGCAGAAACAGGTTCTTGTAACACAATTTTATGCTAAATGAATATATAATTAAGCTACCGACGAAAGATCTGTTAAAGAAAAAGTATTAAATGAAACTTATCTGTCTGCTGTTCGACCGACTTAATTCCTTTTATCCCACGGTGGATGACCCTTCGGGAGGTCAGGTAGAGTGTGAAGGGAAAATGAACCTTCAGAAACCTCGTTTCTGATAATTTGGAAAACAACAAAGGCAAATCAAGGGAATTTCAACCTTATGAAACCTCGTGTAGTAATAGATTCGGGAACAAACAAGGCACTAGCCTTGGTTTAGTCAAGTAATATAGTAATGAATAAATTCAATAAATGAAATATATTCGCCAATGAATGATTAGCAACACGAAGCAATTTAGTCAAGAATGCACCAAACACTATTTTTTTTTAAAGACACTTGAACGAAAACCACTCATTCACTTGACAACACCGGACACTCGATAAAACACGTTCACATTTAAAAATAAAATTTGAAACATCTGATATTCTACAACAACAAAATTTCTACAACAAAAAAAATTTAATACGAGAAATGTATGGACTTCATGCTCCACTAATTCCACTGCTGTGGGTGAGGCTATAAATACCCTCTCACTTCCATTCTGAACTTCTCTCATATATATATGTCGTTTATCTAATTCTTATTGCCTTTTCTCTGGTTTCCAAGATTCGAGATAAGGTATGCACCCTTAAATTATATGACTGTCAGCATCTGGTCATTAATTATACGAGCCATGACAAGGTCGAGTTTTAAATAGCGATAATTAAACGAGTCTTTGTGAAAAGTTGCCTGATGAGGTGATATTTTTTAAAAACCATTTCCAGTTCCAGACGATTTAATTTACAGGGCATAATAAATTTTACGAAGCTAATTTAGAGGGGTACCATAATCCGCTCTATTTTCACCCACACTTGTCTTCAATTTCTTCTGAAAGGTCACATGATGAGGCGTTGATTATTTTTTAAAATTATTTATTGTACGTATAAGAATGCTGCGATACAATACACTTTTACAGATGGGAGGAAATGTCTCGAAAGACTGAAGAACTTCGTGCCCTGATGTTTTTTCTTCATGGGTAATTAACTTCCACTTTTATATTTCAGAGCCATAAACCGATTCACATACCATCCTCAGCTGCCTCTCGCTCTCTCCCTCTTGCTCTCTCTCTCTCTCACCCTCTCTCTCTCGCTATCTCTCTCTCTCGGTCGAATACAAGATCAAAAAACAAAGCGTTTCTCTCTCTCTACTAGTGGGGATATCTGACACGTCCCAGATTTCACGGGGCAGCCAATCACACCCCTGTGGGCCGAGCCCATGACCTCTGTTTGGCCGCTATGCAGGCCTACCGTTAAGCCCCGTCCAAAATTCACTGATAGCCCCCTTTATAAAAAGGGTCAGTTCATCTCAGAGCCTCAGCTCGTAGGTTTTTTTCGCTTAGTGATTTTCAAATATATACTATGAGTCAGTTATCGCTCTACAATTCTCCCGATTTGTTTGAAGATCAATATTTCTACCTATCAGCTGCGCTCCACTTTTTCAACGCGGTGGAACAGAATGAACTATCTACGCAAGTTGTTTCAGAAAATTGCGACGAAATGCAAGAATCGTTCAATGAAGACGATATTAAAATGTAAGTAGTTAATTTGTGATTATATTCTGCGGTTCATTCAGTGTTAACTTAAAGTGCCATAATAAATGCGATTTGAAAATAGGTTGTGCTTTATTCTCGGCCTATATATAACGTTTCAATCGTCGTTACCTTATAAAAGGCCACAATAATTGCATTTTGAAATTTTTTTTTAATTATTATGTTTCCATCGTGGTTACTTCGCCATATATATATATATATATGGTGTTTTCCTTGCACATTTCTTGTACAGGTAGGATTTTAGAAATATTAAAAACTTACAATAGAAATATTAAACTTTTGAGCAGCTGTAAATTAGCGGACTCGCTTTTAATTATTTTGTTTCCTTCGTGGTTATTTCGGCATATATATATATATATATATATATATATATATATATATATATATGTATATGGTGTGTTTTTATTTTCACTTTTCTCGATAATTTAAAAATGTATAGAAAGTTCTACAGATAGGATTTTAAAATTACCAAAACTTTTAAGAACTGCCTGCGGGCTCGAGACCCGGTGTCAGGAGACGTTGTCTTAGCACTCTTACTTTTGAAAACTGCCAGGATATCTGCACAACCACAGAATCATTCCAGGGCTGAGCGCCGAGTGAGTCAAAATAGTACATTCTTTCCCTATTTTTAAAATAGATTGCAAACAATGAATTCTTTCACACCCCACAATGTCGATGTTAACAATAATCCCGTAGCAGGTTCTCGTAGTTGGCAACTCCAATATTTCATTCCTCGCAAACACACCGGTAAATTTGGAGCGTGTGAATCGGTCACTTTTCATTACTCTCTGGAGTGTATTCGCGTCCATTTTAAAAGTCTGTGACCACGTTCCTGAAACAATCAACTTCTATTAGTGCCTGTGATTCGAGGTAACTAGCACACTTATAGGCGCGTCTATAGGCTTGGCAAATTCCAACCTGACTGAGATGTTTCCACTCTGTTGTGGACTTAAGTGCATATTTATGCCAGCAGACAAGTCAGGCTTAATATCAAGTGAATAAATGTTAAATTCTTCAACAAATTCTTTCTGCGTTACACCACCCAAGCTCGTCACATGCACCTGTATTATGAGCCAGATTACTATAAGCTCTCGAGCAGAGGGAACACAGCGTCTGATAAGTAATCAACAGTCATAGTCCCTCCCAAAGCGATACCATTTAAGTAAAGAGTTATATTTTTAAGGCCGAAATTCTCGAATTTAAAGCCACTCTTTTTATATTTTCCATTCGTCGAGGTGTGGTCCTGCATTCCAATTAATATCCTTTTAGGTAGAACTCCCAGGGCCACGTTTTCTAGTTCCTTCGAGGCCAACCCGGCGGGCACCGTGTATAGTTTGATCTGTACCCTGTTAATTGGGTATTTTACTGTGGCGTGTATTGTCTTTCTCAATTTCTATTTGTTTTGGCGAACTTAATTTCACTCGGCGTATACGCAAATACGCCTCCATTATGTAACTCACAACGGGTTTTGCGCCCTCTTCTTGATCAGACCCCAGATTTATGCAGATCTCAGGAATCGTGGGGGTAAGCTTGAATTTCATATCCACCCCGTTCATAAGCAGTTTTTCCTGGAATGTGAAATCTGTATGAAGACGTCCAAAACATTCGTATATCTTTTTTCTAGAATTTTTAAATTTATCTCTATACCATTTTCTTCTTTAGCATGGTAATATCCCTCGACGGTTAAAAAGGTGTCCTTCGCTTCTTTTGAAAAGTTGAGGACATTTTCCAGATAGGCTCGTTGGTAATAATACCCCGTTCCTGCCGAGATGTTAACCTGATTTAAATACACCTCTCAGTGGCTGAATATGGAGTGTAAAAAGTTGGTTTCAGGGTATGCAGAGTAACTATCATCGCAGTCTGTTCTATCAGAATGGGCTATACGCAGTTTACCGTACATGTGCAAGCAACTCGGGACAAAAAAGTAAGGGCCTGAGCTGGGTATCACGAATTCTATAGGGGCACTCGGCGAACTAATTGTGTTTAATGGGTTAATTGTAATAAAGTTGCTATGCTCAATAGAGACCTGAGTAGGGGGCATATCAAAGAGGGACAGTTCCGATTTACAGCATTGTGAACTACACGGATGGATGAAAGGCGCCATGACGAGTCAGAAATCGTGCCACCTCTCTCGACAACTAGTAATCAGCCTATGATTCGTCAGAGTAGTGTCCTCAGCTTATATCAGTTAAAAAAATGATCAGCCATAGGTTTCATACGCTTAGAGCACTTTTTTTTATTTCTTCTTACGTTTAGCGCCACGTGATGGTAACCCCTTCTTCCTGGCAGATCTCTTCTTTCCGCCACCACGCGTTTTTCTCTTTGTATCTTTGATGATCTCGTCCCATGTACGTTTTAAATGTTTTTTTAGAACTTCTTTAAGTTTAGTTCCACCCATTATGTCTTCTGCCGCGTTAAAACCTGTTTGTAATGCCTTCCTCCCTAGGTATCTAGCACCCCTCTTCAATAGTGGGACAGCGGTGCGTAGTATGGATGAAAAAATGGATCCAAACCTACTCCCACGCTGGTATCTCACTCCTCGATAGACTGTGAATGGCCTTCGGGTCATTATAAATGGGGAAGGTGTAGTTTCACTGTTAAACTCCCATCACCGAATGGAAAATGTTTTCCCCTCAATCGTTCTTATATATATCAAGATGTTGGTTAATAGATTAGTCGCAACATTCACATAATGGGGCTTGTCATTTGTAATGCTCAAAGTTTTCCCTCTATGGTTGGGGATGTGTACAATGCGCAGCAGGCGCGCCTGGGTGTCCTCAACAATTTGGTGCTCTCCGATATTGCTCTAAATATAGCACATGTCTGGAGGTGGAGAGCTTCCACCCAATTTCTCCATCTTCAATTGATACATTAAGCTGGACATGTCATGCTGTGCCTGTGAAAGGTATCTCTTTGGAGAGTTGCGCTTTATCGCTAGAAGTACCATGAATTCTGTTTAACTAGAAAGACCTTGCGGTCAATTTTGACCGCTAAGCAGGATTTTTTTTACTTATTATTTTTTATTTATTTTTATTTATTTATTTTTATTATTTACATTCATTTTAAGTTATTTTTTACTTTTATTAAAATCATCGCTTTATTTGAAACATTTTACAAACAGAACATTTATTTGAAACAATTTATGAAAGACAACATTTATTTGAAGTATTTAACAGAACATTTATTTAGAACATTTTATAAATAGAACATTTATTTGAAATATTTTACGAACATAACATTTATTTGAAACATTTTACAACCAAAACATTTATTTAGAACATTCTACATACAAATGGTACACTTGAACAGAACATTTATTTGAAACATTTTACATACAATTCGTGCACCTTACAACAGTGACTTTTTCTTTATGCCGTGAATGAGTGCCACAGCATACCTTGCCGCATGCTCTGCATTTGTACATGGATTTGTTTCTGCAGTATTCCACTTGACATTGACATCGTTTAGGCGCTGGGCTCTGGGCAACTTGCTCTGGTTCGCCAAGCTCCATTTTATCATAACCTACGGCTGCCTTTGTCTTGCACATTTCAGTTATTAGATCAAACAGAAACTGTAGGCGTGAGACTCTGGATCCAGTAACTTCACGGTATACAATCCATGCATTTATGCAAGCCAAGTCAAGAATATTGAACCAAATCGCCATTGGCCATCGCCGAAATCCAGTTTTGCTGGTGTGGTACCGGGCCATTTGGTCAAGAATATCTACACCTACTTTGCTTGAATTATAGTACGGCACTGTTTCTGGTAGCTTTTTGCGGTGAGATTCATCTATTTCAACGGATTTGTGCATTGAACTAAGAAGATAAACATTTTTGGATCTCTTACCTTTATAAATGGTCAGAGTGCAGTCCGATGGTGATTTATATATCGCAAATGAATAAAGTGGCTTTCCTTTCAATATAGTTTCTCCATCAGGAACTTCCCGTCTCTGTTTTCTGATAGTACCAAGAAGAGTTGTTTTTTCAGCTTTGAATTTCTCAGCCAATTGTAAACTGGTAAAAAAGTTATCCGTGGTCACATGATAACCTTTCTTCAAGTATGGCTCCATGAGTGATAAACAAACATCAGCTGGAAGATCATGTGCAGCAGCATTACGAGTAGGATCTTTACCCAAATATGGTTTTCCATTGCAAAGGTATTTCGACTTTGTGTCCACAAGAAGCCAAAATTTTACTCCAATTTTATCTGGCTTTGATGCCATGTACTGAATGAATGGACATCGAGATTTACATGGAAAGAGTTGTTCATCAATAGTAAGATCAAAGTTTGGTACAAAGCACTTTTGGCAGTTCATTATGAAAGAATTCCAAATTTCAGAAATTAGACAAACTTTCTCTGCGGCTGGCAATATCGTCAAATCTCATGTGCTTCATGATCAATTCAAACTTATTCCTACTCATTGTTTTATGAAATATAGGTGGACCCCACTCTTGATTCCATAATTGTTTCACGGGTGTGTTCTTTGCAACTAAAACACCACGAGCAATTTGGAGGCCTAAAAACTTTTCCAAATCTTCAAGAAGATGCTGAAACTTGGATCGTTTAGTTCCCATGAATTTCAGTGTAGTTTCGAATTGATCGTAACATAGGTTCATCAATAAGCAGTCGAAATGCACTAAGAGGTCTATTTTCTTCAATACCTTGGTATGCATATGGTGTAGAACCACTTTTCTGCTTGAATACATTTTTCAGCAGGAGTTCTGCCTCTCTCTCTTTCGCCTGTAATTTTTGTCCAGAAGATACCCGCACGAGAAGGTAAAGTGTTGTTCGTGCTACTGAATGGAGCCTCATTTTGAAGAACTAAAGGTTCATCTTCCTCCGTCTCATCAGAATCATTCATTTCTTCGATAGGACGTATTGCCTCCTGCAGTTGATCGACGGCATCGTCTTCTTCATCCATTGAATCATCTGAGGCATGTTCTTCCTGAAGAAGACGCAGAGCTTCAATCTCAATTCCTTTATTTCTATAACACTGCCATTTTAACTGTAAAATGAACAATATATTATATATATATTATAATAACACTATCGGTAGACTGAAACAAATGTCACGACAGATCCATAAATCAAGCACTCACCTCCTTTTATGATGCTGGGAAAAGGCACACTGACGTAAAATTTGAGTGGCTTCGGGCTGACAAGCAAACTAATACAGTGTTGTCATATCTCAAGAATTTTCTAGAATGTTCAAAACTAAGATGCCACATCTCAATTATCTTCTAGAATGTTCCAAAGGAATAGAGGAAAGAAACTGAATGAAAAGGTCAAAATCTCTTAGAAATAAAAAAAAGAAAACTCAAATATGGTATTATAATAATGTCAGAAATTATTGAAAAATCATAAAAGGTCAGACCGCTACCTTTTCTGTAGTTAATGTATCACACACTTAAAAACTAATAGCGGTTAAAATTGACTGCTTAGTACTTCTAGTGTTAACTGCCCTCGGCCACAATTGTGAACAGTTCTTTATCTTTAATATTTCTACTAAGCGTTGATTTTAACTTCGATGTGCATGCAGGCGTGTCTATGTTTACGACTTCAAAAAGTAAATCGTTTGTCAGGTACGACTTTTCAAGACTCATGTTTAACCCCGTCACAATGTCCATGGCTGTGTCATAATGCCCGATTCCTAGCGAAACATTTGTGCTACATTACTGTTCCTCAACGAACAGGACTGATCGCATAGTATTGTCTAAGGTTTTGCCTAATTTTTCGCACTCATCGATTCTTTTAAGGATCAGAAATATGACTTGCTCATTTTCAAGAGTTAAAAATTTAGAGACTAATTGGAGTTTACATAAACCCACCTCATACGAATCACGCTGCAATTCAATGGGTCCGTGGAGTTCTGTCACACAGTTGGCCAGGGTGTTGTTAGGATGTACAGAGAGAGAAGAAGAGGACGGGAGTGTGACATAGAAGTGGCTAGGCACCATGTTGCACACAAATTAAGCTTCATTATTGCAGCAGATTTTATATAGGTGTTGAAGCTTTCTGGGTAACCCAGTCATTTCAACAGGCACATTTTTCTCTTTCCTGAACCTTTGCTGCCTAAAATGTTTTCAATTTTAAGCACTTTTTCCTAAATTAAATGTCACTTTCTGCAACTCCTCTCGGTAAAAGCCTCCAGCGATCTCTTCTCCATTCAAATCTTCAACGTAATACATCATTATCTCACCTTTGCTCAAATCCCTTCGCGAATTTATTTCCCGAACGTGATAGCCTTACATAATCATTGATTTTGAAATGTGTAGAGTGTGATGGGGGTGCTCCATCTCTTCTTACCTCTGGCAGCGTACCTCTTTCTAAAACTTCGTTAGGTGTTGTGCCAATCGTACGGTGGTGTGAACGGTTGTATGATGAAGCCAATGACCCGAGAACGTTTATATATCTGCATGTGTTTTTATGTGTAAAATAGCGATGCATGCGTTCTTTATGGTACGTTAAACTCTTTCAGCTGAAGAGGCCTTATGTATAGAACTACTAGTGTAGTAACTGATATTAAACTCTGTCAGCATGTTCTGAAAAGCGCAACCTATAAATTCTTTCCCCACATCCGTACAAAAATAGCCAGGAACCCTTTCTTCTTTTAACATCAACGTTTTGGTCGCTTTAGCAACTGTTTCAGGCGATTTATTTCTCAGGGGAATTAGCCACAGATATCTAGAGAATACATCTATTATGAATAGGATGTAGCGGTATCCGTCATTATGCATTGAATATCTTTGCATGTCTATTAAATCCGCTTGCCAAATAGAGTCAATCGAATCAGCGGTTGTCTTGGCCGTTTTAAACCTTTTTCTCACCGGTTTATGAAGTGTATAAGCATCCTGTTCCCGCAGAAACCGCTCAAAATCTTTTTTTCCTACTCAGTAAACACCTCTGTACAGTCTATGCGGAGTTAGAAATGTCATAATAGCGTTTACTTAATATGTTAGCCATTTGCATATTTTAGAGACACGTGGATAAGGTTGGCCGTTTGTTCTCTTATTTCTCTTCTTCAGCGACGCTGCTGCTGGGGGCGATGGCGTACTCAGTTGTGACACATGCGAGACTTGATCCAGGTCTTTTAACCTATTCAGATTACCTATCAATGTTTTGGGGACATTTATTTGTTGTAGTCTTGCTTTAATATGCTTCTATCCTGTTGGTGAGGGTCTGTCCCACTTTCTCACCAGATCATGAACAATATCAACGATATTGGAGCCTTGTACCCTTGTTCCTTCAATAATGACCTCGCCTGTATCGGCCCACTGTATAATGGGGTCCTCACTCACTTAAGCCTTTATTCCTCAATGTATGTGGGAGACTGTTTTTTAACACATGTTCGATGTGTTGTGTTCCATTATTCTTTGGTTGGGCATCTCTAACGTTGGGCCCAGGTCCTGTGTCGTCATGCTCAGCGCTCGCGCTGTGCCTAATAACCACGGGGAGCTCTGTAGAATTCTTATAATCTTCGTACTCATGAAGAAATTTCTGCAGAGCCTCTTGGTACAAGAGCCTTTTCTCATCAGGTGACTTTTCACTCTTTAATAGGGCTAGCAACTCGCTTTCCATTCTTTTAAGCCTACTTTTACGGGGTTCTAGGGTCGTGTCTGGAATCTTTGAACTTTGCAATGAAGCATACACCTCGTGCGGAATCACAACCACCTTCTTCATTATATTAATCTAGTCAGTAAAGGACCCAAAACGGAAAATAAGATGGGTAGGAATGATCCTCCTATAATAATTCGCTTTTTCTTACCCACAGTTTGACTTTTATGAGCGAGCGCTCGTATTATGTTCTTGTAACGACGTAAGCGAGCCTTCTGATAGGGTTTCATTGGCACATTACATTTTATAATATTAAGAGAGATTTTAAAGATGCATTTTAAAAAGTCAGAGTCGATATTTTTAAGAAACATCTATTGCAGTGTCCGGGGCAATCGTTGATAGATTTCTATTAATTCACGATATTTCTTCATCCTATTTGTCATTCTGGAATATACACCGTTTCAGGTTCGCTTGGGAATATATTCGTTCTTAGAAGCACCCTAAACGTGTTTCGTGGGTGAAGGTCATAAAGCAAATATCCATAACCTGGCTTGTGGCTTCTTTATAAACCTCCAAAAACTCCTGACGTTGATTCGGGAACATTTGATTGGCTAATACCCCAATTTGTGACACATCTCTACGTTGTGGGAATAAGACTAGATATTATGTATTTAGCGACACATCTCGCATGAATCTATTTTTGAAAAATAGATTCTGGTTGATGAAGAATACACTTATGTTAAGATGGTGGGAGAACACTGTAAATGTATCGGCAAACGTTTTATCTATTTCCAACATGAGATCGTCAACCACAATAACTGTATGCTCATTACCTTTTAACGAACTAACATCATATACACCTTTGTGGAACAAAATTTCATCTTGGTACTCGTTGAACACTGACTGATACGTCGAATAGCCCTATATTACCTTATGCACAAATTTTGAGAACATCTCCCCCTTATCTTTAATGATTTTAAGCATAAATACAGTTTTTCCACATCCTGTAGGGCCAGATATAATACATATGGAGGGGCTTGTGAACCTGAATTTTTCTACAAATTCCATCTCTAACAGTTCACACCCCTAAGTGGGCCATTTACAAAATATTACAAATTTTGAGTGCTGCTCCTTATATTTTGTTTTCTTCTTCCACAGAACCATGAATGACGACGATGTACACCACCACATCATCGATATCACAGACGAACCCGATGACCGTGCAGCTACAGAACCCTTCCCCGCTGACGAACCCTCACCAGCGACACCTGTAGCATGCGACAGTTCAAAGCGGAAGCATGATGAAGAGCCCTCCATCAGGTATAAAGCGTGCCAGGATTGCTCCGTTTGTTGGACCCCCAATAATAGAGCCCCAACCCTCTACGTCTTACGACACAACCCCCACAATAGTACCTTCCTCAAATATGCCCCATTGTTCAATTCCGGGTACTTCCTCCACAGCAGCTTCTCATACTGTGGAGGATGGTATAACATACGAGTTGGTGCGCACCGCTAACCCCACCCCTGCCCTGACTAGAAATCGGTACGTAGTCAGGGTTGACCCTGGATCCCTCTATACCAACCGACTGCGGCGCGTAGTTGAATGTATTGTGGAGTTTGCCCTTCAGAACCGTGCCGAACGTGAAGTCCGGACGAGGTTATACTTCAGGTTCGGGTCAGATGAAGGGAACGATTTTTGGGTGGTAATACCGTTCAGACGTTTGGCTGCTGGAGACATAGAATATATCTTGGGCCGTATAATGCAAGCCTCTCAAAGTGGTACATCCTTTAGTATGGACAACTTCATGGTAGATATTGACAGAGTATTCCGGGTTGCGGGTCATAGTGCCACACCTTATACTCTTAATTTCAATTCTCCGGATGATCGTCGTAGGACTGTGTATGTTTTTAAAAGCAGCGTGAGAGGTTCGTACAAGATCTCTACTTATTTTAGGATTGTCAGGAACATCGTATCTCCCCATCCGTAACATAAAGGCTCTCTACGCCAGTTATGATAAAAGTCGAAAATATGGAAGGTATCATGATTTTGTAAGGGTTGTCTCGAGTTTGCTGATGATATGGTTAAACATTGTAAGGATTGCTACATGGTATGTGAGCAGTGTAAAAGCCCCAATGTGAAAGTCGTGTAGTTGGAATCGAGAAGAGGGAATGTAATGTGTGTAGACGTACAGTTTTCAATAATAATTGCTTTGAACTCCATAAATTAAATGGCACTTGCAGGAAAATGAGGATTTGTCAGTGCGGCATGTTTCACATGATGGATAATTGGGGGAATTTCAAACATAAATGCGATGAAATTCACTGTTCTACATGTCATGAAAAATATAAGGCGGATGGAGTGAAGCATGTATGTTATATGAAAGATGCTAAACCTAAAAATAGCCCTTGTATAACCGTGTACTACGATATAGAAACTTACACGAACGCTGAAACCAAAGAGGTCATTCCACATTTACTCGTAAGTCAGACTATCTGTGATGAGTGCATGGAGATCGAGTGTGATGAGTGCCACAAATGTGGAAAACTGACAAACGTTTTTAAAACGAATCCACACGGCAGCCCTGTGAAACTCTTTGTATCCTATATTGTCAAATTAGCGGACAAGTTAAAAAAAATGACTGTATATTGTTGCCCATAACGGGGCGAAATTTGACACAGTTCCTTAATAAGGAGCTGCTTGAACACGAGTCGTCTGCGATATTTACAGGGGATCCCTTGAAAAGAGGCAACACACTAATACAGATGCAGATAAGAGGTAATGTACAGTTTAAAGACACCAATCTGTTCACACCTTGTAAATTAGCAAAGCTTCCCAAGGACATGGACGTAGCCGCTGAAGTTTCAAAAGGGTATTTCCCGTATACATTACTCACTAACAGAGCTGGGCAATAAATACATTGAATGTATTTAAATACTAAATACTAAATACATGGGAGAAATGTATTTAAATACTAAATACTAAATACATTTTACGAATGTATTTAGATACTAAATACAAAATACATCAATTGTATTTAAATATATTTGTAAATACATTTTAAATACATACAAATTTTAACATATGCATTCACTAATTCATGAGTAACAACACTATACAATGCTTGATAAAGGATAAAGAAATAGTACAATCTAATTTCCGATTATATATTTCCCTTTTTAGAACAAAACAAAAACAAAAGAACTTAGAACTTACGATGTTCAACCAGTGACATATTATACTCATTATATCATTGCAAAATGAGTAACAATTAATGAGTAGATGAGACATAAACGTAAACATAAGACGTAAACATAAACATAAGGCACCTTACGAATTCTCTTTTATTTCACGGTTGCTGCGGATCAAAACCATTCTTTCAAAAGTTTTGTCTGAAAGAGAGTTTCTTTTGGGAGTCAAAGTGATTCCCGCGAATGAGAATATTCGCTCTACCGGTGCCGAAGATGGTAATGTCGTGTTATAGCGGAGGAACAGTCTTTTTATGAGAGGATGTTTTCCCAAACTGTTGATGGTCCGATCGGAATTTTGTAGAAATGCCAATATATTCTATAGTACAGAACGTGTATTAAACCAGTAAAAGTATTTACATTTTTATATTTTGAGTATTTAAATACATTGTATTTAAATACTCATTAAAGTATTTAAATACTATATTTAAATACATGAAAAACAATGTATTTATAAATACAGTTTTAAATACACAAATGTATTTAAATACGTATTTAAATACAAATGTATTTAAATACTGCCCAGCTCTGCTCACTAACGAAACTTTGAATTACGTACGACTACCTACACCCAAACATTACTTTAACTACATCAACATGAGTGATCGTGAGCGTGAAGATTTTGACCGCTACTACAACAGTTTTAATGAAACTAGTCCATACAATATAGCCGATGAATGTGAACGTTATCGCGTGAATGACGTACGTGTACTTAGAATATGCTTTCAAGCCTTTAGAAGGATGTACATAACCCGTTTCAAATGCGATCCGCTGCAAGTCGCGACCACGATCGCCTCATTATGTTTTACAGTGTTCAAGAATAACTTTATGCCTAAAGACACCTTAGCAATCATACACAGAAACAACCACCGCAGTTATGGGCACAAGGCTATTTAATGGATCATAGACCTACAGCAACAGACCGGGGTATACATAAAACATGCCCGCAACACGGGTGAAGTACCCGTTAAGGTCAATGGTCGTGTTTTTTGGGTTGACGGCCTAAGTGAAGATCCAGCCACTGGTGTGAAGACTGTGTATTCCTTTAACGGCTGCTGGTGGCGTGGATGCCTGCGCGCTGAATGTGCCGTCACAGGGGACCTTTATGGAAGATCCCCCGCCGACAACTTCGCATGGACCCATAACTTGATCACTCACAAAATCGTGTGGGAGCATGAGTATCATGCACGGATGGAAACAGATACCCAATATCGTGAAGAAATAAGGGCCATCAAACGTTCAATGGTGTTGGACCCCCTCAAATGCGGTGACAGCTTGTTTGAAGGGCGAGCAAACCCATTGAAGCTATACTTTCCGCCTACGGAGGGCGTGAAACTCCACTGCTACGACTTCTGCTCTTTATATCCTTACGTGATGAAGAACAATCCGTACCCCGTAGGTGCGCCTGAAAAAATGGTGGGTCCCACCATACCAACCATCGAGGAGTTTTCAGCTAACTTGAATGAGCGCTACTTTGGACTCTCGTAGACGTGCCCCCCTCGCGATTTATGGATGCCGATTTTACCCGTCGTTATAGATCACAAGCTCATGTTTCCCTTCTGCGTGAAGTGCGCAGGAGAGAACAACGGTGATTGTGACCATACAACCAAACAGCGTTAGATCAGAGGCGTACATACAAGCCCAGAGCTGGCCCTAGCCGTTCGTCATGGGTGTAGAATATTGAAGATACATGAGGTGTAGAGGTTTCAGAAGCTACCCAACCTTTTCACACCATATATAAACGCTTTTTTGAAGGATGAAATAGAAGCATCAGGATATCCGCGAGGGGTTGATACCGAAGATGAAAAAACGGCTTATATTCAGTGTTACCGTGCCCATGAAGGTATACAGTTTGACCGATCCCAAATTGTTAAGAATCATGGCAAGTGATTTAATGCAAAGTTGTGCCTAAACAGTCTTTGGGGGAAATTTGCACAAAATACCGGCAACGGGAATGTCCATTTGGCACAGAGTTATAGTGAAGTCTGGGATTATGCCAACGCTCCCGATAAAGAGGTTATGGAGATCGTGAATGTAGGTAATACTTACATAATAAAGTATAACATCACCGAACTGGCCACAGATACCTCACGGGTTACAAACATACCTGTAGCCAGTTTCACAACGGCCTACGCCCGCATCAAACTTTGGGGTCTACTGCACTCTCTTGGACGGAGGGTGCTGTACGCTGACACAGATAGCGTGATATTCACAGCGAGGGAAGGTGAATACATGCCTGCTATTGGGGAATTCCTCGGAGAGCTAACTGATGAGATCAAGGACGAGTATGGTGATGGTGCATACGCAGACTCGTTTGTGTCAACAGGGCCAAAAACCTATGGGGTACGGGTGAGGGTAGGGGATGATATGAAGTATATCGTGAAGGCTAAGGGTATCACGCTTAACCATGCGAACCGTCGAGTCGTTAACTTTGACTCGTTGAAGGATCTAGTGTGCTTGGAAGATGAGGGTGACCAGCCACCCCAACTAACTGTGGGGACGCACAATTTTCGGGCGCAGAAACTGGGGTGTGTGAAGGAACGTAGGGTACGAAGGTATGCCGAAACACCTATAGGAAGCGTTACCAGGTGCCTGGTACTTATGATACCGTGCCCTTTGGTTACCTTAATACTTGATTGTATTTATATATATGTGTATTGTAAGCGATATGTTTATTTCTCACGTATATTTGTTTCAATTAAGGTTTCATTTTCTCCCCTGCGTGCATGTGTGTGTGTGTACAGTAAAAAACTAAGCTCCGCCCACTGTAAGATCGGTCACGTGACTCCTGCCACTACCTGAGCATATCTCTATCCCTGCGTGCTCATTTGACTTATGCATACCCTTGAATTCAGACGTGTATTCTCCCCCGTAGACGAAAAATAGTAATGGCTACCTTTAATATTGCGTGTTGAACGTTTATGAAGTGGTATTCGGCAAAGTGCCAAGATGTGGCACTTTGCCCCCCTCCTTTGATGCTTTTAAGGCTGCATTGATTCTTGCGAAGGACCAAGATGTTCAAATACTCTACGGGTATTCTGAAGAGGGCGTTGTAGGATTTCGTAGTACAAACGATGTATTGAAGTATGTTGTAGACCTAACCTTTATAAAAGCTCACATATACCGCGAAGTAGAAGAAGCAACACCTTCAGAAGATAAGCAACGGTTATGGACAGCGAGTCTTGTTGTTGAGTGTTGTGACAAGCGATATTATGTCATGTTACATCATCCCGACTACTCGTACCCTACGGTTGAGAATGTAAATATTGATATCATGGAGAATGTGAAGTATTTTTACCACTATATTAATATAAGCTTATATCATGACGAGGTTTGTAGTGAGGTTGTGGTTAATGGGATATGTGAGTTTTTAACAGACTTTAAAATGATAAATATGGGCATATGTTTCTCTCAAATAGTGCACCGGATTGTGAAGATGTTTAGTTTGTGGAAATGAACTTCTCGTGAGTGATAAAACATTAAAGCCGGTATTGCTTCATGTAGCGGAACATTCTATTTGTCCAAGGGCACAAATGTTCAAACAAGCCTGTACACGCTTCAGCAGTTTATGATGTGACTCGCTCTCCCCAGCGAGCCGCCCACCCATGTACTTCACCCCTCCGAAACACACGAGTTCGAACAAACCCGTACACGTTTCATCAGCGTGACTCACTCCGCCCATCGAACCGATCCGTCCACCTGTGGCTCATAGTCATCTCAGAACTTGAACCGACTGGACGTGCGAATACGATGGAACTTCCTTTGAGAAGCATTCTCAACGCCTTGTACGATGTCTCCATGACGAAGTCATTGCGTGTGTTCAGGCATGAAACTGGTGCCATTAACTATGTACTTGAAACGATTTTCAGGCAAGCAAACTCTGGTAAACGTAATGTTATTTATTTAAGCGTTGAGATGAATAGAGTCTTCGTTATAGTTGAGAAGTGTGGAGAGGACCGTTATAAAATACCTGCAGGTGTAGGAACAAGAAGAGAGCAGATTAGTTTCGCCCCCTCATATACCGTTGTTTGCACGTTGTGCATAAATAACGATCAGCCATGCATTGATATACGACTGATGTGGAAGAATGCATCTGATAATAATGTTCTTGTCCCTACGCGAAACCGTTTCATTCTCGACAGAATGTTTGAAATCGTAGGATTCCACAAGCTGAAACCTATATTAGACGCTCGTCTTACGGATATGATTTATTTTGACACGGTTCTTGAATACGCATACACCGCTCTGCTCGACGGATTTATCGAATGTAGGAATGAACAAGGCGAGAATGGTCTAGAGAACGATGCATATTTAAAAGGTTTAGATTTTTCGAAATATCTTGAATTTTGGTAAAAAGCACTTGAGCGGTACAGGGCAGAGCTTGCCTACACTGTTCACCCTGAGGAGCTGTATGTCTATATAATGAATAGCTGTCGTTACGACTTGGAAGATTATTTCATTTGCCACTATGCAGAGTGAAGAAGAGTTCACGATTCAAAAGCTCGGGACGTTAAGAAAAAACCCTCGATTGGAAAGGAGTGTTTATAAACTTGTATTTAATAATGATGTTGTGGTTAATCATGACCTCTTTGTGCATGCTTTTGATTGTATTCTAGCCGTGTTTAAAGATAACTTACCAACCGAATGTAAAGTGGGCACAAAAATAGTATTAAACGATATTAAAGCCATTTATGTCGAGTATAGGCATCCGTATAACTTGAACGGTGAAGTATTGCTTGGACGGTTTTACCGTGTAGTGCAAAGTAATAACGATGTGAATGTAGACTCGATTACTTGTGAGTTTAACGTTTTGCGCCGTAGAACATAAAGTATTTTGGATGTATATTTAATTATTTAATTTGTGTGTATATATATATATATATATATATATATATATATATATATATATATTTCTGCACTAATATGCAATTGATTATACGTTTTGTATATATTATTTTCAATATATTTAATTATTTAATATAACTATATATATATATTATATATATATATGTTAAACACAGACCGTGCATATAATGTTCTCAGGGAACCATTCTGAGTTTGTGTATATATATATATATATACAGTGCCCGCGAAAAGTATCCGATCACCCTTGAAATTTGTATTTTTTACATAAAAAACAATGTTTAAATGTATACTAACCTTATATTAGTATTTTGTCATCTGTCCTTTGGTTTGGATGACTTGTTCTAGACGTTTTGGCATGGATTTAATCAAGTTTTGACAAACTTCCACTGATATTTCCTTGCACCATACCTTTTTGATGGCCTCTTGTAATTTTTCGACTGAGCCAGTGTCGTGGCATTCAACCTTATTTTTTATTATTAGCCACAGATTTTCTATCGGATTGAGATCTGGACTATTACCAGGCCAATCCAAAATATCAAATTTATTGTCAGTAATCCATTTTGTCACTATTTTGGCCCTGTGACATGGTGCACCATCATGCATGTATGTTTTTGTCCTTTGGATTGCCATTGCCATTGGAAGTTTATCCTGTAGCATTGCTAAATACCGTGCACCATTCATAGTTGTGTTCTTCGGAAGAAAATATAAGTTTCCACGCCCATAGTAACCGAAACAACCCCAAACCATCACACTTGGAGGGTGTTTCATTGTCTTTAGGGTGTATTTAGGGTCCATCCTATTTGAGCCAATAGGCCGGCGAACCTTTTTTGGACAACTTCTGAATGTCAAAAATGTCGACTCATCGCTAAATAAAACCTTCTTCCAGTCATCAACAGTCCAATGAATGTATTTTTTACAAAATGCGACACGTTTTTTACGCATTTTTTCATTAATGAACGGTTTCTTAGCAGCATGGCGAGATGGTAATCCGAGTTCTTTTTGGAGCCGCTCCTGGATAGTTCGTTCAGAAACACCAGATAACAAATTATTCATATTAAATTTTATTTCTTTCGCAGTTATTGTTGGGTTTTTCAATACTAAACGTTTCATAAGTTTGTCTCTTCGCGAATTTGTTTTTCTCGGTCTGCCAGATCGTTTTTTAGGGACTGCGCGTGGTTAGGCCACCATTGTTCTTAGCCCGTGAAACCCATAAATTAACGGTACTTTGGGATATGTTTAATTCCTTAGCTATCTGTCTCTGTGATTTCCCACATGCATGCAAAGCAACAATAGCACCTCGACAATCACTCTTAAGTTGTTTTTTAGCACACATTATATATAAATTTTATTTACACCACTTTCTGTAAAAAAAAAAAAAATATCAAGAAATTTACACAAACAGTGAAATCTGACAAATTTGAGACACAGCCACCCGCAACGAAGGCTACCAGAACACTAATTTGAGAATGCGTTGGATAGCTCTCATATCAGCGAGCAACCTCAAAGTTACCAGATGTCGCTAGAACAAATAGAAAGTGAATTACGTGTCTCTGAATATCAAGGGAAAATATTGTATTTTCTTGAGTGATCGGATACTTTTCGCGGGCACTGTATATATATATATTTCCTGTACTAATATGTTGATGGTTATACTACAACGTTTTGTATATTTTTGATTATATATTTCTCGCTCGTATTTCTTATGCTATAATTATTTCTTGATCATATATATTCCATTGTATATTTATTTTGATTATATATTCATCGTTCGTATTTGTTATGCTATTATTATTTTTGATCGTATATATTCCATTCTATATTTATTTTGATTATATATATTCATCGTTCGTATTTCTTATGCTATTATTATTTTTGATCACATATATTCCATTCTATATTTATTTTGATTATATATTCATCGTTCGTATTTCTTATGCTATTATTATTTTTGATCATATATATTCCATTGTTTATTTATTTTCTATATATATCGTGAAATTGAATCTGAATTGGTCTAAATAAACAGAATGATGTAATGGTGTTTTATTTAATTCTTTTGGTTGTACAGGACACATAATTACAGCAAATGGCTGCCTTCTAAAACGGATTTCTAAACCAACTGCCAAATATACCTGGAGAGCACAATCTGGCAACCCTAATAATGTACACCTGAATCAGCCAATTATGCCTTCTAAGTCATCTGGCTGGTTAAGTCAGAATACGTGCTTTAATTAAATAAATAAACGCAATCTGGCAAGTCAATAATGTACACCTGAACAAGTCACTTTCGCCTTCTAAGTGAACTGGCTGGTTGAGCCAGAATATGTGCTTTAATTAAATAAATAGCGAAATCTGGCAGCTCAGCCAGCTAAGCCAAATGGCTGATTAAGCCAGAATATATGCTTTAATTAAATAAATTAAGAAATGTGGCAGCTCAGCCAGATAAGCCAACTGGCTGATGAAGCCAGAATGTATGCTTTAATTAAATAAATAGCGCAATCCGGCAGCTCAGCCAGATAAGCCAACTGGCTTATTAAGCCGGCTGGCTGATTAGGAACATATTAAGACAAAGGCCGCTCGGCTGAAATCTTAATATGCGCTTGGCTCCTGCCAGGCGAACACCTCTCTTCCTCTCTCTCCTCCTCTCTTTCTCTTGGGGGATAACTCCGCCTCCAAGTTGCATAACCCTTGTTGCTCTTGCAACATTCCCCCTCCCCTTTTGTTGCATAACATGCAATATTTCCCCTCCCCTTGTTGCATAACTTTTGCAACATTGAGCAACATTTTCAATTGCATTGCACTCTCTCCTTTTGCGCCCATACTACTCACCTTAAAAGGGTTGTAATTTTTTTATTAACTAAAATAAAAGTATAAAAATTTCATTGTTCCTTTCTCTACACATGAAGAACACTGGGCAACAAAAAAAAATTTCTTCTACTACTGGAGAAAATGCACCTTTTTCGGGTTAATTTGACAGTGGTAATTCCAAAAATTTAGTTTAGAATTACTAATCACCTCTAGTTTTTGAGTTATGATAAAGTCATTCAAAATATTTTTATACATGCTGTAGTAAAAAAAAAAAGTAACTTTTCCAGTAAAAACTTTACTTGTGCTTTGAAAATTGCATTGAAGAATGTTTTAAAACGATAAAAGACACTATAACTATTACAAATAGGATATGGATATAATAAATGGCACAGCCAGGACCCACCCCTTTCCTACCTGGTCATAACAAGCTCCTGATTGCCATTTATTTCATCCATCTCCTAATTCTTATTGATAAACATACGAGATACTACTACAACGATATACTAGTCAACTCAATGACCTACTAATACATATGTACTACTAACAAGTAACATTACATACATAATATAGATATTAATGGAAAAAAGGATTGAGTACATTAAGATTGCAATATTTACTGAAAATACATTTAAGTACTGTCAAAACACGTAGTACTATTTCAAATTTTTTGAGGGGGGGGGGCAAAATATTTGCTTGACTTACTGCGCCGCGCCTTTTGTTTATGTGCTCAGTTTCACGCTGTAAAAACCAACAGTAGTCTCCCATCATCGCTGGATTCCATCGTCCTTGATAGCGCTGTTCCATTGTAGAGATATCTTGGTGAAATCGTTCACCATGTTCATCGCTCACTGCAACTAAATCATTTGGGAAGAAGTCTAGATGGGAGTGTAAGAAGTGCATCTTTAATGACATCCTACACCTCATATTTCGGTAGTTCTCGAGCATATCATTTATCATCCGAACATAGTTTTCATCTCTGTGATTTCCTAAGAAATTATGGACAACCAATTTGAATGAAATCCAGGCAGCAAGTTCTTTCTGACTGAGCATTTTCTCAAAATCAATATCCATCAGCACTTCCCAAATCTGTGGCCCAACAAACATACCTGCTTTCAATTTAGCTTCACTGATTTTTGGGAACTTGTTAGAAAGATATCTGAAGCCATTGCCATCTTTGTTCATTTCTTTTACAAAACTCTTCATGAGTCCCAGGTTCATATGAAGAGGGAGTAGAAACACACTTTGAGGATTCAGTTAAGGTTGATTTTTTATGTTCTGCTTTCCTGGGATGTAACTCTCTCTCATTAGCCATTTCTTCTTTATGAAGTGATTTTTATCATCTCGACTGTCCTAGAGACATAAAAAGCAGCAATGTTTGATATACCTACTCTGCAATCCTAGAAGTAGAGCAATCACTTTTAGATCATCAGAGATGTTCCACGTATGTTAATCATATTTGATGGTTCTAAGGATAGTCTGCATGCTTTCATAGGTATCTGTCATGTTCACAGTATGAGCAAGAGGAATCGAGGGCTTAGTATTCCCATTGTGCAAAAGTACAGCTTTCAGACTAACCTTAGAAGAATCTATAAAAAGTCTCCATTCTTGAAGATAATGCTCAGTACCCAGTTCTTCCATTAGTGCATCAACATTGGCACAGAAACACAATCTATCTTGCATGCTGTAATGAAGAGCAAGACTTTGATGGCGACTTCGATAAATTGAAACTTTTGTGCCTGGAGCTAATAAATTCCACTGCTGCAAGCGAGAACTAAGAAATTAAGTCACGAATCAGATCACTTAGTTCTTCTTGTGTGATCAGATTGGGCGGTTTATTCTTAGGTGCCATAGAAGAACTAGATGAAGAGGATGACGATGAGTTATTATCTGCATCGCAGGATGACCCATCTGTTTCTGAATTTTCCGGTGAATATGGCACTGGAAAACCATCCCCATGGGGTACTGGTTTCATTGCAGATTCAATACCTGGATAACTAATACATTGCTTAGTCTCGCTTGAATGTCCAGAAACATTTGTCACGCAAAAATAACAGTCAGTTAGATGATCTTTAGGCTCACGCCATATCATCGGAACTGCAAATGGCATACTTGCTCTCCTCTTATTCAGCCATTGTGTTAAGCCAGATGTGCAAACTGTACAACACACATGTGGAGCCCAGTATTTTCCTTGGTCACCAATCTTACACCCAAAGTAGTAGTAGTAAGCCACCTTCACTTTGCGTGTGATGTTCTTCCTCTGTGAAACTGTAATGTATTTTCCACAAATGTAGCAAAAACTGGGTGATTTTTGCATTTCTGGATTTTACTTAAACTTGAGGCAGCTGCCATTTCTAATGATCTGTGAAGAATAGAAAAGCATTTATGTTCACAAAACTAGAAATTAAAAGTGCAACAAACAGTTCTGCGAAATATAGAACACCGGATTTAATTTTAATTGTGCACAAAGCTACGCGAAGTATCGAACTAAATGACTGAAAGGCATTGAGTGAGAGAGAGAGAGAGAGACGTCTGACTCTGCCCCCTTCATATGACTCCACCCCTTCATATCAGACAAGAGACTACTCGAATGTGCTAGCAAACTGAGCATGTGAGGGATTTGTTATTTCTGGGTGAATTAGTGAGTGTGGGAATGAAGCAAGGCTGAAGCATTTCATTACACTGAGCTGATTATATGATATTGCACACAGTACTGTCAAGTAACTTAAAATCTAAAGGTGATGGAAAAATTCTGACTACATTTTTTAAATCAGTGCGATCAAATTACCCTAAATCACCTCAATTTGTTTCAGTAGCAAATTTAATGTTGTCCACTGGAATTAGTCCTCTAGTGTAGTAAACCCCATTTTATGAAACCTCTTTTACAATTTTTATTACTTACGTTACTTCATTCAATTTCTCTTTATTGTTGCTATTTCTCTTTTTACACTCGCTTCGCTGTACTGTATAAACGCGGGTAGCACGTGACCGAGAGGAGGCCATTTCATTTTCGAATAATGCAAAAGAGACCGGGGAATTAAATTATACACTTTACTTACTCTTATACTGACTTTTATTTATACCGAAACACTTTTAGATAAATGGGGTAATGCGAGGGGGGGGGTAATTAACTTTAACATTTAGCCAGAGAGAGACACGAAAGAATATTCTAAATTTACAAAAACATCGTAATACAAAAAAAACACCTTATTCGGCTAACAGCCGTCCGATAACTGTCCTTTTTTTTAAGCATTCTGCTTTTCTCTGCCTCTAGACCATTTCTGGGTGTTGCCAACTAGCCTTTTATAACAAAACAATTATTTAACGTAATAACATTTCTTATTAAACATTATTATCTTCTTTATTAAACAAACATTATTAAATTCTTATAAACAAAACATTTTAATTCTTAATTAGACATTACTACACTCGCATAACCCCCTTGAAAATAAGTTTTACACTAGGAAAACTTATTAATATCTTTTAACAAATTTATTTATTTATACAACAAATTTATTTATTTTGCAGTTTTTCTTTTTTTTTTCTTTAACAAATTCAAAGTTAGAATAGACAAGAAATCATTTCAATGACAAATTCCACACATTAGATATTTTCTATCATTTTATAAAAATCGGGAAAAAGTTATAATTTTCACATTTGCATAAAATAACATTTCGCACTAATAATCAATTTACAACCTGTAACGAAACTGTTACGTGAAAAATAACTGACAATTTTCTGTACACTGGTTACAACACATTTTAAGTTCACCATCTACTCCAGCGATTTCTCATCAAGATCGCTTTACATTCGAAACAATTATTTATATAGTTATAAAAAGAACAAGAAAACGTTTATATAAAATACTGACCAGAGCGCACATACTATTTCACGAAACACAAAACAAATATGGGCAATAATCGCACCCTTTCACTTATAATTTCATTACATAATAATCAGTACATTAATTGCTGGACATTGTTTAGATCACAATCCGCACGCTGACAACGGACTTCTTAAATTTTCAACCGCACCTCTCCTGCTCACTTCGCTAGAATGCAAGGGGTTGCATCATCATGCAACAGATCAGCACGCTTGAGGTTCCGCTCTCTCTCCAAATTGTTGAAAAAAAACAAGAGAGACGTGCAATTCTTAGAGGATCAAGGGGTGGAGATATACTGAAAGTGGAACCACGCAACGGAATTGGACGGAATTTGCAATTCTAGAAGTCGACGAAGAAACTCGCCTCTCTCGTCTCAACTTTTGCCGGTGGACGCTGCTCTTCCTACGTCCAGCTGAGGGACTCTCTTACTGGCAATAATCAAACGATCACTTCGCCGTAGGCGGTTTCACAACGAACCTACTGTATGTCTGTATGGACAGTAAAGCCTTAGACCTCATTCAAACTCTCGTGGTTTGCCTACCGAATGCTAAAACACATATTTAGCGAAGCATCGAGCAGCGGGACCAGGAACTGCCTGAAAAATACCAGTAGACCATGTGGGATCGAAACTGTCCTGCACCAAGTCACTGCGCATTCGGTTTCTTTTCTCTTACTCTTCTCTCTCTCTCTCTCTCTCTCTCTCATCGGTGATCGATCAGCTAAATCGGGTCAATTAAACTCAATGGATGGAATTCGGATCCAGCTTAGTTGCTTCCAAATCGAGCCTCTCGAAATTTTGACAAAAAATATCAAAGTTTGTACTGCTGATTATCACTTTTTCATATTTAATTTACCGAATTTTCTCGACACTTCACTTCGAAACAATAACTATAATTTGCTCTGGCCAAATTTATGGAAAAATATGACAAATCTCTCAAAATTTCGCAAAAACTTAATCACGCCTAGCTACCAATAAGGTCACTTATGGCAGCGAATCTTGCAAACCTGAAACTCCATTATTCGTAGAAGAACAATCTCAAAAACTGTCTATATATATATATTTTTTTATTATTACCTAGAAATGCGTTACAATATACTCACCAACCTTTCAAATCGACCGTATTAAATTGCATGTAACAATTTTGACAACTGAAATAATTTACTGTCATATAAGTGTGAAGGTGCTAGTGTCTCCGAGCAACTGATACAATGAGAAAACGGACATTATTATTACTAACAATTATTTCTAATGCCGAAAACATAAACACAAAACACTTTTTAAACACAAAATAGGCAGGCTGTATAAAGAGTAATAAAAGTTGAAGAGGAAAAAAAAAAAAGAAGAGTCATTGGGCGGCAATTTTAAATGTGTGCCTCTCTCTCTGACTGAACGAAACGAAATCTAAAGAAAACGGACTGAGGAAGGGACCAAAGCGAAGAAAAAGAAAAAAAACGACTCTCGAATTAAATTTCTGACTCAAGCTGAGTCGCGACAGAGTCCGACTCAATGAAAATAAAGATTTGAGTCGAAACGGTTTGAAACAGTCTAGACTCCAACGAGAAGAGAAAAAAAAACCGACTGAAATTTTTGATCGCGAAATTTGGAAGGGACGCTACGAGGATTTCGAAAGTGAGAGGCCATCTTGAAATACAGTTACAATGAATTGTTAAGGAATGGGAATCGAAATTTGCTTGCAAATGGGGTACACAATGCATCTTAATGTTTAAAGTACCGAAACAGAATAGTTATTAATTTTACTCTATAAAGACTATAAAACGGATAGCAAAAATTTAACCGAAATGCAGTATAAAGCGCGTACCGAGGACGTGGGAATGCCCTTATTTGAATTTAATAGGGACCATCGCTGCCGCCAAAATATGTAGTGAACCCCATTTTACGAAACCTCTTTTACAATTTTTATTAATTACGTTACTTCATTCAATTTCTCTTTATCGTTGCTATTTCTCTTTTTACACTCGCTTCGCTGTACTGTATAAACGCAGGTAGCACGTGACCGAGAGGAGGCCATTTCACTTTCGAATAATGCAAAAGAGACCGGGGGATTAAATTATACACTTTACTTACTCTTATACTGACTTTTATTTATACCGAAACACTTTTAGATAAATGGGGTAATGCGAGGGGGGGGGGAATTAACGTTAACATTTAGCCAGAGAGAGACAAGAAAGAATATTCTAAATTTACAAAAACATCGTAATACAAAAAAAACACCTTATTCGGCTAACAGCCGTCCGATAATTCTCCTTTTTTGGGGACATTCTGCTTTTCTCTGCCTCTAGAGTACCATTTCGGGGTGTTGCCAACTAGCCTTTTATAACCAAACAATTATTTAACGTAATTACATTTCAAATTAAACATTATAATCGTAATACAATATCGTTTGTTTATTAAACAAACATTATTAAATTCTTGTAAACAAAACATTTTAATTCTTAATTAGACATAACTACATCTAGTGCAAAACATGCTCTCTGTGATGTCTTCTCGTTTCACGATACTTTGAACCGAAGAGCCCTGTCCAGCAGATTTCCTACTGTTTATGATAAAGGAATACCATGACCACCAACATCACCAGATTACCCCTGTGGGGTTATTTAAAAAATAATCTGTGTAAACAGAATCCACACGCAATAGAAGAATTGAAAGCATCAAATGAACAAGAAATTTCTCAGATTTCAACAGATACTCTGTCCAGAGTACTGCAAAATTTTGTTGTTCGTGTGCGGAGTTGATGAACTAAGAGGACATAACATGGAGCATGTTTTGCACGAGAGGATTAATTTCCCATGTGTAAAGAAAGTACAGTAAAAATTTCATGCTTTTATTTCAATTAATAAAAAAATACAAACTTTTTAAAGTGTCACATGTTTAAAAAATTACCCAATATATATATTCGAACCCACCACCACCACACTACGATAAGGTAAAAGATAGCACATGTTTCAACACCCGAGGTAACGCATAACCCTTTCGCGTTCAGATGTTTTATGTATTAAAATCCCTGCACTCGAGGTGGTAGCATGCAGCGTCTCATACAAATCTCCAGTGTAACGTGAAAACCAGTAGTTGGGATGGTGACCGTAATTTCACTTCCGGTGAATTCACTCCAGAAAATTGACTCCCAGTAATTTCAATTCCATGTAATTTTACTTTTAGGTAATTTCACTTCCTCGTAGTTTTAAATTTAAGTAGTTTAAATTTAAAAAATATTAGGTAAAGTTAGGTTTACGTTAGGTTAGGTAAGATAAGGTTAGGTTTACGTTAGGTTAGGTTAGGTTTACTTTAGGTAAAGTTAGGTTAGGTTTACGTTAGGTTAGGTTAGGTTTACGTTAGGTTAGGTTAGGTAATATTAGGTTAGGTTTTATTTTTAATGGTGATTAATAGATCAATAAAATGAAAGTAAACCCCATTGATGGTTTTAATTATTAGCTCATTCCTTTGCATCAAATTTTTTTGACATCCGTTCTAAGCTTATTGAAATAAATTTCATTTTGAATGGTGATTATAGATCAATAAAACTAAAGTAAAGGTTATGGCTTTGAGGCTTAAACCATTAAACCCTTATATGGAAACCAAAAAAATATATTTATCTGCATAAATTGGCACAGGGAGTGAATTCTCCTAGAACCAGTTGGGATATCATGCTTGACTCAAACCCAGCACCTCTTTTGCCTTGTTGTAGCTCGGTGGTAATTATGATAATAATAATAATAATAATAATAATAATAGTAATAATAATAATAATAATAATAATAAATAATCACTGAGGAGAACCAGAAACTGGTGCAGTGCTGTGGCCAACTAATGCAACCTATTGCACTAAGTCCTGAATTATTATCACCAGCATGATTGGGATTCGAACCCACGACTCAGTGTCTTTACTTTACTTATAGTAGGGTTGCCAACCGTCCAGGATTTCCTTGGCCAGTTTAGGAGTGGCATAATGTTCTGGAAATATTTGAACTCTGTCCTGGACGTCCAATGTCCAGGGTTTTATATATCATTTCGATTGGAAATATATTTTCGATTTTAATAATATTAAAGACACATATATTTCGAATCCCAGTGATATATGAAATCGTATTAAAGTTTAATATAGGAGTGTCATTTGTGTTGTCACTTCCAGTATCTAATGCTAACTGAAAAACGGTATTTAGTTCAGTGGAGATACTGCGGAGTGATGAAAGAAACAATGAATGATGAATTAATGAAGTCAGAGCTTCAGGTGCATCTTAACTTTATTTTTCAGTAAATATCATATATTTTGTGGACTGGAACACAAATTAATAATTTATGTGGCCACCTTCAGCTTTAATTATTTCTTGAACACGGTTTGACATGGAAACCACCAGCCCTTCACGGATATTCTTAATTTCTTCGTCATGAAACCAGAGTTTGATGACTGCCGTGATCATATTTTCCTTAGTTGTGCAGTCCACTTTTCGAAGTCGATTCTTACATGTAGCCCTTAGGTTCTCGATTGGGTTTAGATCTTGTGAGTTGCCTGGCCAGTCTAAACAAGTGACACTGTTTGTTCTGAAAAACTTCTTAACACATTTTGCTGTATGGCATGGAACCAGATCCTGTTGGAAAACCGCATTTGAAGACAATTTTTGCAGTTCTGGTTTGAGACGGGGTTCTAGAACTTCAGTATATTTCTTGCTGTTCATTATGCTATTCAGAGGTACTAATGGGCCAGTTCCTTGTGAAGAAAAACATCCCCAGAATATTTTCTTCTCCGGGTGCTTCATAGTTTGGTTATAGTGGGAGCTGGTTGTGGGTTCACATGGCGAATGGCGTACAAAACGTACTTGTTGACCTTGAACAAGAAAATAACTCTCGTCTGAAAATACACATTACATCAGAGATTCTCAACCCACTTACTTCCATTACCCACCTGAAGCATTGGCGTTCACCCCGTTACCCATAATGACGCGTAAATTAAACAAACGTTAAAGAAGTAGTTTATAATCATACAATTGTCTTTAAACACCACTCTTCAATAAAATATGTATGGCTTCCATTACCCCCATAGATATCCCAAATTACCCCTTTGGGGGTAATTACCCACCGGTTGAGAACCCCTGCATTACACCAATCTTCTGTTGACCAACATGCATATATTTTGGCCCACACATAACGTTTGATCTTCATTGCTATGATTAACAATTGTTTTTTCATAGACTTCTTGGCTTTGCGCCGTCTCACAGTTGATGATGATACCTGGATTCCTGCTGAGGCTAGTTCTTGGTTAAGCATGTCACTAGTTTTCCGTGGATCCTGCCTGCTTGCTCGTATTAATTTTATATCATGTCTACGTGTTGTTTTTCATTTCCTTCCGCATTTACGCTTCCTTGATGGAGATAGAGAGCCAGTAGTTTCCTTCTTCTTAATAATTTTATTGACAGCTCCAAATTCACTTTTATTTCACTAGCAATTTCTCTCTGTGTGAGTGCTGTTTGTTCATGTAAGGTGGTTATTTTACTCCCTTTTCTCGCTGTAATATCCATAATCAACTGTGGAATACAAAAATACTGAGATCAAACGTCCGACACCAACGACTGACAAGAATACTCTGAATTAAGAGAGAAAATTACTGTCAGTTCCGATTTCCAAAGGTGACGCGATATCCTTGAATGATGTCGCAATCATATATCAAATTAGGGATAATGTTTTTAAGATGATGCAATCATGTCTCAGATTGCAGAATACGATTGTTTTATAAGACAAATCAATATAGTTCGCCAAAAGAGTCAAATTTTCTGTTATAACCAGAAAAGACCTATTTTTGTTTCATGTTCACATTAATTTGTACAATACTCTCTCTCTCTCTCTCTCTCTCTCTCTCTCTCTATATATATATATATATATATATATATATATATATATACAGGGTGCCCATAAGTCCGGCATCATAGGAAAAATAATAAAAAAAGCAAAACAAAAGCTTTTATTTACAGAACGTGCTCAATATGTCCACCATTGTTTTCAGTACACAAATTCAGACGTGATACCCAGTCAGCAAGCACACTGTGAATGATGTCAGGAGTAATGGTGTTACATGCCCCAATAATGCGCTGCCGCAAATGTTCAACACTCTTAATTTTCTCTGCGTATACCAATGACCAGGGAATTGGTGGTACAGGTATTCCCTTACTTGGGTGCTGTAATGTGCAGGAGCGCCGTCTTGCTGGAACCATGTTGGGAAATTTCCTTCTTCGTTCAAGACTCTGGGAAATGCTTCTTCCTTGAGCATACGTAGGTAGGTGCCTCCAGTGACATGTTCATCGAAAAAGAGGGGGCCTATGATGCGATCCTTCCAAATGCCACACCATACCATCACCCGAGATGCACCTTGTTCCTTTGAAGAGGTATACCAGTGAGGGTTGTTTTGAGACCAGTAGCGGGTGTTCTGTAGGGGTTAAAACCGGTATTGAAATACCAGTATTAATACCGGTATTGAAGAAGTACAAATAATACCGATACCGATATTATAGGTTTTCGGTATTGACAAAAATTGCTATTGTAAAATTTAGGCAATTTAGTCCTCCGATAAGACTGAAGTGGAAGCAGATTCATTACTGAGTGAATACATGCAAGAAATGGACAAACTAGGAAAAGTGCCATCTAAAAAAAATTCCATTGATTTTGATGTTACTAATGAATTTAAAAGCTTGGAAGTTACTTTACAGAGAAGTGAGAATTTAGAGAAGCTGTACAAGGCACTGCTTTCAATTAAACCTACAAGTGCAGAATCAGAAAGAGCCTTTTCTGCTGCAGGCCTATTTCTGACGAAACTGAGATCAAGTCTATCTGAACAATCCCTAGATGCTCTTTGTTTCCTCAAAGCATACTTTCAAAATCAAACTAAGAAATAAATATTTAGATACTAATAATTTCTATCTACCCCAGTACTTGTATAATAATATGCTAAAAAAAAATTCAAATAATATTTTTATTACAATTTAGTAATTTACTGTATAAACTTTTTCGAATAGAATGCCATCTATTTGGAGTTGGGTCATTAATTTATAGTAAATATGGTGAGTACTGCAAGTCCCTCAGACTTGTGGGAGAGTTGGTAGGGTGGCACGATAATAAATCAAAATAAATTATTTTTTTCATAATACCGGTATCAATACCGGGATTAGCATAATTGCCTCCAAATACCGGTATTGAAAATTTTCGGTATTATGCAAGCACTAGACTGTTCTGTTGATTTACCTCACCATTTCCATAAAAAACAGCCTCGTCACTGAACAGAATGGTGGACGGAAAATTGGCATCCCGCGCATATGAATTATGGTTTGTAGAAATACAAAAATATTAATTTCTCCTATGATGCCGGACTTATGGGACACCCTGTATATGTGTATATATATATATATATATATAACCTTTGGTTACCTTCCGTCCGAATTCTTCATTCTGACGAAGGTCAAGCTTTTCACTCCACCTTAGACCTACAATTTAACGTGGAATCCGAACCACGCCCCATCAGCAGCCCAGCGTCTTAACCACTAGACCACCCAGGGTACCCATTTATCTACCAACGACTTTCTTTATCGTGTGGAAGGATGAACAGCTGGGTTTTGCTGCGCGTCAGAATCGCCTTTTACCTTTTATCTTTTGCTCAGCGAAAACTTTGTCACTTCAGACGAGGATAGTGCGGATTTTATCAAACGTAAATTTTTTTCAGATATATATATATATATATATATATATATATATCTGAAAAAAATTTACGTTTGATAAAATCCGCACTATCCTCGTCTGAAGTGACAAAGTTTTCGCTGAGCAAAAGATAAAAGGTAAAAGGCGATTCTGAAAAATGTATCATAAATGAACCACCTCCACTAAATACACTTTTAATTTTCAAACTTTCCGCCTTCGCAATGTTGCATGTTGCGCTTATAACGTCATTTATGATGTCACAATTAAGCAACTGATGACATCATCTCCCCATTAGATCCTGCATAATACTATTTAAATAAAAACTAGCGAATGAATGAGTGAGTGATGAGAGAGAAAAAGAAAGAAAAAGAGAAAAATCTTATTTTAAACAAACTCCATTTTTAATGCCACTTAACACGTGCAACAACCTAGAATTCTTTTTTTCTCCCTTCGAGTAACACTTGTACTTTTAATGCTTACAAGTGCTGTATATGCATGATAACTTATGAAATCGAGGACGCGGCACAAAGACAAATTCCCTTGCTTGACACGCTTTTACGCTACGTAACGCTTTATAATTTTTTTTACTTTATTATTTGTTGTTCACACTTATTTTTATTTTATTATAGCTCCATTATAATAAATAATTGATTATGAGGAATTATAATAAGAACTGATTTCGGTCTTCATTTTAGAAAATAATATAAGAGAAGAGCCTTCATTATTTGTATGATAAACTGTAGAAAGGCAGCACAGGGGAAACGCACGTCATACGAAATTTACTTCAGACCCTTATGAACTTATTGCTAATTTATTACAGGGTCTGGGCTTCGTCGTGGCCAGAGTGTAACACCGCTTCCCGTCAGTCAGCGAAGTTAAGCGATATTGAGCCTTGAGAGCAGCTGGATGGGAGACCATCCTCCGCGTCCAGATATGTAGCGACCCGTGGCTCGGGTCCCATATAAGGCTGTTGGTCCCCTTCGTCATATGACATACGGAAAATGAACCTATGAACTACTACTAATTATTATCAAATGTTAGATATGAAGCAACACTTAACTGGCCAGAAGGGAAAACCGTTTGTTTTTCTACATATACTGTATCGAAGGGAAAAAAGAGGACGATTTGCTAATCTACTTCAGTAATTAGAATGGAAAAGTCTTATAATAATGAACAAAAGTGACACTCAGCGTCTTCCAGATTTTCAGATCTTAATTATCATCAATTTATTTAATAACGTTGCAGCACTTACCATCGATCATTTTAGAGCAAACTTTGAATATATTGCTATCTATAAACTAAATCCTTAGTCTTTTGTAAATAAAATATTATGGCGATAAAGAGTTTGCATCATTTATTATATTTTCTACAAATTTACTTAATTAAGAAGATTATTTAATGTACAGTTATGCAATAAAGCGCGAGCAACAGTTTCCCCCTTTAAACCAAATCCACTGTCAATGAAATCAGATATTTAGCGCGTTGGAACAGTTTTCTCTTTATTGTGTTGCTTCCGCCATTTCTCTTTCCACATGACTCAGAGGGAGAGTATTCTTGCGTCAGACGCTTCCAAACGTACTATCCTGCTCAAGAACGTTCCTGAAACTGCGTAGTAATATTTATTCTTGCTGCATAACATAATCTGTTGAAATAAAACTCCTTAAAAAGATAAAAGACTTACAGGAAGTAGATAAAAAAAACATGAGAATTTAAACAAAGGTAAAAAAATTATGCGACACTTTGTACAAATCTTATTAATATTTGTGACGGTCGAAGAAATTTGTTGTTTATGGCCGGCCAAACCACTGGCCAGATTTGGATGAGACTTGGGGGATAAGGGTAACTGAGGCCGGAAAAGAACATAGGCAATGTGGCGTCGGCCTCCGAGGTCATATATATATATATATATATATAGGTTATGTGGCGTTGGCTTCCGAGGTCATATATAGGCCCATGTGTGTATATATATATATATTTTTTTTTTTTTTAAACACAGACCGTGCATGAAACAAGGAACTCTTCTGGGAAATTACATCCACTATATTTTGAATAAGTAATGATAAATGACAAATACTATGATTTTTTCTTTTTCATGATGGAAAGCCCAACGTGGGCACCTGGTTACACGCAAAGAGGCCCCAAAATATAGCTTCCCTCACCAGCTATCTGCAAAGCAGATAGGATCCAGCTTTGGTACTGGATCTAGGGTTTACAGCTTACACCTAGCCTACTACATTCAGAACCTGAATATACGCAAGAAACTCGTTGTATTCATGTCGGATTGAATACATCAAAGGAAAAGGGGTAACTATTGTATTTTTTGCCAAAAAACAAAACTTAAACCTCAACCGGGACATTGAGCGTCCACTTTTCATGGCACATAATACGTCCGTTTAGTACAGAATGACTCTTGTATTATGAAAATGATACTCAAGTATTACATATCTATAGGTAAATTATTATTTAAGTGATTAATTTATTAATTAGAGGCAAACCAAACATAAACAATGTTGATTGAAACAGGAAAACAACTTTCCCGTCCTCACGATTACAAGTTAGCCTTGCTTGCACTAGGAAACGCGTCGATGCGTAGCGACCACCTGCAGCAGATACTGTTTCTGTTTTTCGTTCTTCGTGAGGGAAGAGTTATAATCCTGAATGAGCTTCACCCCTCTTTCAGCCACATCATTCACTACCAGCATATCTTGGAGGACTTCCTTGGCCTGGAGGAACTGCGGATCATTCTTCCATTGGGATGGATCTTTAGAGATGAATCCGGAGCCTAGTAGCGGAGCCAGCCAGCCAGCTTCTTCAGCGTCAGTGACGGAATGTCCTCTTCCGGCAATTTAATTCTCTTCGGTGGAACTTTCTCTCCTTCCCTTACCCTCATCGACTCAAGGACTCCTCTCTTCTCCATATTGGAAACTGCGTCACTGAATAGAGCCAGAGCTAGCAACTCCTCGCTCAAATACCACAGACGTCGTTGGAATGCCTTTGTAGCTGCCGCTTCAATTGCTCCATCTACTTTATTCCTGTATTCTTAAGGAAGGAGATATCGTTGCTCGGGGCTTCAAAGATTATGGGAGCCTTGAACCATGCTGGTCCGTAGACAACAGCAACAAAAAGGGCCATAGTTCGAATGGACTTCTCTTCCTTAGGGGACACCTTAAACTGAGGTTCAAACATGAACCCATTCAGGGTTCTCTTTGAAAACTGCATTGGCGTGGCCAATTCTTTTGGAACCGTTGAAATAGGAGAACCTCCGGACCGCTGGACGATTCATGAACTGTCTTGAAGACGTCTCTGAGTACGACCTCCAAGATATGGTGTCTGCAAGGAAGGTGGTGTAAATTTCTTCCCAGTCGCTGTTCAGTCAGAGTGCAAGCTCCACCAATATGACCCGTATTGCTTAGAATCGTATCAAAGCTCATGGCGACGAACTCGGTCTTCATCCTTACAATCCTATAAGGTCTCAACCACGGCGTCTGCTTGCGCCATTCCTGTTCCACATGCGCGCTTCGGAACACCCAGGAGTTGGATGTTCTCCTCTGACGATGACGAAACATCCTTCCCAGAGATCAGTACTGGGAAATGATCGACGTAGTCATTTTCTGTGAGGAATGGAAGGAGTTTCCCGTCCCAATGAACAACAATCCCAGTAGATGAGACAGCTTGTTTCATAGAAGTGATGTGGTCACTGCGATGTCGCATACGGGTTCTCATAGCCAGTTCATCAATGCTCCCTCCAAGGCTTTTCACAGTAGCTGCCACGATGTGAACTGCCTCACGATCGCTGGTGTTGGTTCTATCCAGGGCGGCAGCGAGACCAGGGGACATGAAGTTCTTAGGCCTCGTTTGAGGTGCAGGACGAGGAGCTGCATTTGACGGGCCAGGAACCTGAAAATCCGGATCCATTCCAACTCGAGGCATCTTCGGAAATGAACGAGGGCCTTCATCATCAGAAGAGGTGCTGGTTGACTCCAGCTGAACGGTCTCTTGCTCTTCACGCATCTGCTTATCTGCTGCTTCCTTTTGCTCTCTGCCCTTCTTCTTAAGATACTTCTGTTTCATTTCTTTCTTAGCCAGGGCTTCGTCGATTCGTCCCATGTGAAACTTGCGTTCCCTCTCTTGGTCTTTCAAGAAGACTCGGTCTTCCTCTATCCGGATCAGTTTTTCCACATCATGATGCTTAATGTTGAACAGCTTTTCAAGATTGTTTGAGAATTCTTGTTCTTTCTGTATTTGTGGCTTACTTCTCCTGTTGGAACCCTTTTTCAACTTCTCCCAAGTGGACAGGATTCCATTCAGGGTTCGTTTGATATTCCGCTTCTCTTGAGTAGGGATGCGGGCCATTCCCCAGATACCCATGGTTTCCTTCATCACCATATTGATGCACTCGTTTTTCGTAGGAGTTGGCTCACTCATTTTCAGATGAAAATAACGTTGGAGAACTTGCCTAACAGTAGGCAGACGGGACTTAGGAATCGCTTCGATGGTGCCGTCAACCAAGTACATAGTTGTTTTCTTACGCAATGCAGTTGCCAACATCACAACCTAGAAAGAGAAACCAAAAAAAAAAAAAATTATTACTATGGAAATAATGTAGAAATACAGCAACTTCAAATATGTAGACTTTTAAAGTCACACTTTAATATTAAACATGCACTAATGTACATGAATTTTCAGCAAAAATTATTATTCAATATAAACCGAAAACAGTAACGCAACAGTAATATAGTAACTTTAAGCGTCATAGCAATTTATAACGCTATAGAATATATATTCACCTTAATTAAATATTAATTAATTATTAATTAATTATTAATTAAATATTAATTAAATATTAATTAATTAAATATTCACCCGAATCATTAAAAAGCAAGCTAAGATAAATGATTCCCAGTGATGCGTGAACACTTAATACACCCTATCCGATTCTTGCCGGGAAAGTAACTGAGAAAAACCGTTAGTATTTGAAATACGATACCAAATCGTAGTATGTTCAAAAATAAGAGTTGCCAACTGTAAACTTAATTAATTAGTTAATCAGGAACTTAATTTGTAATTAGAAACTGGGCGAATTGCGCAATGTTTTTTTTTACGTTCCGAGTTATGCCTGCTATATAGGCCACGTCAGACCCGAACATTACCATGCAATAAAAATGGCAGCCGTGTGCATACCCTAAATATTCATTAATTTAAAAAAATTTCACGTGTGCTAATTCCTCATCTAGTGGGTACGTTTGAGCTATGAGCACACAAAAATTTCGGAGAAAAAATTTCACCCCCCCCACCTTCTATGGACCACCCATATATATATATATATATATATATATATATATATATATATATATATATATCGAAACCTACGGTAAAATTATTGAATACCCGGTTAGGCTAATTGAATGCCTGGTTAGGTCAACTGTACGCCCTTGACGATTGGTTAGGTTAAAGAATGTCTCCTAAAGATCCTAGTGTAGTTTACGTTCCCCAACTTTGACCTAGTGTAGTTTGTGTCCCGTTTGCGTCAGGGGGACGTAAACTACACTTGCTCCATTCAATGCCCGGTGAGGTCAACTGAATGCCAGACCAGATTAATTGAATGCCCGGGTAGGTTAATTGAATGCCTGGTTCGGTTAATTGTACGACCTTGACGATTGGTTAGGTTAAGTCGTAATATTTTCGTTAGTTTTAACGTTTTATTTGATTAGGTATACGCGCGCGGAGAAAGTTGGGGAAAGCAAACTACATTAGGATAATGTAGCGGAACGTAAACTACAATAGGATAATGTAGGGGACTTAAACTACACTTGCTCCCATTCAGTTAACCAAACCGGACACTCAATTAATTTAATCGGGCATTCAGTTGACCTGATCGGACATTCAATTAATCTAATCGGGCATTCAGTTGACCTAACCTGGCATTCAATTAACCTAACCGGGCATATATATATATATATATATATATATATACGTATATATATATATATATATATATATCGAAACCTACGGTAAAATTATTGAATGCCCGGGTAAGTTAATTGAATGCCCGATTAGGTCAACTGTACGCCCTTGACAATTGTTTAGGTTAAATCGTGTTATTTTCGTTAAAACTAACGAAAATATCACGACTTAACCTAACCAATCGTCAAGGGCGCACAATTAACCTAACCGGGCATTCAGTTAACCTAACTGGGCACTCAGTTGACCTAACCGGGCACTCAGTTGACCTATCCGGGTACTCAGTTGACCTAACTGGGCATTCAATTAACCTAACCAGTTGGTTAATTTTTACATTCACGTCTCATTCTAAAGTTGCTTAAAATTAATCGAAACCTACGGGAAAGTTATTGAATGCCTGGTTAATTGAATAGTACGGCGGGATATTTATGCTACCCTCACGAAGGGCGAGTTCTCTGCAAGCGTTCAACTTCCACCCGGACAACGCCGGGGCGCTCCGCTAGTTAATAATAATTAAACTGTTATAGCCGTACGCGTAAAGCCGAGATTCTGTTTTTCGCAGATGCAAAATCAAACAAAAATGAGTATTGTATTAGGAAAGAAACTACATTCATTCTCTTCTTATAATAAAAAAGTAGGTCAACAGCACATTTGGTTGCTATAATTCAAATGAAAATACCGGGTGCGGCATAAGTCAGTTTACGAAGAATAATGGAATCACCTTGTGAAGAATAATATTTACTACAGAAATTGTTCAAAGTGTCCTCCATCATTGAATAATGTCCCCACATTGAATAATCACATCACAGTGATTATTCAATGTGGTCCTGTGGGGTATAATTAAAGATAGAGTCAACGGCCAGAAACCTCAGGACTTCGATCACACGATGACTTTGATACGCCAAGAGTTCGAGACGTTGAATAATAACAAAGAACTGTGCTGCGCTATTTGTTGTTCAGTGGTTCAAAGATGCAGCGTATGTATTGAACATGATGGAGGACACTTTGAATAATTTCTGGAGTAAATGATAAATATTATTCTTCACAAGGTGATTCCATTATTTTCGTTAAACCGACTTATGCCGCACCCTGTATTATTAGTATTCTTTTCATTCTCAACTATCCATACAGTCAACATCTCTTGCGAAGTTGTAATCGTATCTTTGTACCAACGTTTACGTCCTATAAATTACATACACACACACAAATATATATATATATATATATATATATATATACACACAGTATATATATATATATATATATATATATATATATATATATATATATATATATATATATATATATATATATATATATATATATATATATAAGGTAAAATTGCTATAAAGTCCTTGAGCTTTCTCTTATTTAGTAAACGGCATTGCAAAGCTAAACTATCAAATGTTTTTACATGCTTTACACTAACACTTTACACTTCAACATATCTTCAACTTGGATCATGCAAGGTTGGAGCCTATTTTGTGAAGATTGAAGTATTTTCCATTTGTTGCTGTGTGATTTTGAGGAATGATGCTCCGATTCGTATTTCATTTCCGCTAAATGTTGAAGATTGGCATAAAAAGAAGTCAAAAGGGGTCAGGTGGGGTGATCGTGGTGGCTACGGAAGTTTTTCTCTTCTCTCAACCAATCCACTTTCGTGGGATAGTTTGAAAAATTCCGCAACATTCATACCATAGTGACAGAGAGCTCCGTCTTGTTTGAAGAATTGGGAGAAAATCAAGCAGCATCGTGAGGTCGCTCTCCACTTACAGTTGCCTCCTCACAAACGACAATAACTCATGAGTTTTGTAAGGCGCGCCACCTTACAAAACTCATCAGTTATTGTCCCCTTTGTGACCTTAAGAGAGTTCTTCTCATGATGCCAACCCAACAAACAAAGGCACATTTACGAAACGTTCATAAACATTTATAGAACGTCAGTAGTAGGCCCGAAAAAAGGCCAAGTACAAATTGCAATGCCATGTTGATCAGTATTGCAAAGAGGGTTAGGGATAATGGGGGAGGGAAGGTATGGGTAGGGGTTATGCAACAAGGGGGGAGTGGGGGTTAGCCACCCAAGTTGAAGGAAGGGGTTTTTGGGGGAGAAGGAGGATGACCTTCCCCCAAAGGGGTAACCCTAACCTAAGAAGGTAACCTAACCTAACCTAACCTAACCTAAGAAGGTAAGAGAGGAGATGTTCTCGCTGGCGTGTCACGAAGCATAATGAACCAGCATCAGTTGGCTTAGAAGGCTTAATCCTGGCTTAGAGGGGGTCGCCAGATATTTAATTATTTTAATTATTTATTTATTTTGGCAGAGATGTTCACGCTGCATGTCACGAAGCATAATGAACCAGCCTTAGTTGGCTTAGAAGGCTTAATCCTGGCTTAGAGGAGGTTGCCAGGTATTTATATATAGAAAGGTTACCAGATAGCCCTATTTAATTATTTATTTTGCCAGAGCCATATTAAGAGAGATGTTCACACTATCACAGCTCATAACAATGAATGAACCTCCTTTGGCTTAATCCTGGCTAAGAAGGCGTATACATATATATTATTAATGGTAGAGGTAGCACCATATTAAGAGAGCTGTTCCCACTGCCACATCTCATAACATAATGAAGAGTCAGCCATCAGCATCAGTTGACTTAGAAGGCGTGTATACATATATATGGAAATGCAAGGGTTGCCTCATTGCGATATTTAGAATAATTCTGTTATTTAATCTCTGAAATTCAGTCCAAATATGTAGAATAGTTGCGAGATTGCTCTATTTATTTGTTGTTTATATATATGTTACGCCCCATTTGTGTAATTGCCCATTTCACGAACTGGGCAATATAAATACCCATTTCATGTAATGGGCAGTAAGTTGCCCATTTGCAACGCCTAAACATTGCCAGCACAAAAAAATGTTGCTGAAATACCTGCACCACCACCGCTAGAGCCAGACCACTCGCCTACACATGAAACAGCTGTGCTGCAAGTATCACCTAAGGACGTATCACAAGACGATGCTGCTCTACACGCACGACAAAAAGCTCATGAGGGCATAATGCTACAAGCAGAAAAAATGTTGACGCGAAGTAAAAAAACGTTGCCAGTGGTCGACGTTGGTCATAAGGTAGCAGTTACAGTACTCAATTTGATCGTAGTAAAGGTGATCCTCCTAATATAATAGGTATAATTCTTTCTAAGGACGACGGTGGCTACACAGTAGGAACAAAAGTCGGAGTAATAAATGGTAAACTTTCAAGGAATCAGTTTGAATCTGTTCACTATACTGGTCTTAAATCTAGTGATATTCCCTCAAACAAACTAAGCATTCGCGAAATCGTTAAACTACAAAGTGTTTGTGGAGGACAAGGGTTCAGGAGGTGCCATTGTAGAAGTAATTGTCTAACTAAACGATGTTTATGTTTGAAAAATAATCTTCGTTGCAACAGCGCCTGTCACAGTCACAAATCCTGTGAGAATCACTATCACTTGCCTTATCTCTTTTTAATGTTTTACTTTTTTAATAAATGATTCAGTCGAAATTTTAATTTTCCTTCATACAGATGCCCATTTCATGAAGTGGGCAAGCAAAATTCCGCCCATTTCACGAACTGAGCAATATAAATGCCCATTTCATGTAATGGGCAACTTACTGCCCATTTCATGAAATCGGCAATTATATTGCCCAATTCATGTCATGAATTGGGTAATTACACAAACGGGGCGCAACATATACACCTATCAAAGCAATTACCCAAAAGAATTAAATAAAAAAAAACACCACATCATTCCGTTTACAATTATTTATTTGAAAATATATATAGGAAATAAATATATAATAAAAAATAATAATAGTACAAGAAACCTACCAAAGAAATACACAGGTTAGACGTGGAATTGATATATATAATAAAAAATAACAATATAAGAAATCCACGAAAAAATACACAGGTTAAGCGAGGAATATATATATATATTGTATATATATATATATATATATGTATATATATATATATATATAATCAAAAATAATAATAATAAAAGAAATCCACCAAAAAAAATATCCAAGTTAAACGGGGAATATATATACACAATCAAAAATAATAATACAGTATAAGAAATCCACCAAAAAATACACAGGTTAAACTTCAAAATAATAATAGAGCAGAAGAAATCCAATATACCGGGTTGCCCAGAAAAAAGTAAGCTATTGCTTTTAAGATTTTATTTCAGTTTTATAGAAAGAAATACAAAATAAATAATACATGTTAATAAATACTCTTTTTTATTGTCTATATTATGACATCAAATACTTAAAATATCCAGCACCTTGTTGGACACAAAGCCACAAACGATGGTGCCAGTTATCATTTGCCCTGTTTATGAAATTTTGTGGTAGCGAATTCCATTCTCCTTTCTCTAATATACTCTTTCAATAATAAACAGCATTCATTTTAATGCGCTTTCAACAAAAATAACATCACTTTTACCCAGTTTTGAGACACAGCAGATCATTAGTTTTTTAGAAAAGTTAAACCGTTAAATTAAAAGTTTTTCTGGTGTTACTTCTCTCTTGGTTCTTGCTGTAGAATACACTCCATTGTTTTGAGTGGTGATAGGTGATCGAATTGAAAATGATTTTTCATCACTAAACCAGACTCTATTGACAGTGGAAAATCTTTCAAGAAAAGCTTGACATGCTTCCATTCTGTTCATCTTATTGACTTCACTCAAGATCTGCACTGGATAGCGTTTATAAACTGTCAGTTACAGAACTTCTTTGACAATGCGTTGCATAGAACTTCTTGAAATTCCGGTTTCTGCTGCAATTTTATTTGGTGTCATATGCGTTCCAGGCTTTTCTCCTGACTTAGAACCATTTCCTCCTGCGAACTTCTCTTTTTCTTCCACTACCTTTGGTTCTAGCAACACATCCAGTTCTATCAATTTTACGAATATTTTTTTCTACACCAGAACGAGTCCATGATTTATTTGGAAACATTGATATAATTTTTCTGGTACCATATTGTTTCTCACTGCGTAATTGTTTTATCAATATGAGATCTTCTTCACTACATGAAGGCATTTTTGATGGTTGAATAAATATTTTTGAAAAATCTGCAACAAAAATAAATAGAGTACAGTATATTAAAAACAAATATTACAAAGACATAGGAGTGCTACATATAAAAGCAAATTATTTATTTAAATCGTTATCAAAGCAAGCAAATCTTGACAATAGTAAATATAATAGTTGATAAAAGCAATAGCTTACTTTTTTCTGGGCAACCCGGTATATATATTAAAAAATACGCGCCTTTTAAGTTCGACAGCGTTTAAATAAAATACTAAACTCGCACGTAATCGAATCCACAGTTACATCCTCATTGCTTTCATTATTCATTATTTCACCACTCAAAGTATGAGGAAGTCTATATTCTACAGTATATAAAGGACTTTCAGCTCGTTTAACACTATTTTTGTGCCCGCTTTACAATTGGGTGGCAAGTTATCACTCGCTTTAAACAAGGATAGAATACACTCAAAAGCACGCGCAAAGAGCTCATCGTTTGCTACATCATTATTAAATTCAAGTTTATAAACACTCCTTCCCAAACGCGAGTTTATTCTTTTCGATCCGATTTTTTCAACCGTGAATTCTTCTTCACAGCGCATAACGGCAATTGAAGTAATCGTCTAAATCGGGTCGGCAAATGACCATTATATAAAGAAATAGTTCTTTAGGGTGAACAGTGTAGGTGAGCTCAGCCCTGTACCGCTTAAGTGCTTTGTACCAAAGTTCGTGATATTTCGCAGAGTCTAGGCCTTTTAAATACGCATCCAGCTCCAGTCCATTCTCATCTTGCGCCTCTCTACACTCGGTGAAACCGTCGAGCAGAGCGGTGTACGCGTATTCGAGAACCGTGTCAAAATAAAGCATATCGGTAACACGCGCTTCTAATATAGGTTTTAGTTTGCTGAAACCGACGGCTTCAAACATTCTATCGAGAATGAAGCGGTTTCACGTGGGGATAAGGACGTTATTGTCCTCCGCATCCTTCCACATCAGACGTATATCAATGCATGGCTGGTCACGTTTTACACACAACGTACAAATAACGGCGTATGACAGTGTATTACTAACCTGCTCTCTTTTTGTACCTACACCTGCAGGTATTTTATAACGATCCTCCTCCCACTTCTCAATCAACACAAAGATTCTGTTCATATCCTCAACACTTAAATAAATAACATTCCATTTAGCAGAGTTTGATTGTCTACACGAAGTTTCAAGTACATAATTAATAGCGCCAGTTTTACGTCTGAACACACGCACTGACTTCGTCACGGACACATCGTTTATGGCATTAAGGATACTGCTCATCGGAAGCTCCATCGTTTTCTATTGTGAGGAGGGCACGTCCAGTCGGGTCAAGCTCTGAGGTGACTATGAGCCACTGGTGGGCGGTTCGGCTCAACGGGAGGTGTGGAAGAATGAGTCATACCATAAGTTAGTGATTCGTGTACGGAGTTGTTCCAACGTGAAAGAGCCGAATATTTGTAGTCCATTATACCAGGCAATCCGAATTTTTCCCTGAAATAATATCGGGGATCATACATAATCGTTCATTTTATCCCCACATTAACACTCCGGCGCATATTTGAGAGAAACATGTGTCCATATTTATCCTTTTTGCTTAACAAGCGGTACTCATCTCTAAATTCTATTAAAAACTCGCACAAGCCTTTAGCCACAACCTCACTGCGAACCTCGTCATGATATACATGAATGTAATGATAAAAATATTTCAGATTGTCCATGATGACAAGATTTATATTTTCAGCCGCAGGGTATACGCACTCGGTATGATGCAGCATGACATAACACCGCTTGTCACAAGAATCATCAACAAGGTTCGCAACCCACCCCCCGCTGCGTCTCTTCTGTACGTGTTGTTTCTTTCACTTCATGGTATATGTACGCCTTTATGCAGTTTAGTCCTACGACGTAGTCCATTCCATCGTTTGTGTCACGAAAGCCCGCAATGCTCTCGCCAGAATATCCATAGAGTATTTGAACCTCTTGCTCCTTACACTTCGCACGGTTCATTGTAGCCTTAAAAGCTTCAAATGAGGGAGTCTAGGGATTCTTTCAGTGTTCACCACATCTGTAGACTTTGTCGAATGTCTTTATCAAAAAGATTTTATCATAAATGTCGAGCACGCAATATCAAAGGTAGCCATCACTATTTATCGTCTACTCGAGAATTCTTCATAATACACGTCTGAGATTCAGGGCTTGCTGCGGTCAACTGAGCACGCAGGGGTATAGATATGCCCTATGCCCAGGTAGTAGCAGGAGTCACGTGACCCTTTGATTGATCATACAGTGGGAGGAGCTTAGAATTTTTCCTGTACACACACGCACACACACACACACACACAAACACACACAAAGGAGAAAATGAAACACTAATTGAAACGTGATTTATTTTAAATAAATAAACATATCATCAACAAGTAAATAATTCATGGTGTATATATATTCAAATACATGTAATAAATAAATAGAGAATAGCAAACATTCAAGGACCATGGTACCCCAAGGGTACAGTGTCGTTGGTGCCACACACCTGGTATCGTTTCCTGTAGGTGTTACGACAGACCTTCGTGCCCCTAAGTTCCTTCACGCCCCCTAATTTCTGTGCTCTGAAGTTATGAGTCCCGACAACCAGATGGTTGGCCGTCGTCTTCTAAGCTCACTAGATCTTTGAGTGATTCAAAGTTAACGATCTGGCGGTTGGCATGGTTAAGTGTGATACCTTTAGGCTTCAGGATGTACTTGTACACATCCCCCACCCTAACGTGTACATCGTAAGTTTTTGGACCTGTTGAGACAAGAGAATAGGTGGATGCGATGACACCATATTCATCCTTGATCTCATCAGTCAATTCCCCAAGGAATTTCTCAATAGGTGGCATATATTCACCTGACCTCTCCGTGAATATCACACTATCTGTATCAGCGTACAGAACCCGTTGTCCGAGAGAATGCAGCAGATGCCACAGCTTGATACGTGCGTATGCTCTTGTGAAACTGGCTACAGGCATGTTTGAGACACGTGATGTATCTTTAGTCAATTCGGTCCGGTTGTACCTTATATGTACATATTACCAACATTCACGATTTCCATAACTTCTTTCTCCCCTTGTCTGTATTCTGAGCAAACTTGCCCCAAAGACTATTTAGGCACAACTTTGCACTAAAGCGCTTGCCACGGTTCCTTACAATTTGGGCACGGTCAAGTTGTATCCTTTCACGATCATCGTAGCGTTGAATATACGCCGTTTTCTCATCTTCGGTCTCAACTCCTCGTGGGTATCCTGACGTTTCTACTTTATCCCTCAAAAAAGTATTTCTATATGGTGTGAAAAGGTTGGGGCGCTTCTGAAACCTCCCCACCTCATATATCTTTAGTATTATATCCCCGTAACGGAGGGCTATGGACAGTTCAGGACTTGTATATACACCCCTCTGATCTTCTGGTTGATCGTGTGATTACAGCCCCCATTATTCTCCTCTGCGCACTTCACACACAGAGGGAACACGAGTTTGTGGTCTACAACAACAGGCAAGATCGGCATCCATAAATCGCGAGGGGGGAGTACATCTACGAAAGAAGGCCCAAAGTAGCTCTCACTCAAGTTCGCTGAGAACTCCTCGATGGCAGGCATAGCTGGACCCACAAATTTTTCAGGCGCGCCTACAGAGTACGGATTGTTCTTCATCACGTAAGGGTATGATGAGTGGAAAGTAAAGCAGGCGGAAAGTAAAGTTTGAAGGGGTTTGTACGTCCTCCAAACAAGCTGTCACCGCATTTCAGGGGCTCTACCACCATTGTGCGTTTGATGGGCCTTATTTCTTCACGATACTGCTCATCGGTTTCCAGCCAGTTGTCATATTCGTGCTCCCACAAAACCTTGTGAGTGAACTGTGAACTTATAAGTAGGTCGCCGGTACCGGTACATGCGAGGCTGTCGGCGGGGGATCTTCCATTGAGGTTCCCTGTGACGGCACACTCAGGACGTGGGCATCCATGCCAGCAGCAACCGTTGAAGGAGTACACCGTCTTCTCACCAGTGGCTGGATCCTCACTTAAGCTGTCCACCCAAAAGAACAAGGCCATAGACCTTAATGGCAACTTCCGACGTGTTGCGAGCGTGTTTTATGCATACACTTGTCTGCTGTTGTATGTGTGTGGGCCAGTAAATAGCCTTATACCCATAACTGCGCTGAGCGTTTCGAGGAACAACGGCCAACATTTCTTTAGGCATAAAGTTATTCTTGAATACAGTAAAATATAATGAGGCGATCGTGGCTGCGGCATGTAGTGGATCACATTTGAAACGAGTTATATACATACTTCTAAAGGCTTGAAAGCATACTCTAAGTACACGCACGTCATTCACACAATAACGTTCACACTCATACGCTATATTGTTAGGGCTATCTTCATTAAAGCTGCTGTAGTAGCGTCAAAATCTTCGCGTTCACCTGTACTCATACATCCATAGTTAAAATAGTGTTTGGGGGTGGCGGTCCGACATAATTTAAAGTGTATTGAGTGAGGAATGTGTAAGGAACGTACCCTTTTGAAACTTCTGCGCCTACACCCACCACCTTGGATAGCCTGGCTAATTTACACGGTGTGAACAGCAGGGTGTCTTTAAACTACATTTCCGCTTATCTGCATCTCTATAAGCTTGTTTCCTCTTTTCAAGGGATCGCCGTGAATATCTTTGATGATTCGTGCTCAAACAGCTCCTTATAAAGGAGCTGTATGTCAAATTTTCTGGCGTTGTCGGCGAGAATATACAGTCATTTTTTTGAACTGACCCGCCAGCTTCACAATATAGTTCACAAAGTATTTCACAGGGGAATCTCCTGCAGACACCTTAAAAATGTTTGTCCTCTTACCACATTTGGGGCATTCGTCATAGATAGTCTGACTTACGAGTAAATGTGGAGTAACCTCTTTTGGTTTAGGGTTTGTGTAAGTCTCTATATCGTAGTACACGGTTATACAGGGTTTTTTTTAGGCTTAGAATCTTTCATATAACATACATGCTTTACTCCGTTCGCCTTATATTTAGAACAGTGAATTTCATCGCATTTGTGCTCAAACTTTCCCCAATTATCCATTGTATGAAACATTCCACACTCACAAATCCTGATTTTCCTGCACGTGCCATTCGATTTATGGTGAGCAAAACAGATGTTGTTGAAAATAATTCGCTTACATACATTACATCGCGCTTCTCGGCTTCAACTACACGACTTTCACACCTGGGGCTCTTACACTAGTCGTAAACCATGTGACACTCCTCACAATGCTTCAACAGATCATTCGTAAACTCGAGACAACCCTTACACAAATCGTGTTGTCTTCCATATTTTCGACTTTTATCATAACTAGCGTAGAGAGTCCTTATATTACGGATGGGTAGATACGTTGTCTCAGACAAGCCTAAAATAAATAGGGGCTTTGTACATTCTCTCACACCGCTTTTAAAAACATACACAGTCCTACGCTTATCAACTAATCCAAACACAACTATACGTACATCCATTACCTGATCTACCCTTCGCACCTCTTCAGGACCCATATTACAGTTAAAATCAAGTTTACGCTCCACAGCCAGTTTACTTGCACGCACCACTACCGTCGGCAACCAAATCTGCTTGGTCCATACATTTAGCACAGTAAACATATGAGCTAAGACTACTGCTATAAAACCGCAACCACGCTCGGGGTTTATGTGACGTCTGTAAACAGCTTGAGAATTGATTTTAAGGGTATAAGGCGTTGCACTGTGCCCTTCAGGTTGGTAAACATGGTCTACATCAATCGTAAAATTCAATTCTCCAAATTAAGCTCAGTACTGCTTTGTGCGGCTTGCAATATACGCCCCAAGATGTGCTCTACAATAATTTAGGGTGGAGCGAAAAATACTTTTTTTCTAGTATGTAGTTCTAATAGTGATTAAAAGTTGCATTTAGTGGACGGTATATACCTGCCAAAATATGAGTTCATTTGTTTAATATTTTCAGCTGCCACCAGGGGGCTAAACTTAACACAATTTTGGGTAAAAATGAAAAAAATGCTTCTATTTTAGGTTTATCAAACTATTATAAAATTTTATCTTAGAATTATCTAATAGTTTGATTAAGATTCTTAAATGATAAGAATTCGTTTTGTAAAAATGCCTTTTCATATGCTTAATATCTTCAGCTGCCACAAGAGGGCTGAAGTTAACTTAAAAATGACAATTAAGTATGATTCTGTATTTACTTGAAAAAGGGAACAGTAATAAATTAGGATGTCTCTCCTCCTTTATACTGGCTTGAGACAGTTAAAAAACGTTATTTCGTGCCTTAGCGGAGTTACCACCCTTTCCCCAACCAACCTCCCTCTAGAAAGGGTTCTTGCTGAAGACTATTTAGTAATTTGCTTTTGTGTCAAATTTTGGCTGTTTTTTCCTTGATTCTAATGTAGCACGAATCCAACCGTCTCTGTTTGTAGGTCCGCAGACTGATCCAGCAGCGTCTGTGACGAGCTTGACGCATCTCTCTACGGCTTGTGTATGACATGGAAACTGAAATAATTCTGAATGAAGAGTAGTACCATGTTTGATGCATGATTCAATATCATCAAGAGAAACTCCTTTGGTTATCGGTGGTTCTGCTATCTGAAAATCTTGCCACATAATGAGATCTGTATAGTCTTTGGCATAAAAATTTATTTCTGGCACCTTAAAATACCTGATAACATCTGTTTCTTGAATGCATGCCCTTGCTTTTATGATACGCCTAAATCCCAACTGACGCACATGCTCCCTTTCATCAGCTATCATTGCAAAGAGAATGTTTTCTTGATTTGCGTAATATGCATTTCGCTGAATGACTGATTTCATGTACTCTCCTAAGCTCTTCACGGAGATACCGGCTTCTTGCATTCATATGCCACATATGTTTAGCACCATATTGGCATAATGGTTTACGCTTTATCTGAAACCACATTGGTGCGTATACCCTAACAATGAAAGTAGCTAATTCTTGTAAACTGCCTGAAGGATTCTCTGTGCTTGCATATAACCGCAGAGTCCTGTTTGCTGTGGTGAGCCACCTTGAATGTGATATATTGCCTGGACTCTTATGACTAAGACTCTTTGAGAATGTTCCACTTGATATAGCCTTGTGAATTTCAAGAAGGTATTTCTGGTCAGTACTTATGTCATCTACATCAACTTCACACATGTCCTCTTGAATTTCAATGGGTTTGAAGTTAACTATGGGAAGCTTTTCACAGTCTGAAAGTGCTCGGCCAATTTCTCCTGAAAATGCTCTTGGTCCAGTAGTGGTACCATCCAAGTGATGAAACAGATGGCGCAATGGAAGTTCATTAAGGTGTAAAAGGCATATCAGCCACTGCAATGGCTTATTAAAGGCTTCTTCCAGTAATCTTATTGTGCCTCCAATACTACCAGTGTTAACCACTGTCGAATCACAGCCAAATGCAACGATGTTCCCTATATCAACATTCCTTTCTTTCAAGCAATTCACTAGCGCTGTGCAAATGTATTTAGCTTTGCCACTGGAAGGTGTCACATATGCAAAGTACAGAGAGTGTGGTTCAGATATTATGCTGATATGCTCTTCGCGTTTGGTTCTTGGTGGTTAGAGCCATCACTCTCCTGGACTTGAATCATTGTTTTATCCTTTCTGCCATCAAAGTATAATCCCCGCATGGTTTTTGGCTCTCCTATCTGTTGTAGTTCCTTTCTCTGTTTTGTCTTTCACGTCTTAGCTTACTTCTGTCTATAATATTCCCTTTGTCTTCGGGAGTAACAATTTTAAGATCTGCCAATACTGCAGAAGCAATAGCAGCCCCAGCTCTGTCCGACATTTTAAATCTATCACAAGTAATTGCTAATGAAGGCAGTGGCTCACGCATCTGTTGTTCTAATATTACATATTGAGTCGAGGTTATATCTTCCTCATTATCTTCAGATATCTCTTCTAGTTGTTGAAGTTCACTTGTCTCTGTTTCGATTGTAAGTTGGACGTATTGGTTATAGCAGCACTAGTTGTTTGTGAGGATTCCAGACGTGCTTTTTCCATTTCCTTTCGATGTTCTCTTGCTTGTAATCGTCTTGTGTGTGCTATGTCAATGCTTCCTATCACCATTATTCTGCGTGTTCGTTGGTCATTTAAAAAATCCTGCTCTTTTGGAGGGACTTTTCTTACTCTTTTCACATGAGCATCTCCTAAACTCCTTACATTTGCAGGTGCAGATGTCAAACAAAGTGCATTTTGAAGTTTTACAATCTTCAAGCTGATTTTTGTACTTAGGCTGATCCTTGCGTGACTTGTATGGCTTTAATAAGGACCTGTATTTATCACGGTACACTCGCATCATCTGTAAAACGCGTGTATGTGAAAACTATTGGCAAAGAGGCCTTCTTCCAAATATTTTCTACCTTTTTGGAAACTGCCTCTGCTATTTCAGAAAATGAAGGCTCCTTGTTATTCATCTGCTCCTTCACTAAATGTTTTGTGAACAGGTAATCTTTATAATGCAGTTATAAGTTGGTAGTTGCATATCACTCATCTCACAAGGTACTTCAAATATGGCACACTTCATATGTTCTCTAGTGAAATGTTTATATTTAGTATTTGATGCCATAATATTTTTAAGAAAAATTCACAATCACAAAATATCCTGTAACATCAAAACATTATATAATTAATATATATATATTTTATAAGTATATATAATATATATATAAATATATAATATATTATTAAATAAACTAAAATTATATAATACATTATAACAAGCATTTTATAATAAAATCAATATTATCTCTATATAAATCACTTTAAAATAAAGTTTTATAATATTCCGATCATATTAAAAAACTCTCCGATCAACTGAGCGACTAGGGCTAGGCCTACTACCTAAGAAGACAAGTGTTAACACACTGTTCAAATGACTCACAGAAAGAAATTCCTTCACACCAAAACCCTCCCCCACAACCCTCCCCAACCCTCCCCCACAACATTCAGTGTAGTCTCAACATGACTCAGTTACTCTAAATTGTGGTAACTTCAGCTCTCTTGTGGCAGCTGAAGATATTAAGCATATGAAAAGGCATTTTTACAAAACGAATTCCTCTCATTTAAGAATCTTAATCAAGCTATTAGATAATTCTAAGATAAAACTTTATAATAGTTTGACAAACCTAAAATAGAAGCATTTTTTTCCTTTTTACACAAAATTGTGTTAAATTTAGCCCCCTGGTGGCAGCTGAAAATTTTAAACAAATGAACACATATTTTGGCAGACATATTTCGTCCACTAAATGCAATTTTTAATCACTATTAGAACTTCATACTAGAAAAAAAGTATTTTTCGCTCCACCCTACTCTACATCTACATCTACATCAGGTTTCTGTACTTTTTCCAATGCTTTTTTGACCTGAAAAGGCCGAAAATCACAACCATTTTGACCTAGGTTGTTGGGAAGCATTGCCGCATGGAGCTTTAAGTTTTATGCCTTGAAATCGGCCAAAAGCACCAGTTCCGGGGTCCCTTGAATCATGTTTTGCACTATAACTTTTTATCTAAACAAGATAGAGCAACAAAATAGGCACCAAATTAAAGTGTTTTTAATCCTCTTTCTAACTTATACAATTATGATAGTCTTGGAACAAGAAATGGCACATTGGTACATACAAAGATTTTAGAAATATCACAAAATTCGTTTCTCACACTCAAGGCAGACAAGGCGCCTTATTCATGACACAAATTTGAGATTAACATTTTGTCACAAGTCTAATCGATCAAGAAGTGAAAGCATTACATGATGATTAATTTCATAATGACATTTACACAGTCAGTTGTTGAGAGTTGTTTCTTGAAGCTGTCAAAGCGGCGTCTGTTGAACTCCACAGCTTGAAGGAGATAGTCCCTTTGCTTGGCATCTGTTGTTATGACATTTGCAAAGTCGCCTCATCTTGACACCACGTTCAGCAATGTCATTCACCGCTTTCAGATTCTTAACATAGTCCAACGCTTTTCTGTAGTCCTCATTCTGTGGCCAAGACGTGACAGGTTCCAGAAGCCACTCGGATCCAATGTTCAGTGTGTCCAGCAGGAATGTGATTCTGGACCAATGAGATCAACCAGGGTGGTCTTAGCTGTGACTCTCTGAATAGAGGCTTTCCTGTTCTGAAGCTGTCTGGCTTCTCAGTGGCATGTAACTGGGCAGCAATGTCGTGCTTCAATGTGTCACTCAATCTACTGCTGAACAGGGCAAATGGCACGACTTCCTGCGTCAGGTACCATTTGTGGTTTTCCATCTTATTAAGTACTGCATCAGCAAGCTCTGGTCAGTTTTCTTGTACTTCAACATGTCCTGGATTAGACTTAGATCATTCACGGGAGCATCTGCAGCAGACATGACATCATCCATACAGGAGTGTAGAACGGCGCAAGGAAGGTGTTGAGTCTTTCCAGCTTTGATACAGTGTCTTCGTCGTACTCAAGTTGATCTGCAAACATCAGCATTTTCATGGAGTACAGGTTTCTGGCCATCCATCTGGCTGATGAATGGCGCTGGTCGACTCCAGTGAATACCTCGAGGAGGCGTTCCTCCAAGAACAATGACTGTCAGTTCAGCCATTTCCCTGTAGTCGGCTCTTGGAAGCCTTTCTGCTGTTAGAATGTCTTGGAGTATTTCTTCACTGTTCTTCTTCTTTTCCTTCAGCCATTTGCTGTTGATAGCCAGCATCTTTGGGTTTTCCTTGGACAAGTCCGTCCAAACATCCTTCAGATGCTCAAACCAGGGATTATCTGGCCCCTTCACCTTCCCAAACAGCTTCTCCCAAACTGCTCCTACTAGGATTTCCAGGATGTGATGTCGACAGGCCAGATAAAACACCTTTTTGTTCAGCATTTTCTCTAGCAGTTTGGCAGCTCCTCTGTGAACTCCCACTGTTACTGGAGTTAGTAGTCAAAAACAAGGGCAGTAACATTATCCGTAAGTTCCCATGTCCTCCAGTAAATCCATTGAAGCCTCAGCCTGAGCTGTGCCAGAAGAATGTCGATGACAGGTACTCCCAATAACTTTCCTTCAGTGTATGAAGGTGGACCAGACACTAGCACAGCTAAAGTCTCTGAGGTACTTCCAGGTTCACTGCCAAGACATCTTTGAGCAACTTTCCATCCCAGTGTAAGGCCGTACTGTGGGTTTTTTCACAAAACTTGGACATGTGACTCTGGCTGATATTATACCTGGACAGCGTTCTGTTGCGACGTGTTGTTGAGGTTGAGATGACGAAGTTATCCAGATCAGCCCCTCCAGCTTTCAAGGTGGCAGAAACCATGGCAGTAACTGATTGTCTGATAAACAAGACGATCAGCTGTATTGCAGATGACATCACATTCCATGACCTTCCTTGGAAACGTCAAAGTCACACTAGTCACAGTGTCTTGATGGTGAGAACATCCAGGACGAGGCTGATGGTAATCCATGTCCTCTGTGTTAGCGTCGTTGTCAGTTGAGTCACCCCAGGTAATGTCATCCACATGAACAACTGCTCTTGTTCTGCTGCAGCTGTAAAATAGTACAACATGTTAAGACTAATTGTTAAGTACATGCTAAATATCGCAATGGAGTAAAACTTAAAACTTTTGTAACGTTCAAAGTAATTAGTTTTACCTTGTTCTTGTCTATGCTGCAGTCTTCATTCCTCGCTGCTTGCTGCAGGGATCTTGTCTCAAAAATCTTGTCATGACCTTTCCTCTCAGTCTTTTGGTCTTCGTAGAACCTGATATCCTCATCTTTCTTCCTCTGGATAACATCTGTTGTTCTGTATTTCCTGGATTGCATCTGGAGCTCCTATATTGAACAGGCTGTCTAATTCCAGCACAAATGCTCTCTTTTTCCTCCAGGGTTACTTGCTCTTCCTTTGCTTTTCACCAGAGCACGATGTTTCTCATGTAGTTTCATGAAGAGCTTCATTGCGTTGTACTTGGTCATTGTCTTGATCCTAGCCATCTGCCAGAATGGGATGATAGATTCAACTGTTTCATATGCAAGGTCTTGAACCATGGGCCTCCCTGCATTTTTCCGGTAAATTCTGAGATTAAGGAAATACTGGAACGCCTCTCTGTTGGTGGAAGCTGGGAACCACTGATAAAAGCTGAAGGGTATCTAACAAGGAAATTTCAGTGAGAGATCTGGTAGATGGCCCAGTTGACACCTGCCTGTGGACAGTACGTGGAGGTTCTGAGATATCAACTGTGCGCCCACGGAGCTCCCTCAGCTCCTTGCTTAATGCCATTGTGAAGTTGTAACTTGTAGATGGTTTTCTAGATTCTGATTGAGTTTCTGTTGTTTCCTGAAAAATGATAGATAATTATTATTATTATTATTATTATTATTATTATTTATTATTATTATTATTATTATTATATTATTATTATTATTATTATTTATTAATTTTATGCTCTTTCATTTGATACCTAATTTGTTGCTCTATCTTGTTTAGATCTAAAGTTAAAGTGCAAAACATAATTCAAGGGACCCCGGAATTGGCGCTTTGGCCGATTTCAAGGCAGAAAATTTAAAGCTCCATGCGGCAATGCTTCCCAACATCCTAGGTCAAAATTGTTGTGATTTCCGGCTTTTTCAGGTCAAAAAGCATGGGAAAATGTACAGAAACCTATGAAAATAAGATAAAGTTGATTTTTGAACAGGCCTACAGAGCCATCCATTTCCAGTTTAGTGAAGCGTTTAAGCGATGCAATACGAATCTATAAGCAAAGAAAATGTCGTCGGACGAATTCCCGAATATTGTCATGTAAGCTATTTAAGTGTTCTACGCGAATAACCTTGTTTGCTCTCAGTGAAGTATATGGAATCTATTTCTACTGTGTCGCCATTTCATGCAGAAATGTGTTTTTTTGTGAGTGCACAATTTTAATATATTATTATTTTTATCTGAAAGGTCGGACTCTTCCATTCACGGATGTCTAGACGAATTTACAACATCCGAATTGTTTCCATGTGGTGATATAGTGTGATAGCTATTTTTATCGATATATGCACGCTATATATATATATATATATATATATATATATATATATATATATATATATATATATATATATATATATATATATATATACACACGAGGGTCACTTAATATATTTTGCCGCACCCTTATTTTTTATTTCTAAGTTTCCTTGTAAGTTCCAGAAATTTTTTACACAAGTAGTTACATACCTTTTTTACAAGTTTTTATTTTTCCACATAGTCTCCATCCTTTCCTACGGCTTTCCTCCACCTTGAAACAGGGGCCTTTATTCCTTGTTGGTAAAAGCCCGCTGGGTTCCGCTGGAGCCACCTCTTAACCTCCTCAACAACCTCATCGTCACTCTGAAACTTTCTTCTACGAATAGCATCCTTCATTGGCCGAAACAAATGGAAGTCTGAAGGTGCCAGATCCGTGCTGTATGGAGGGTCGGGTAACAGAGTGAAGGGCATTTTTGTGATGGCCTCTCTTGTTTGCAAACTGTTGTATAGGCTTGCGTTATCGTGCAAAAGAAGGACGTCTTCCAGTTTTCTCTCTGGTTGAACTCACTTTATACGTCTCTGGAGTCTCTGTAGGGTAGCAATATATGACTCTGAGTTGATTGTTTGTCCTTTCTTTATAATATCCACCAGAATCACCCCTTTGATGTCCTAGAAGATGGTGGCTATAACCTTTCCTGCAGAGGGAGCTATTTTGAGCTTTTTCTTGCGTGGGGAATCTGCATGATGCCACTCCATGGATTGGCGTTTTGTTTCAGCTTCAAAGTGGTGTACCCAAGTCTCATCCCCAATCACAATTCGTGAAAGGAAGTCATCCCCTTCTGTCTCGTATCGAACCAACGACTCAGAAGCAATTTCTTTTCTTTGGGCTTTGTGATCTTCAGTGAGTTCGCGAGGAACAAACCGTGAACACACTTTTGAGTATCCCAGTTGCTGAATTATCGTATTCACACTTCCTTCACTAATTTAGCTCCAGTGATAGCTCCTTGTATGTGACTCGCCGATTTGATCGAATGATGCTGTTAGCACGTTGCACAATGTGAGATGTCACAGTCGATGCTGCGCGACCGCTGCGTGGTTCATCATCAAGGCTGGCTCTCCTTCTCTCCGATGATTTCACACGTTTAGACCAGCGTCCAACTTTGCTTCGATCAACAACAGCATCTCCGTAAACGTTTTGTAGACGTTTGTGAATATTTCCAACTATTTCCTTCTCTGCGGTTAAGAACTCGATAACAGCTCTTTGCATACGACGCACATCACTGTCAGACGCCATTTTCGATACTGCATTAACCATCGGTTTTATATAGGGACGTTTAAAATCGGTTTTATACAAGTGGGAGGTTAAAACTGGAAAAATCCGGTTACGTGAAGCGCAGAAAGTTCCAACTTACGGCCCAAAAGACATTTCAGCCCCATGGCCTATTATTTAGCTAAGAAAAAAGGGTGGGGCAAAATATATTGAGTGCTCCTAGTATGTATATATGGGGGTACTTCAATAAGTATCCGCACTTTTTTTTTAGTGATAATATAGTATGTATAATATATACTCGTAATAACGAGCCAAACTGAGATCTATAGGCTTATTTAGGCTAGCAACAGTATGGGCTTATTTAGACTGCTCGTAGCTGTCACATATCGTACGAGTAGTGAGGATGGCTGCGCCGCTTTCAATTTGTACTCTGGAAGAAGAGAGATCCGTGGTTCGTTTTTTGTGGGCAGGTGTGAAAGAAGCTGAAATTCACACGCGTTTATGTGCTCAGTATAGGAATAATGCGTTACCACGGCGAAGTGTGTACGAGTGGATTCAAATGTTCAAGGAAGGTCGGAAATGTGTGACAGATGCTCAGCGCTCAGGACCGTCAACATCAACCAGTGATGACAAGCAGGAAGAAGCCAGAGCCATGATTTTCGATGACAGAAGATTACCAATAAAAGAAATTGCATCTTCATTAGACATCAGTCAAGGGTCAGCCTATTCGATAGTTCATGACATTCTTGGCTTTCACAAGGTTTGTGCAAGCATGCAATGGAAGCATCCAACATCTCCCGTTGCAAGGAAGTTCAAAGCGCACACGTCAGCAGGTAAAGTTATGCTAACATTGTTTTGGGATACACGAGGCCCTATCCTTGAACATTATCTAGAGCGTGGGGAACTACAGTAACAAGTGTATCGTATTCTGACATGCTTCAGAATGAGTTAAAGTAAGCAATTAACACAAAATGGAGAGGGAAATTGTCGGAAGGTGTTATTCTGTTACACGACAATGCGCGCCCTCATACCGCTGCACAGAGTAGAAAGTGCCTTAAATTTGAAGTTCTCGACCATCCAGCCTACAGTCCAGACCTGGCACTTTCGGATTTTTACCTGTTTGGACAACTAAAAGACGCTTTGAGAGGTCAGCGATTTTAAGGCAATGATGACCTGAAGGAGGCGGTGCATGACTGGCTACGCAACCAGCCAAAAAACATTCTTTTGTGATGGCATTAGGAAGCTTGTAGATCGCTGGACTAAGTGTATTGGGAAACAGGGAGGCTATGTTGAGAAGTGATGTGTTTATAATCTATCAGATGTGAAAATAAAATTGTGAAAATAAAAAGTGCGGATACTTATTGAATTACCCTCGTGTGTGTGTATATACACACACACACACACACACACACAACACACACACATATATATATATATTATATATATATATATATTAGTGGTGGACCGGATGTCAGTTTTTCAACATCTGCGGATGCAGATTTTTAATTTCAGTATCCGCGGATGCAGATATTTAGTTAATCTATCAATATAATATAGAATTATGAATATATGACATAATTTTTCAAATTTCGTGATATTACTATTATGGCAGGCAATGCATAAGAATTAAAATTAATATTAATGTTTTCATTATGATAAAAATAATAACTTTCTCAAGAGCTTCAGCCACAGAAAATTCAATGAAACAAGTTTCATTCAATTTTCTGTGTTACCAGGTATTTATATTTTGAGGTTTATATCATATGTTTGTTTGTTCATTAATAATTAAATTATTAATACTTTACATGAAATGTGCATGACTGGGCCTTATAAGCTACTTTATAAGCTAATTTAATTGTAAATTGCATAATTTATTCGAGATAATATCCGCATAACATCCGCAGTCAGAACTTCGGATGCGGATGTTAAAAATGAAGCAGATATCCGCTGATGAGCGGATATCCGGTCCACCACTAATATATATATATATATGTGTGTTTATATATAACATGCCCATTCTCTACTTATGTGACGTTATTTTATGGTGCTGACGCGTGCGGTCATTTCATGGGATTCGTAGACGACGGATGTACATTCTCGAATCAGGCTTTAGAGTAAGCGGCGTTACAAGATTCGCCTTGCGAGAGTAGCCCCATCGATTACACTGTGTAAGTAATTCGGAAACAGGCTAATAAGGGGCACCTCATGCAACTTCCCCCTTACATAAAACCTCTTTTAAAATGAATAGAGTATTTATAATAAACATCCTTTAAACTATATCAATATTTTTATTCTTAGGGATGCTCCGACTGTATAATATTTTTCCTTTTTAGGGACGACCAGCCCGAATGTGAAATTATAGGGGAAATGAAGTAAGTTTTTATTTTGGACGTGTGTGGTGAATAACAAATATTTTCAACATTTAATGGTGATAAAATTTTTCTGTATCTAAAAAGATATAGCTGATGCAAATTGAGTGGTCCACAGTTATGAATTTCATTCAGCGTATACCTTTCAGATAAAAATAATATATTAAACTTGTACACTCACAAAAAAACACACTTCTACATGAAATGGCGACACAGTAGAAATAGATTCCATATACTTCACTGAGAGCAAATAAGGTTATTCGCGTAGAACACTTAAATAACTTACATGACAATATTCGGGAATTCGTCCGACGACATTTTCTTTGCTTATAGATTCGTATTGCACCACTTAAACGCTTCACTAAACTGGAAATGAATCGTATATGGCTCTCTTACGCATTTTTATAGGAGCATCCAGTCTGATATGAGTGAATATGTTGACGAGTTCCAAATATTTATTTATCCAGTGTAGGTTAATGATTTTGTTCTTACATTTGTAAATGAAAATAAAATGTGCCAGTTTGATTACATTTTTTATCTTTAATTAGGCTGACCATATTTCCTTGAGACAAAAACGGGACATTGGGATGGCAAAAAAGGGACGGGGGACAAAATTGACATTTTTATTAAAACAACGGGACGGCCAGGAAATATAAAAAAGACGGTACTGTCCCGTTCAAAACGGTACGTATGGTCAGCCTATCTTTAATAGTTTTAGCTCTTTAAAGAATGCACTTGAATGATCATGTAAATCAGCACCAGATATTGATCGTTTCTGGATGACAAAATGCTGTTCAAAACGTAACAGAATTTCCCTATAAAAGGGTGCAGTATGTTATATAAAGAACAAGAAGAGTATAATAGAGAGTTAAAATCTGTTTAGGAAATACACGTCAAAGAACTTTTAAACATTATAGCAACGCTCCTTGAAATCTTTTTTGAAATGTAATTTATATGATCATCGGTCATTTCACTGGAAATTCTTGTGAGTATTACACCAAGAAATTTTGTTACAGTACAGTCCTTTACAAAGATTCCATCAACATTAAGTTCATCAAGATACACATTTCGTTTATTAGTAAAAACCAGGAAATTTCTTTTATTGATATTTAAAGTTTATTGGAGGTCATCTGTTTCGTAAATGTTTAATTTTCTTTTAAATATGTCCTTAATCGAATTAACCTCTGCAAAAAACGGACGCAGTTGTATTATCTGCAAACATTATGAAGTTAAGTATATAAGATGAGCGTGAAAGGTCATTTATATATAATAAAAATAGCACTGAGCCCTAGACTGAACCCTGGGGACACCATGTTTAACATTCGTTTCTGTTGAGCAGACTTTTTACTGATACAAATTTATATCTTTTGGACAAATAACTTTTAAACCAATCATTAATAGCCATCTAAAGTCATAACATTATAATTTGTTAAGTAGAATATTATGGTTTATTACATCAAAACCCTTACTCAAATCCATAAATACAGAAATCATTATTTCTTTGTTCTTTTTAGCGACATTTGCCAAGTAGCCATTTCCGTTGTTTTATTATTACAGAAGCCAAATTGATTTAGAGATAATAAATTGTGATTCTAAATATTGCTGCATTCTACTTGTCACAATTTTTTAAAAAAATTTACTGAATGCAGATAATGAACACACGAGCCTATAATTAGTTGCTAATGAAGGGTCACACCCCAACTTAACCCTTTCGCTCCGGGTGTGACATATAAATTACACGTTCAATTTGCACTGAGATCCGGGTGTGTTAAATAAACCAACTCCTAATCTTTTCTGAACTCGGGTGTAGTTTATAAACCAACGGTATATCCCTCTCTTTCCACCCTCTGAGGTTGACAATGGGGGGATATATGTATTACAATTCAATTCATATGCTGTAATTCGCTTCATATCTATGCCCGTAGTGAAATGGTTAAACGGGTATTATATGGCACAAGGAATGATAGTTTTCTGAAATAGAAATACTAAACATTATGAGCTTGTGCTCCTGGTAGCTCAGTGGCCACAGTGTCGGACTGTGTGCTGTGAGACTCTTGGGTTAGCTCCCAGCTGCTGGCATCGGGTAAGGTTGAACAAGCCCCCTTTTTTTATGCATGAAGGAGGGGCCAAGGGCGAATGCACACAAAAACGCCCCATAGAAGAAGAATAGAGCCAAAATCAAAATCCAAAGTTTTCGAGATGCCAGGACACGCTGTGTTTGAGAGATTGAAGGTCATTCACAAGAGGAAAGATAGATTGAGGAAGGGTGTTCCAGAGTTGAATGGTTGAGTAGATGAAGGATTGAGAATACCGATTAACCTTTGCATTGGAGTGTTGGACAGAAAAGGAATGAGCGTGTCGAAAGTATAGTACTGCGTGCTCACCTAAAAGGAGGAGGCATGCAGTTAGAGTGTTCAGAAGAGCAGTGTCTGTTATAATAGTGATAGAAAAGAGAGAGTGTGGCAACAGTACGGCGAAGGTTAAAGACAGTAAAAGGCGAAGAGGTGATAAGATGAAAAGCCTTTGATTCCACCCGGTCAAGTAGAGCCGCATGGGTTGAGCCACCCCTCACATGAGAAACGAACTCCATACAGGGGCCAGACAAGACCCCTTGCACAGAGACAGTAACTGAGTGGGTTTGAAGAAACTGCGGAGCCGGTACAGCACACTTAACATCTCAGAAGCTGTTTTAGAGAGAGTATATGTGATCTTTCCAGGAAAGATTGCGAGAAAAGGAAACGTCAAAAATGTTAAGGGAAGATTGAGTTGTGTATTGTTGAAGGTAAGGGGATTTTCGTGTGGAAGATTGTAACGAGTAGACAGATGAAGGAACTGAGTCTTTGATGCATTGAAAGTCACAAGATTTTCTCTGTCCCAATCTGAGAGAGTAAAGGATCAGAGTCAGGTGCATCATAGCCGTCTCATGCGAATCATGGACCCTGAGGAACACACGCTTTGTGAATCGGGTGAAGAAGTGGAGTGGATAGGAGAGGAATCGCGACTTCAGAAGTTCATTAATAAAGAAAAGGAAAAGAGTGGGTAATAGGACAGAGCCCGAAGGAACACCACCATTAATAGCTTTATGACAAGAACAGTGGCCATCTACAAACGCAACTTTAGATCGGCCAGAAAGGAAATCATAGATGAAGGCACAGATAGAAAGATAGAAACTGGAGGAGGGCAATTTGGAAATTAAGGATTTGTACCAGACTTTCTGAAAGGCTTTTGATATGTTTAGCACAATAGTAAAGGTTACACCGAAATCCCTGAAGAGGATGACCAAGAGTCAGAGACATATGCAAGATGATCACCAGTACACCGTCCCTTGCAGAACCCATACTGTGGATCAGAAAGAAGATTGTGTGTCAGTGGCCAGGTTAGGTTTATCCTGGCTCCACACTCCCCTCCACTTAGTAGGGAAATGAGTTCCAGATGTTTGTAAGTTTGTTTATATATATATATATATATATATATATATATATATATATATATATATATATATATATATCGTAAAGAACGACGCTTGTATAAGAGAATATACCGCGCAAGATGAGGAGGAAGAACGAAACAAATTAAAAAATAAGGTAACCACCCGGGAATCGAACCCGGGATCTTCCGATTGCCGGTCAAATATGATAACCATTACACCATGGCCCTCACTCGATCAAATGCCGTAATTCTCCTACATACTACATGCTACATACTACATACTGTATATAATTTTTTTAAATGTAAATCGAATACTGAGTTGAATACTTCATCTACTAAGTCTCATTTGTTTCTTAGATATTTGGAAGGAATGGCTTTAATACGGAGTATCCTGTTGAGTTTATGAGAGACACAAAGATTTCCCAGATTTATGAAGGCACAGCCCAAATTCACCGTTTGATTATTTTCAGAGAACACCTGAATAGAACGAAAACGAGGCTTCTTTAAATTAAATTATTTAGTATTTTTGTACAAAGTAAAAAATTGATTAATAGTGAAGTTTGTTTTTTCATTTGGTGAAAATTCTATTATCGTGACATAATTATAAATGGCAGGAAGTCAAAATATAGTTTAAACTATATTAAATATTGAAATTACTCTCCCTTTCTTAATTAAATTCAGGGTATGCAACCTGGAGTTATCCCCAAAGCTGATCCCCCCAAAGGGGAGTACCGGCCTTTGTTGCCAACCCCAAAATGGGATTGCAAGGGGTATGCAACTTGGAGGCGGAGTTCTCCCCCAAGCTGAACCCCCCAAAGGGGCATGCCTATCCTAAAGGCGCCTCTTTGGGGGGGAAGGGGTTTCCTCACCCCCCCAAAGGAGCAGAAAGAGATATCAAGAGAGGAAGAGAGAAAGGAAGAGGAGGGTCTTTGCTCGGCTGATTGCCGAGCTCATATGACTCCGTCGGCCGCCCGCCGCCTCTTATATGGTCCCAAACAGCCAGTTGGCTGAGTTGCCAGACAACGCCATATATATAATTATTATTCAGCCAGTTGGCTGCTGAGTTGCCAGATTCGTTATTTATTTTAAATAAGCTTATGTTACAGTTGGCTGAGCTGTCAGCCTCGTTACTTATCTATTCAATTACTCTGTTTTAGAAAAAATATAAACGTGTTTAAGGAATAAATAAAACACCATTACAACGTTCTGTTTATTAATTATTGGATATACAATAGGATATATATATATATATATATATATATATATATATATGATCAAATAATAGAACGGGGAATATATAATCATGCAAATCATAGTATTAACTAAATATTAGAAAAATATATATTTATATTATATATAGTCGTACAAAACATGGAAAATATATAATCATACAAAGCATAGTATTAATCAAATATTAGAAAAATATATAGTTATATTATCGAAAGTTATATTATCAAATATTAGTACCGGAAAAATATAGTTATATTAAATATATATAATTGTACAAAACATAGTATTAACCAAATATTAGAAAAATATATATATTTATATTAATTATATATAATCGTACAAAACGCAGTATTAGCAAAATATTACAGTAAAAATATATATATTGTCTTTACGTTCTACGGTACAAAACGGTAAATTCAATGCTGATTGATGCTACATCAACATCGGCATTACTCTGCGCGATGTGGGAAAACCGCTCAAGCATCAACTCGCCGCTTAACTGATACGGCGGTTTATATTCGATGTAAAGGGCTTTCATATCATTCAACAGTATTTTTTTACCCACTTTACACTCGGCAAGTAAGTTGTCTTTAAGCACCACTAGAACGCAATCAAAAGCACGCGCAAAAACGTCATCGTTAACTATGTCATTAAATACAAGCTTATAATCATGCCTTTCCAATCGAGGGTTTTTTCTTAACGTACCGAACTTTTCAGTCGTGAACTCTTCTTTACCCGGCATAGCAGCAATTGAAATAATCTTCCAAGTCGTAACAGCAGCTATCTACTATATAGAGGTACAGTTCTTCAGGGTGAACAGTGTAGGCGAGCTCAGCTCTGTACCTCTCAAGCGTTTTGTACCAAAGCTCGGGATATTTCGAAGAGTCTAAGCCTTTTAAATACGCATCCAGAGCTAGCCCGTTCTCTCCCTGCACATTCCTACATTCAACAAATCCGTCGAGCAGAGCGGTGTAAGCGTACTCAAGTATTGTGTCAAAGTAAATCATGTCTGAGATACGTGTGTCTAATATAGGCTTCAGCTTACGGAATCCAACGATCTCAAACATTCTGTCGAGGATGAAACGGTTTCGTGTAGGAACAAGAACGCCATTATCAGCTGTGTTCTTCCACATCAGTCGTACATCAACGCATGGTTGAATGTTATTTATACTCAATGTACAAACACGGTATATGAGGAGGCTTCACTAATCACCTCTCTTATTATACCTACGTCAGCTGGTATTTTATAGCGGTCCTCAGCCCACCTCTCAACTACCGCGAAGATTTTATGCATGTCCTCAAGATTTAAATAAATAACGTTGCGCTTGCTCGCACGTCTACTGTTCGTTTCAAGCACAGAGTTAATGGTGCCGGTTTCCCGCCTGAACACACGCAACGACTTCGTCGCGGAGACGTCGTACGAGGCGTTGAGACTGCTTCTCAAAGGGAGTTCCATCGAATTCATCGAGATGACTATGGCACATCCACTCGGTGCAAGCTCTGAGAAGACTGAGCCGCGTGAGGTAGGCAGGAACGGTTCGATGGGCGGTTGACTCACCCTGATGATACGTGAATGGGTTTGTTCGAACCCGTATGATCCGTGAAGTGCGAGTCGTACTATAATCTAATGAAACCTGTGCGGCGCTGGCCCAACATGAATTGTTGTACCCCATTATACTGGGTAGGCGTTTTGAGAAATTTTCCGGTACAAGAACTAATTTCGGTTTTAACGTTTTATCACTACCACTCCCCCGAATACGCACCAGACAGTTTCCCTCAGGATAAATTTCATGAACTAGGCACATTTTATGTTTTATCTCCTAAAAATCTTCACACTGCGAGGCGCTGTTAGAGAGAAACATATGTTCATATTTAGGCTTTTTATTTAACAGGCGATACTCATCTCTAAAATCTGCTAAAAACTCACATAACCCTTTAGCCACAACCTCGCTACAAACCTCATCATGATATATATTAATGTAGTGGTAAAAATACTTAAGATTGTCCATGATAACGAGATTCACATTTTCAGTCGGAGGGTATGAGTAATCGACATGGTGTAGCATGATATAATACCGTTTATCACACCACTCATCCACAAGGCTCACTACCCATAACTGTTGTTTAGATTCTGAGCGTGCCGCTTCTTCTACCACGCGGTGCACGTGTGCCATTATAAAGCTTAGTTCTACGACATACTTCAGTACATCGTCTGTACTGCGAAATCCTACAACCCCCTCGCCAGAATATCCGTAGAGTATTTGAATAGCCTGACCCTTCGCACGATTCAATGCATCCTTAAAACAGTCAAAGGAAGCGGGGATAGGGAGTTTTTCAGTATCCACTACATCTACGCCCTTTACTGAATACCACTTCATAAGTGTTGAGCACACGATATTAAAGGTGAACATTTTCTTCTACGCGGGAGAGAATACACGTCTGAGCTCAAGGGTATACAGAGGTCAACTGAGAACGTGGGGATAGAGGCCTGCTCAGGCTACGGGATGAATCACGTCCCCGGTCTTACAGTGGGCGGGGCTTAACTTTACTGTACACACGCACACACGCAAAGTGAAACACAGGTCGATGCACGATTTATTTAATAAACGAAATAATCAGCATGTATATATTTACAAATACGTGCAATAAATAAGTTAACAATAGGCACATCAAAGATTGGCCTCAATACATATATATTTACAAATGCGTGTGATAAAGACCAATCAAAGTTTATGGTAACCAAAGGGCACTGTATCATAGGTACCAGGTAACTGGTAACGTTTCCTATAGGTGTTACGGCACACCTTCGTTCCCCTAAGTTCCTTCACATCTCCCAGCTTCTGCGCCCTAAAATTGTGGGTGCCTACAATTAGTTGGGGAGGCCGATCACCCTCATCATCGTCCAAACACACTAGATCCTTCAGCGAATCAAAGTTAACGACCCGCCGATTCGCTTGGTTAAGCGTGATACCCTTTGCCTTCACGATATATTTCGTTTCATTCCCTATCCTTACCCGTACCCCATAAGTTTTAGGTCCTGTTGAGACAAAGGAGTCGGCGTATGCGTTGTCCCCATACTCATCCTTGATCTCATCAGTGAGCTCGCCGAGGAATTCACCAGTAGCAGCATGTATTCACCCTTCCTCGCTGTGAATATCACGCTATCTGTATCGGCATACAAGACTCTCTGCCCAAGAGAATGCAATAGACCCCAAAGTTTGATGCGGGCGTAGGCTGTTGTGAAGCTGGCTACAGGAATGTCTGTAACCCTTGAGGTATCTGTGGCCAATTCAGTGTTGTTGTAAGGGGTTCCAAAAAACCTTAGCCCCCCCCCATTTGCAGCTTACATGTTTACTTATATCAAAATAGTTTTTAGTGATTATAAAAATATATAAAATTCTTTATTTATTGCAGGTATTAAAATTACTCTAGCTGATACAGTGATAATATAATGGCTTCTCAATTAATTGGTAATTCGGAGAGGCAACGTGTGATAGATCGCATACGAGCAATAACATTTCGGGAAGCTCGTGATGCTGAAGCCACCTTTATAACACGTTCATGGGTTGCCAAAAAGTTGCGAAGAAGTGAGGACTTCGTCAAAAGAAATTGGAATAAAACTTTGGATGAATGTGAAACGGATACAACCAAATCTGGGCGCCCAAATTTGCCACTCTCTCAGGAAACAAAGGACATCATTGAAAGCGGTACGCGTAAGCGGAAAAACAGCTGTGCTAAACTTTCTAGAGAGATCGAAGTGTTGAGAGGAAACATCGTTAGTGGTGAGATCATTCGACTGTACCGTCATAGGCAAGGTTTAAAGCCTTGGCATGAACTTCCAAAGCCAAGAAAAACTCAACTTAAGATCGATGACAGAATGTGGTTTGCCCATTATCTTGAAGATTGGGATGTGGATGATTTCATGCATTTAGCTGTCTCCGATGAATTTTTTGTTTACGTAGCACGTCGGCCTAACTACCAAAATGATCGAGTGTAGGCCACAACACCAGATGAAATCGATGATAATGAACATTATCGCGAATTATTAAAAAGTCCAGACTGTGTTGGTGTGTTTGTTTTGTTCACTGCAAAGAAACTCATGTGGGTGCTGAAACCGAATGGTCAGAGTTGGGATGGACAGTATTTTCGTGATATTATTCTATCCCAGCATGTCATTCCTTTTCTAAGAATCCCAAACAATGTTATGGATGTCGATCAGGTCACACTTCTGCACGATAAGGCCCCCTGCTTTAAGGCATTAGCCACTCAACAGTTGTTGCGGGACCATGAAATCGATTTGTTTGGAAATGAAGAATGGCCAGGAAATTCTCCTGACCTGAACGTCTGTGAACACATTGGATCAGTTATAAAGGACAAGGTTGAATGTGTCTTGTTTCAAGAACCTGCAGCAAATCGATTTTCGAAGGATACAATGACGCAACACATTGAAACTGTTTTAGCAAATTTGCGTAACGATCAAGATCTATTCATGTCACTTTTGGCAAGCTACTCAAAGCGAATTCAGGCTGTCTTGGAAGCCAATGGCGAGAACACCAAGTTTTACTTGTTTCTCATTAAATGCAGGATTAAATTCTCTTTTGTAAGGTATGTTTAGTTTTACTGTACCTCTAATGGTTTAGGCCATGGGCGGGGGGGGCTAAGGTTTATTGGAGCCCCGTACTTTATTATGTAAGTATTACCTACATTCACGATTTCCATGACTTCTTTGTCGGGTGCGTTGGCATAATCCCAGACTTCGCTTAGCTTTGTGCCAAATGAACGTTTCCCTTGCCAGTATTCTGTGCAAATTTTCCCCATAGACTGTTTAGACACAACTTTGCACTAAAGCGGTTGCCAGGATTCTTTGCAATTTGGGCGCGATCAAGTTGTATACCTTCGTGGTCGCGGTAACGTTGAATATAGGCAGATTTTTCATCTTCGGTGTCAACTCCTCGCGGATACCCTGATGCCTCAACCTTATCCTTCAAAAATGCGTTTATATACGGTGTGAAAAGGTTGGGTAGCTTCTGAAACCTCCAAACCTCGTGTATCTTCAGTATTCTATACCCATGGCGTACGGCTAGGGCCAGCTCAGGACTTGTATATGCGCCTCTGATCTTACGCTGGTGGGGTGTATGGCTACAATTACCGTTATTCTCTTCCGCACACTTCACGCACAGGGGAAACATGAGCTTGTAGTCGATGACGACGGGTAAGATCGGCATGCATAAATCGCTAGGGGGGAGCACGTCCACGAAAGAGAGTCCAAAGTAGCGATCATTCAAATTTCTTGAAAATTCATTGATGGAAGGCAGGCTAGGTCCCACCAATTTCTCAGGAGCACCCACGGGGTACGGGTTGTTCTTCATCACGTATGGGTATAAAGAACAGAAGTCGTAGTAGTGAAGTTTCACACCATCCATAGGTGGAAAGTATAGCTTGAAGGGATTTGTACGCCCACCGAACAAGCTATCACCGCATTTAAGAGGATCCAGTACCATTGAACGCTTGATCGTGTTTATTTCCTCACGGTACACCTCGTCTGTCTCCATCCGTGCATCATATTCATGCTCCCACAAGACTTTGTGAGTGAACTGGGACCCTATAAGTTGATCGCGAGTGCGGGTCCATGCAAGACAGTCGGTAGGAGATCTACCGTGGATATCTCCGGCGATTCCACACTCAGGACAGGGGCATCCATGCCACCAGCATCCGTTAAAGGAGTACACAGTCTTCACACCAGTGACACGGTTTTCACTTAGCCCATCAACCCAAAATACACGACCATTAATCTTAATGGGTACTTCACCCGTGTTGCGGGCATGCTTTATGTATACACCTGTCTGCTGCTGTAGGTGTATGAGCCAGAAAATAGCCTTGTGGCCGTAACTGCGGGGGTTGTTTCTGTGAATAATGGTTAAGGTGGCTTTAGGCATGAAGTTATTCTTGAACACCGTAAAGCATAGTGACGCGATGGTGGTTGCGACTTGCAGTGGATCGCATTCGAAACGGCCTATGTACATTCTTCTAAAGGCTTGGAAACATACTCTAAGCACTCGTACATCATTCACGCAATAACGCTCACATTCATCAGCTATATTATAAGGATTACGTTCACTAAAACTGTTGTAGTATCGATCAAAGTCTTCACGTTCATCTGCACTCATACATTCATAGTTAAAATACTGTTTGGGTGGAGGTAGCCCCACGTAATTTAAAGTCTCGCTAGTGAGGAATGTGTAAGGGAAGTGACCTTTTGATACTTCGGCTGCTACCCCCATCACCTTGGGTAGCTTTGCTAATACAAGGCGTGAATAATAAAGTATCTTTAAATTGCACATTACCTCTTATTTGCATCTGCATAAGTTTGTTTCCTCTTTTCAAGGGATCACCTGTAAATATCACAGAGGACTCGTGCTCGAGCAGCTCCTTATAAAGGAACTGTGTGTCAAATTTTGCCCCGTTATGGGCAAGAATATACACAGTCATTTTTTTGAACTTGTCGGCTAACTTGACAATATAGGACACAAATAGTTTCACAGGGCTATCGTGGACATTCGTTTTAAAAACGTTTGTCGCAGATAGTCTGGCTCACAAGTAAATGTGGAACTACCTCTTTGGTTTCGGCAATCGTATATGTTTCTACAGTATATCGTAGTATACAGTTATACAAGGGCAGCTTTTAGGCTTTGCGTCTTTCATATAACATACATGCTTTACGCCATCCGCCTTATATTTCTCATGGCATGTAGAACAGTGAATTTCGTCACACTTGTGCTTGAAATTTCCGCTACCATTCAAGGTGTGAAACATGCCACATTCACAGATTCTCATTTTCCTGCACGTGCCAATTGATTTATGGAGCTCAAAACAGTTATTGTTGAAAAATGTGCGTCTACACACATTACAATCCCTCTTCTCAGCTTCAACTACACGGCTTTCACATTTGGGGCTTTTACACTGCTCACATACCATGTGGCAGTCTTTACAATGTTTCACTATATCATCTGCAAACTCGAGGCACCCCTTACACAAATCATGATGTCGCCCATATTTTCGACTTTTATCATAACTCGCGTAAAGGCACCTTATATTACGGATGGGGAGATACGTTGTACCTGACAGTCCTAAAATAAGTAGGGGTCTTGTACGATCTCTCACACTGCTTTTAAAAACATACACAGTCCTACGACGATCATCCAGGCCAAATACAACTATACGAGCATTCATTTTCTGCTCTACCCTTCTCAGTTCTTCAGGACCCATATTACAGTCAAATTCAAGTTCACAGTCTACAGCTAGTTTACGGGCACGCTCCACGATCGTAGGCAACCAAATTTGCTCGGTTTCGTATTTTGTACAGTAAACATACGTGCTAGGACTACTGCTATAAAGCCGCAACCACGATCGACGTTTATATGCCTCTATAAATAGCCTGGAATTGAAGTTAAGAGTATACGGAGTGGTACTATGACCCGCAACACGGAATACACGGTCAATATTTACCGTGAAGTTGTCCATATTGAATGCTATACTACTTTGGGCAGCTTGCTTTATACGCCCTAATATATAATCTATATCCTCAGCAGCCAAACGTCTAAATGGCACTACCACCCAAAAATCATCTACATCGTTATCATCTGAGCCGAAACCGAAGGACAGACTCGTCCTGACTTCACGCTCGTCGCGGTTCTGAAGGGCAAACTCTACAATGCGCTCTACAACGCGACGTAGCCCGCGCTCAATTCCATTGCTATACAGGGATCTAGGGTCAACCCTGACTATATACCGATTTCTAGTCAAGGCTGGGGTCGGGGTTGCGGAGCGCACCAACTCAAACGTTATATCATCCTCAACAGAACGAGTCACCGCTGAGGAGGATGGACGAGTGCCTATATTGGACGATGTGGGGATTGCGCCGTAAGACGTTGAGGGCTGGGGTCTATTACAGCAGACTCTACAGAACGGGTGGGGGCTGTGGAGGAAGTACAAGGGGCTGAGGAAGCTGATGTAGGGTTGGTAGCGTAAGACGTTGAGGGCTGGGGTTGTACCGCGGATTGTCCATCAACCGGCGCGTATTTCGCGCGCTTTATACCTGACGTGGAGGACTCTTCAGCGTGTCGCCGCTTTGAGCGTGCCGCCGTTGAGGGTATGGGCCCTGTAGATGCACGGCCAATGGATTCACCCGTGATGTCGATGATGGTGGAGTGTACATCATCGTCGTCATTCACGGTTCTGTGGAAGAAGAAAACAAAATATAAGGAGCAGAACTCGTTATTTGTGATATTCTGTAAATGAGTCACTTAGGGGTGTGACGTGTTAGAAATGGATGCTGTAGAAAAATTCAGATTCACGAGCCCGTCCACATGTATTATATCTGGACCTACAGGATGTGCTAAAACTGTTTATGCTTAAAATTATTAAAGAAAAGGGTGAAATGTTCTCAAAATTTGTGCATAAAGTTATATGTTGCTATTCGACATACCAATTAGTGTTCAACGAGTACCAGGACGATGTTTTGTTCCATAAGGGGGTCTATGACGTTAATTCACTAAAGGGAAATGAACATACAGTCATCGTAATTGATGACCTCATGTTGGAGATGGATAAAACGTTTGCCGAGACATTTACAGTATTCTCCCACCACCTTAACATAAGCGTGTTCTTCATCAATCAGAATCTATTTTTCAAAAATAGATACATGCGCGATGTATCGTTAAATACGCAATATCTAGTCTTATTCGCTCAACGTAGAGATGTGTCACAAATTGGGGTATTAGCCAGTCAAATGTTCCCGAGTCAGCGTAAGGAGTTTTTGGAGGTTTATAAAGAGGTCACAAAGCAACGTTATGGATATTTGCTTTGTGACCTTCACCCGCGAAACACGTTTAGGGTGCTTCTAAGAACGAATATATTTCCAAACGAGCCTGAAACCGTGTACATTCCAGAATGATGAATAGGCTAAAGAAATACCGTGAATTAATAAAAATCTATCAACGACTGCCTCGGTCGTTGCAGCAGATGCTTGTTAAAAATATCGACTCTGACTTTTTAAAATGCATCTGCGAAATCTGCCTCAATGTTATAAAATGTAATGTTCCAATGAAATCCTGTCAGAAGGCTCGCTTACGTCGTTACAAGAACATAATACGGACGCTCGCCCATAAAAGTCAGACTGTGGGTAAGAAAAAGCGTATTATTGTACAAAGAGGCGGTTCGTTCCTACCCATCTTATTTTCAATTTTGGGGCCTTTACTGACTAGATTAATATAATGAAGAAGGTGGTTGTGATCCCGCACGAGTGTATGCTTCATTACAAAGGACCCCAGACGCTGCTCTAGAGCCCCGTAAAAGTAGGCTTAAAAGAATGGAGAGTGAGCTACTATCCCTATTAAACAGTGAAAAGACGCCTGATGAGAAAAGGGTTTTGTATCAAGAGGCTTTGCAGAAATTTCTTCACAGTACGAAGATTATAAACATCCTACAGAGCTCCCCGTGAGGCACAGCTCGAGTAGCGCTGAGCATAGTGGTACAGGGCCTGAGCAACCAAAGAGTAGCGGAACACAGCACATCGAACATGTGCTAAAAAACAGCCTCCCCCATACATTGAGGAATAAAGGGTTAAGTCTTTATAATCTATTGAGTGAGGACCCCGTCATACAGTGGGCAGACACAGGCGAGGTCATTGTTGATGGATCAAGGGTGCAAGGGTCCAATATCGTTGATATTGTTCATGATCTGGTGAGAAAGTGGGACAGGCCATCACCAACAGGATGGAGGCATATTAAGGCAAGACTACAGCAAATAAATGTCCCCAAAACATTGATAGGTAATCTGAATAGGTTAAAAGACTTGGAGCATGCATCGCACGTGTCACAACTGAGTACACCTTCACCCACAACAGCTGCAGTGTCTCTGAAGAGAAGAAAGAAGAGAGTAGAAGGCCAACCTTATCCACGTGCCTCTAAAATACGCAAATGGCTAACGTATTAAGTAAGCACTATTATGACATTTCTAGCCCAGCATCCTATGGTGGCGTTAATAGACTGTACAGAGGTACTTATGGTGTAAGGAAAAAGGATGTTGAGAGATTTTTGCGTGCCCAGGATGCTTACACACTTCATAAACCGGTGAGAAAAAGGTTTAAAACAGCAAAGACAACAGCCGCTTCGATTGACTCTATTTGGCAGGCAGATTTAACAGACATGCAAAGATATTCGGTGTACAACGATGGTTACCGCTACATCCTATTCATAATAGATGTATTCTCTAGATACCTGTGGCTAGTTCCCCTGAAAAATAAATCGCCTGAAACAGTCGCTAAAGCGACCAAAACACTGATGTTGAAAGAAAACAGGATTCCAGGCTATTTTTGTACGGACATGGGGAAAGAATTTATAGGGCGAGCTTTTCAGAACATGTTGTCAGAGTTTAATATCAGCTATTACACTTCCAACTCTATACATAAAGCATCTTTAGCTGAAAGAGTTCAACGTACCATAAAGGAACGCATGCACCGTTATTTTACACATAAAAACACGCTCAGATATATAAACGTTCTCGATTCACTGGCTTCATCCTACAACCGCTCACACCACCGTACGATCGGTATAACGCCTAACGATGTTTAAGAAAGAGGCAGGCGTCCGAGAAGTGATGGACCACCACCACCACCACCACCACAATCTGTGCGTTTCAAAATCAATGATTATGTAAGGTTGTCACGTTCGGGAAATAAATTTGCGAAGGGTTTTGAACAAGGATGGACACGCGAGATTTTTAAAGTTAGGGCTATGAGGCCTAAAGGCGAGATAATGATCTATTACGTTGAAGATTTGAATGGGGAAGAAATCTCGTTTTTTTTACCGGGAGGAACTTCAGAAAGTGGCATTTAATTTAGGAAAAAATGTGTTTAAAATTGAGAAAATTTTAGCAACCAAAGGTACAGGAAAGAGAAAAATGTACCTGTTGAAGTCGCTAGGTTACCCAGAAAACTTCAATACCTATATAAAAGCTGATGAAGTCATGAAGCTTAATTAGTATGCAGCATGGCCCCCAACCATTTCTACGTCACGCTCCCGTCCTCATCGTCCCTGGCTGTTCACCCTAACAACACACTAGCCAATTTTGTAACAGAACTCCATGGTCCCATTGAATTGGGCCGTGATATGTGAAATTCAGCTGGATACAGGTTTTTTAAATATTGATTATAAAGATGCCGTTTTTCCAATTCTTAGAAACTATGATGAGTGTGCAAAAGCCGGCGGGGTAACTCGGGATGAAGCTATACGCATCGCCCGGACTAAGGTCGCACAGTTTTTCAGTACAACTGTGACACTAGGACCAGGCCGCTATGGTTCGGTTGAGGATGTTGTGAGAGACTTAAACATATGTTTAAAAAACTCACACCTTACGAATGATTTAATATACGAATTCGTAAACAGAGGAGGCACTGCACATACTCTAATGCTAAAATCAAAGGCTAACAGAAATCTTAAAGACGGAAGAGTGTTCAAAATTATAACCGAGGGGCGTTATCGAGCAGCCTTCCAAAGAGACACCTTTCACGAGGCACCGGATGATTTGTCCAGCTTAGTGTATCAGCTGAAGATGGAGAAATTGGATGTAAGCTCTCAGCCTCCAGACATGTGCTATATTTACAGCAATATAGCGGAACACCAGTTTGTTGGGGATACCCAGGCACGACTGCTGCGCGTAGCGCACATTCCCAACCATAGAGGACGGAGCTTGAGTATTACATATGACAGACCCCATTATGTGATTGTCTCAACTAATCTAATAACTAATATCTCAATATATATAAGAACGATTAAAGGTAAAAATTTCCCATTCGTGACTGGAGCTTAACAGTGAAGCTACACTTTCGGCGCACTGAGTTATAATGTCCAGGAAACCATTCACGGTATACCGAGGGGTGAGATACCAGCGTGGTAGTGGACTTGGGTCCATTTTTTCATCCATACTGCGCACAGCTGTACCACTACTGAAGAGGGGGGCTAGGTACCTTGGGAGGAAGGCGTTACAAACAGGTTTTAACGCAGCAGAGGAAATGCTCGCGGGAACTACACCTAAAGAAGCTCTAAAAAACATTTAAAACGTACACGGGATGAAATCATCAAAGATGCTAAGAGAAAAATGCGTGGCGGAGGAAAGAAAAGAATTGATAGGAAGAAGGGGGCACCAACACGTGGTGTAAAGAAGAGAACTGTTATGAAGAAGAAGGGGTCCCGTGGTATTAAACGTAAAAGGGCGCCAAAAAAGACGTATTCTAAGCCCATGAGATCTATGACCGATCATTTTTTTAACTGATATAAACTGCGGACGCTACTCTCACGAATCATAGATTGACTGATACTCGTCGGGGGAGGTGGCACTGTTTCTAACTCACCATGGCACGTTTCATTCATCCTTGCAGTTCACAGTGCTGTAAATCGGAGCTATCCCTCTTTGAGCTGCTTCCAACTCAAGTTTCTATTGCGCACAGTGACTTTATTACAATTAACCCTTTAAACACGATTAGTTCACCCAGTGCCCCTATAGAGTTCGTGATACCCAGCTCAGGCCCTTACTTTTTTGATCCGTTGTATGGACATGTACACTAAACTACGCATAGCTCATTCTGATGGAACGGATTGCGATGATAATTATGCTGCATACCCCGAAACAAACTTTCTGCACACCATATTCAGCCAGTGTGACGTATATTTAAATCAGACTAACATCTCGGCAGGCACGGGTACTACCACCTACGATCATATCTGGAAAATGTCCTCAACTTTTCAAAAGAAGCGAAGGATACCTTTTTATCTGCTGAGGGGTATTACCACACTAAAGATGAGGGTAGTATAAAGGATAAATTTAAAAATTCTAAAAAAAAGATATATGAATGTTTTGGACGCCTGCACACGGACTTTACATTCCAGGAGAAGTTGCTTATGAACGGGAGATATGAAATTGAAGCTTACCCGCACGAGCCCTGAGATCTGTATAAATCTGGGCGCTGACCAAGAAGAAGGCGCGAAACCTGTTGTGATCCATATCATGGAGGCATATTTGCGTATACGCCGAGTGAAGCTAAGTTCCGCGAAACATATAGAAATTGAGAAAGAACTGTTACACACCACAGTGAAATACCCAATTAACAGGGTACAGATCAAACTGTACACGATCCCCACAGGATTGGCATCGAAACAGATAGAAAACATCGCTCTTGGAGTACTGCCTAAAAGGATTTTAATTGGGATGCAAGACCACGCTTCGACGAATGGGGATTATAAAAAGAGTGCCTTGAAGTTTGAAAATTTTGGGCTTAAAAATATTACTTTATATATCAATGGCGTCGCATTGGGTGGGACAATGAATATGGACTACTCGTCAGATGCTGTGTTCCCGCTCTGCGCGAGAGCATACAGCAGTTTAGCCCATAACACAGGGGTGTGTGACGAACTTGGAATCGGCCTAACAGAAAGAATTTGTGGAACAGTTTAATATTTACTCATTTGACGTTACGCCTGACTTGACTGCTGGCGTAATTACCCATTTAAACCCGCAGCAGATCGGTGCGATTTCAGTGCGTTTGGATTTCGCCAAGCCTACAGACGCGCCTATTAGTGTACTAATGTATCTAGAAACACAGTCCCTAATAGAACTGGACCGTTTCCGTGACATAAGCACAGATTTTTAAAATGGATGCAAATACACTCCAGAGAGGGATGAAAAGTGACTGTTTCGCGCTTCCAAATTTACGGGTTTTTGCAAAGAATGAAATAATGAGAAACTGGCACGGGGCCATCGTTAACTCCGACATTGCGGGTGGCGAGGGAATTCACTGGTTTGTGATTTATTTTAAAACTAAGGAAATAATGTATTACTTCGATTCACTCGGACTCCCCCCATGGCATGACTCGACAATCGTAAATTTTATCGCGCAATTACGTGTGCCTGAGATAATTTGGGCCCCATATCAATTTCAAAGCTTTTACAGTGAAACATGTGGGCTATATTGTATCTTGTTTCTCATACACATGTCGCGCGGGAAGGGATTTGTGAATTTTTAAAATTTATTCGATTTGTGTGACACAAATATGAACGATAAATATGTATGCAGACAGATAAAAAAAATTCCCACATGTTGCAATCCCCTGTAACTTGTAAGCTGTATATTGTGTAAATCTGTATATACATTTGTAACAATAAAGAATTGGGCGCTGCCCCTTTTTGTACATGTTTAATAAATGAAAATAACGTTGTTTTGTTAATATCCTAAAAAGTACTTACATAATCTCTGCGACGACAGCGCATTCGGATGAGCGGTTGTGTGCCAATACCATGACATCTGATTCGCAGCATGGTGTGGATACCACTTCGTTCGCCACCCTTTCTCCACAAGTTTTTATAATCTCTTCTAACTCCGTTTCGCTCCTGCAAAATAAAGAGAAAATTATTTTCAAAAACGAATGCACTTCTTAAAAGTTTAATGTTTCTAAAAACCTAGCTGTACAAGAAATATAAACATACAATATATATATATTATATATATATATATACACGGAAATAACGATGAAAGATGTAGAGAATAACTGAAAATGCTTTGCAATTATGGCTTCTTTATAAAATAACACCGATTGAAGCGTTATATATATATATACTGTAACCTCTGCACCGCTGGGCGGACTGTTCGGCGAAGCATTCGTTCTTCTTTCGCCGAAAGTGTTTATAACACGGTCTAACTCCGTGGCGGTCCTGTAATTAAAATAATTGTCGGGAAATTGAGGCAATTAAAAGTGATGGCAATCATATATATATGTGTGTGTGTGTGTGCGTCTCTAATTTGCTATGGGGAAGCGGGTAATTTTTATCTTTAGTTTGTCGAGAAGCACGTACAATGAACTTTGGTTTAAAAATTAAAAACTGCCGAGAGCCGTTACTGTAGTGTATAGGTTTTATTATTTATTATCTTCATTATTTACGCTTCTTTCTACTTTACTATCTATTCTCTATCGGCTCTTTCTTTCATTTATCACTTTGTTTCTCTACACTCTTTTTGCCGTATCGTATATATATCATGGTAGCGAGCCTAGACTGAAACCGTTACAAAACGAAGGGGGTAGGGGGAGGTATATTGATACTCTTTATTAACACTTATTACGTTTTATTAATTTCGAAATTGGTTTAGTTAATTAGGGGGATGCGAGTATGAAATTTATATATAATAATTTAGGTCGGAGAGGGACACTCACTAAATTAATTTTACGTTACATTTAGTCAACCTATCGCGTAACGCGCTGCTTCAAGACTGAGTATTATGTGTTATAATCTGCTCTCTTGGGTCCCTGTTCAGGACTACCAACTGTACCCATTTTAAACAATTTAAAACTAACAAACATGCTTTATCGTAATCATCACAATTTTTAGTAAATTTATATTAAACATTATAATAATTAATCAAACAGAAATCAATATTTTTAACTAAGCATTACTACATTAGGTATATATATATATATATATATATATATATATATGAGACATAGACATTAATTAAACACGATTTTTCAAAATACTTATTATGACACTACATCGCATTATCACTCTGCTTTATAAATTAAAACATTGCTTCGTTAGGTTAAGGATATTCTGAAAGCGTAAACATTACAATGAACAGCGCTATGATTTTAAAATTCTATAAATTGAAAACCGTTATAGTGATGAGGGAGTTAGATTATAATTGAAGCACGTACAATGAACTTTGGTTTAAAAATTAAAAACTGCCGAGAGCTGTTATGTATATATATATATATATATATATATATATATATATATATATATATGGGACACAGACATTAATTTTCAAAGCACTTAATATGACATTACAAATTACTTACATTTCAGCGGTTTCTTGAATGAGGGGCTGCTCCAGTGTCTCGCAAATTTCCGCGACATTCTGAGATGAGAATAATTCATTTTGACCTAAGGTGTTGAATAGAAAAAGTGTTATTTGCCCGTAAATATCGCTTTCTTCAATGAGCGCTGGGGAGTTATAGCTTTCAGACATGATTCGTGTGTACGCTGTTATGAACTGGGAGAGAAACTGGTTCTGAATAATGAAACACCCCATTTATAGGTGGCTAAGTGACCAACTCACAAACGTGATTTAACTTCCTATTGCGTTACGAGTAGTGCTTTTTCGACCAATCCGTGAGCAGCGCTCCTTTTGCACGAGCAATGAATGGGAGGAGCCATGAAGGCTGGGGCGTGGTTTAGGCATATGCATATTCAAAAACGAGATCATTCAGGTATCCCTGGACGGTGATTGGAAGACCGTCATCAAATCTGGGTGGAGCATCACACCCGTATGTTGGTAAAACCAGTTCATTCAAGTATGCCGGAATTTCGCAAAGTTTTTTTTATTTAGATTTGCTCTCAGACACCTGCATATTGTGGGACAATGGGGCTTTGTCTGTCATTACTACAATCATATTCGGCGAAAGGTGGGCACTCCTTCCGGTCATATTTAGGTCATATGGTCACTTTACAGAATAGGAAAGGAATGTGAAGGCTTAATGTCTTTCTAAAAATATTAACAAATCAATTCAATTCAGCTGTATACGTATATCCCCATTGTATGGAATAATAAACACTGTAATCCTCAGCCTTCTAAGCCAACTGACTGTTAAGCCAACTGGCTCTGGCTGATTAATAAATGCTTTAATTAAATATTTATTTCTATCTGGCAGCTCAACCCTGTAAGTCAGATGACAGAAGAATATATGCTTTAATTAAATTAATTATTGCTATCAGCTTTCTAAGACAGATGACGGAGGAATAATAAGCAATGTATTTCTCAGCCTTCTAAGTCAACTGACTGTTAAGCCAACTGGCTCTGGCTGATTAATAAATGCTTTAATTAAATGATTATTTCTATCTGGCAGCTCAACCCTGTAAGTCAGATGACAGAAGAATATATGCTTTAATTAAATTAATTATTGCTATCAGCTTAATGTCTTTCTAAAAATATTAACAAATCAATTCAATTCAGCTGTATACGTATATCCCCATTGTATGGAATAATAAACACTGTAATCCTCAGCCTTCTAAGTCAATTGACTGTTAAGCCAACTGGCTCTGGCTGATTAATAAATTAAATACATGGCGCTATCTGGCAACTCAGCCAACTGGCCGATTAGAGGTCTTTAAAAGAGCGGGAGGCGGACGACGGAGTCATATGAGATCGGCTCCCAGCCGAGCAAGGACCTCTGGTCCTTTCTCTTTCTGGCCTTTTGGGTGGTGAGGAAACCCCTTCCCTCCCATAGAGGCCTCTTAGGTTAGGTATGCCCCTTTGGGGGGATCAGCTTGGGGGATAACTCCAGGTTGCATACCCCTTGCAGTTCCATTTCGGGGCTGGCAACAAAGGCAGTGCCCTGGCAACGAGGCCGAGGGGCTTAGCAACAAAGGGGGTGGGGGTCTAAGGGGGGTGCGTGGGTGGCACTCTTGCACCAAAGGGGGTGCGGGGGTTGGCACTCTTGCAACATTACGTAATATTTTGCAACTTGCACCATTGCACTCATGGATTTTGACACCATACTACTTTTACCACCTAACACCGCAATTCATTCGCTATCACCATATATTCAGACTCGCCTACGATTATGTGGCATAAAAGTATTCTCTCAAGAGAGAAAAGTTAAGTTATTTTACACTTAACACGAGTACTGTGAAAAGAATTGGCCGAATGAGAAAGGAATGTAATTAGTGCAGAATTGATGCTTGTCACAAGACAATGGAAAGCAATAAGTTTGTGTGTGTTTTCTACCTGACATATCAGTATACGTACCACCTTATCTTCACAGGAAAGATCAAAATGTAGTGCTGCTATCGATTTTCTGCCTTATAATCCCTAGGAGTGATTCAAATGTTCAATTCATCTGCAGCCTATTATGCAGGTTGTGAATCGACTGTCCACCACGAGTAACTTTAAGAGTATGCCCATTAAAAGTAGGACGATTTAATGTGTGAATATATTAAACTGAAAAGTAATTCAAAACTGATCATCACTAAAACAAGATAAAGTTTCACATTAGTAAATAAACAATTAATTAAAGTTTAAATTTAGTTCAAAGTTAAAATTTGATAAAAAGTAATTTATGATTCATTATTATTCGATAGCTTCTGCAAGAGGAACCTGGACCAAAAGAAATGGTTACCATTGTACTGTCCTTACAAATTTACACATGTACTGGATTGAGTGTTATTTATTTTTAATTGAGAGAGACAAATTTCCTGAAAACGCATAAACAGTCAACAATACTAAGTTATAGTTATGAATTTAATAGCCATATGTATGTAGCCATGTTTGATGCGTAAATCGGTACTATAAGGAATGATGTTTATAATTACGGTTATGAATGATTGTTATTAATAATCAATGATGAATGCTTTGGCCGAGGTCACTAGATCTCTTAGATCAAAGAATGTTATTAATTAAGTTATTAATTAGGTTGATTGATATAATGAGTTTTCTTCCTTTATTACACAAAATAACGATTTATGAATGAGTTAGAAACATGTCGTTTACAGTTGCAATAGTGATTACTCGAAATTAAATGATTTATGAATTAGACAGAAACATGTTTACAGTTGAAATAATGTATACACTTGAAGTAATAACGCGCGAGGTAAGTGATTAGTCTTTATATAAAGCTAGATGAATGACAACGGGGACAGCGGGGCCCTGCACGAATGGTGTTTACATGGTGGTAGCTCATGGGTCACTGAAGCTGGTGTTCGAAGGGAGAAAAGTCGAGGTGCGTCTAGAAGTCCTTGTAACGAAGTTGAAGCGTGAGGCAAGGCATGAGGACATGCCTTGAGTGAATCCTCGCGATGTGACGTCATCTTAGTCGTGCTTGTGTGACGTCATCTTGATCGTGTTTGAGTTGATGAGTTGTATCGCTAATTGTGTTGATGGCATATTGCTGAGGTGTTTGCAAACGTCTCTGCATCTTCAGTTGGTCACTACAATTCTATTAATATGTAGGTAAATCTGTTCTGTAAATTTAATTTTTTTTAAAAATGCAGCCGCTTCATTAACGTACACTACACCACGACTACATCAGTTAAAAACGATGACTCCTTATTTTTGTAAGTGGACTCAAAGTGCACCATTTAATTAATAAAAATAAACGAATGCATTAGGAGTAACATGCATTAAACGTTTAAAACTTGTGCATCTACAGCATTCACTCTTCGCACATAGTATTTTCTCTTTAATTATAAAGGTTTGTTAATAAATGTTATTCAATTCAATTCAATAATCATTTAACCCTTTTTATCCCTTAGTAAAAAATCTCAAAGACACCAGTAACTTTATGTACAAGTATTTTGCCACAAACACTTGGGGTATGGATTAGTATACAAAAAGGCACATTTCAGAATCAATTTAAAATCTACCACTGTGTACAGTCGGTTCAAAAAACCTGTCGTGAAACTATGTTTTTCACCGATAGTTACCCGACAGTAAGTTTCAGGACGGAACCTTTTGAACCGATTATACCCACGTGACTACGAGTATATTAATTACATTAAAAGCCAAAGATAGATTGGGTTAAGAAGGCAGAAAATGAATCGAGAAAATGGCCAAAGATTATCACTTTATAAAAATGTTATCTCCATTCATGGTTTACAGATCATAGGATATTAATCACGTTTCAATGACCATGAGAGAACGTTTACAATTTTTTATTAACTGCACAATGAGTACCGACATATTTATAATTGTGACTATGAGTCATTACTCTATAGTCAATGGCAAGTAAGAATTATTTCATCCTGTACTTATATGCTGTGCAAAGGTACGAGTACAAAAAGTAGGATGAAATATTCTAGAAGCAGTTCCAAAATTGATTTAACAATTAATTTTTAATCCTATTAAACATTAGTTCTGAACGTGATTTGATCTTGGTTTCATCTTAACATGCTAGAACTGCTCAGGAGTGACGACTATATCACCTTACTGTGGTCATTCCACTCAAGGTAAAACAAAACAAGAACGATAAAATAATAGGCGGGAAGATTTTTAAAAATTAAAACTTTGAAATGCGACTGAAAAACTCAATTCTAAAATATTAACTATAATTGACTATAATTAAAAAAATTGCACTGTTCAGCTGATAATTGTAGTTAGTTTCATATGAAAGTATAAACACATTTACAAATTAAGGGCAGAAGGTATAAAAGGACAAGAGGTTACGCTACCAACAAGTTTCCCTTGAACGGGAGTATTTGGACAGTAAAATACTAATGAAGTCCAAACATTTATCATTTTATGTATACCCTGAATTTAATTAAGAAAGGGAGAGTAATTTCAATATTTAATATAGTTTAAACTATATTTTGACTTCCTGCCATTTATAAATATGTCACGATAATAGAATTTTCACCAAATGAAAAAACAAACTTCACTATTAACCAATTTTTTACTTTGTACAAAAAGACTAAATAATTTAACTTATAGAAGCCCCATTTTCGTTCTATTCAGGTATTCTCTGAAAATAATCAAACGTTGAATTTGGGCTGTGCCTTCATAAATCTGGAAAATCTTTGTCTCTCTTCAACTCCTGAACAGGATACTCCGTATTAAAGCCATTCCTTCCAAATATCTAAGAAACAAATGTCACTTATTAGGTGAAGTATTCAACTCAGTATTCGATTTACACTAAAAAAATTTTTATACATATACATATATGAAAATTATTTCACAAAAGTAACACGTGAAAAATATTTATGATGAATAAAACCACGAAGGAAAGGAAACAGAATGGTGCTCAAGCGCTTTCGTCTAATGACATCCTCAGGAACACTGCAGTACATAGAGAGTTACAGCCTATATATAGGCTGTAACTCTCTATGTACTTCAGTGTTCCTGAGGATGTCATTAGACGAAAGCGCTTGAGCACCATTCTGTTTCCTTTCCTTCGTGGTTTTATTCATCATATACATATATATATAAATTTTAAATATCAATAAAAGAAATTTACTAATAAACGAAATGTGTATCTTGATAAACTTAATGTTGATGGAATCTTTGTAAATTCATGTACTGTAACAAAATTTCTTGGTGTAATACTCACAAGAATTTGCAGTGAAATGACCAAAGACCATGTAAATTATATTTCAAAAAAGATTTCAAGGAGCGTTGCTACAATGTTTAAAAGTTCTTCGACATGTAATCCCTAAACAGATTTTAACTCTCTATTATACTCTTCTTGCTCTGTATATAACATACTGCACCTTTTTATAGGGAAATTCTGTTAACGTTTTTAACAGCATCTTGTCATCCAGAAACGATCAATATCTAGTGCTGATTTACATGATCATTCAAGTGCATTCTTTAAAAAATGTAATCAAACTGGCACATTTTATTTTCACTTACAAATGTAAGACAAAATCATTAACCTACACTGGATAAATAAATATTTTGCAACTCGTCAACATATTCACTCATATCAGACTGGATGCTCCTATAAAAATGCGTAACAGAGCCATACACGATCCATTTCCAGTTTAGTGAAGCGTTTAAGCGGTGCAATAGGAATTTATAAGCAAAGAAAATGTCGTCGGACAAATTTCTGAATATTGTCATGTAAGTTATTTAAGTGTTCTACGCGAATAACCTTATTTGCTCTCAGTGAAGTATATGGAATCTATTTCTACTGTGTCGTCATTTCATGTAGAAGTGTGTTTTTTTTAGTGCACAATTTTAATATATTATTATTTTTATCTGAAAGGTCGGACTCTTCCAGTCACGGATGTCTAGAAGAATTTACTCTATCCGAGTTCTTTCTATGTGGTGATACAGTGTGAGTAGCTATTTTTATCGATATATCCACGCTCTCTCTCTCTCTCTCTCTCTCTCTCTCTCTATATATATATATATATTATATATATATATACACGAGGGTCACTCAATATATTTTGCCGCACCCTTTTTTTTTATTTCTAAGTTTCCTTGTAAGTTCCAGAAATTTTGTACACAAGTAGTTACATACATTTTTTGCGTTTTTATTTTTCCACATAGTCTCCATCCTTTTCTACGGCTTTCCTCCACCTCGAAACAGGGGCCTTTATTCCTTGTTGGTAAAAGTCCGCTGGGTTCCGCTGGAGCCACCTCTTAACCTCCTCAACAACCTCATCGTCACTCTGAAACTTTCTTCTACGAATAGCAACCTTCATTTTCCCAAACAAATGGAAGTCTGAAGGTGCCAGATCCGGTCTGTATGGAGGGTCGGGTAACCGAGTCAAGGGCATTTTTGTGATGGCCTCTCTTGTTTGCAAACTGTTGTATGGTCTTGCGTTATCGTGCAAAAGAAGGACGTCTTCCAGTTTTCTCTCTGGTTGAACTCACTTTATACGTCTCTGGAGTCTCTGTAGGGTAGCAATATATGACGCTGAGTTGATTGTTTGTCCTTTCTTCATAATGTCCACCAGAATCATCCCTTTCATGTCCTAGAAGATGGTGGCTATAACCTTTCCTGCAGAGGGAGCCATTTTGAACTTTTTCTTGCGTGGGGAGTCTGCATGATGCCACTCCATGGATTGGCGTTTTGTTTCAGCTTCAAAGTGGTGTACTCAAGTCTCATCCCCAATCACAATTCGTGAAAGGAAGTCATCCCCTTCTGTCTCGTATCGAACGAACGACTCAGAAGCAATTTCTTTTCTTTGGGCTTTGTGATCTTCAGTGAGTTCGCGAGGAACAAACCGTGAACACACTTTTGAGTATCCCAGTTGCTGAATTATCGTATTCACACTTCCTTTACTAATTCCTAGCTCCAGTGATAGCTCCTTGTATGTGACGCGCCGATTTGATCGAATGATGCTGTTAGCACGTTGCACAGTGTGAGATGTCACAGCCGATGCTGGGTGACCGCTGCGTGGTTCATCATCGAAGCTGGCTCTCCCTCTCTCCGATGATTTCACACGTTTAGACCAGCGTCCAACTTTGCTTCGATCAACAACAGCATCTCCGTAAACGTTTTGTAGACGTTTGTGAATATTTCCAACTATTTCTTTCTCTGCGGTTAAGAACTCGATAACAGCTCTTTGCATAAGACGCACATCACTGTCAGACGCCATTTTAGAAACAGCGTTAACCATCGGTTTTATATAGGGGCGTTTAAAATCGGTTTTATACAAGGAGGGGAGGTTAAAACTGGAAAAATCCGGTTATGTGAAACGCAGAAAGTTCCAACTTACGGCCCAAAAGAAATTTCAGCCCCGTAGCCTATTATTTAGCTAAGAAAAAAGGGTGGGGCAAAATATATTGAGTGCTCCTAGTATGTATATATGGGGTACTTCAATAAGTATCCGCACTTTTTATTTTAGTGATAATATAGTATGTATAATATATACTCGTAATAACGAGCCAAACTGAGATCTATAGGCTTATTTAGGCTAGCAACAGTAAGGTTTATTTAGGCTACTCGTAGCTGTCACATATCGTACGAGTAGTGAGGATGGCTGCGCCGCTTTCAATTTGTACTCTGGAAGAAGAGAGATCCGTGGTTCGTTTTTTGTGGGCAGGTGTGAAAGAAGCTGAAATTCACACGCGTTTATGTGCTCAATATGGGAATAATGCGTTACCACGGCGAAGTGTGTACGAGTGGATTCAAATGTTTAAGGAAGGTCGGAAATGTTTGACAGATGGTCAGCGCTCAGGACGACCGTCAACATCAACCTGTGGTGACAAGCAGGAAGAAGCCAGAGCCATGATTTTCGATGACAGAAGATTAACAATAAAAGAAATTGCATCTTCATTAGACATCAGTCAGGGGCAGAGATGGGCAAGATCACCAACTTTGGTGATCTTGAAGATCAAGATCAGATCACCAGAAAAATGTGATCTTGAAGATCCAGATCAAGATCGTGATCTTGAAGATCACTTTTCAAGATCACTTTTTAAGATCACTTTTATATGAATTGAAAAAAGTTGTACTCTTGTAGAGTAAACAAAAACAAATTATTTTGTTAATCACTCCTGAAAAGTATCACTCCTAATACGCCCCTGAGGGCTGAGGCAATACAAGCATCGCATCCTACCCATGTCACCTGATCTAAACCACGGGGATTGACGATTCCCCTTTCGCATGGGTACCTAAATTGGACGCCAGTTATTTCCTGTATTTTTTCTGCTGACTTGGGTTTACCAGCAGCATTCCACAGCCCCGAACATTTTCCCATTGCAGAATGCTTTATCTTCTTTAGTCCAGGTGAATTCAGTCCTTTATCTGCATCAGTTGTTGCTACCAAGTTCAATGTGTGGGAGGCACATCGAATATGGGATGATAGTTTCACTGACTCCTCTCCATGCTCTCCTGAATGTTCAGGAAAGTTGCTGATGATAACCTCTTCATCTGAATTTTTTTCATCATCATCTTCATCTGCATCATCTTCATCAATGTCGTCAGTACGATTCTGAACACGAACACCGAACTCTTTAAAGCATTTCACCATGTTCGATGCATTGTCGGTGACTGTAGATACAACTTTTCTATAAGATAAACCATGCTCCGAGTTGATCCTGTCCAATATTCCAGCAATTTTATCAAAGCTATGTGTTCCACGAAATCTTCGGCATGCCAGTGCAGCTGATCCTCGCGACAAGTCATCATTGATCTGTAATGTAAGAATATAAAATCAATGTTTGTATGAACATTTTTTTTAAGCTTAATTTAATAATATTGGTTAGACACGCACCAGCTAAACTGCGCCACCAAACATTGAAGAGAAGAACTATGTGATATAAAGGAGGCAATTCAGCGATGAGTCGCCTACCATACCACCACATCAGTGACCCATCCCATAAGAGCAAAATGTGGAAGAGTCCATATTCACAGCCTGTGAATATGGACTCTTCCACATTTTGCTGTGAATCAGACACAATGACAGATGACAGAATCAGTGAATTAGTGTGAAATTACTGTGAATCACAGCAAAATGAAGACTCACCAAATTAATGAATGAGGAACACATGTCGAATAATTGAAAAGATTATACTATAAGTCTATCAGACTATCAGTCTATCACCAATGGTCAATTTATCAATTATATAAAAATAATACACTAAATCAATAGCATACCCAATGCGCAGTGACTCCCATGAAACTGCGGTGATTAGTTGACCATATGTCGCATGTAACACACACATGGTCAACTGCTGCCAGTTTTGCTTGTATGTCTTCCTTCATTGTACTGGTTGTTGTTGCAAGAGATCTAGCCAGGGTGCGTCTAGATGGCACCTGAACAGCCGGGTTGACGTCTGAAAAAAATATTTAAAAATTAAAACAAATACAATAGATTAGCTATGGAAAAAATATCAAAATATTTAGCTAGGATATCCTTGCATATTGGTGGTCCTGGTTTTTGCTTGGAAATGTGGAACATGCTTAGTGTTGACTGCTTGGCAATTTTGGCAGGGCCAGCATTGCTGCCGCTGGCATCTTCTTCTTTAGCTGGACGCTTGCGAGATTTCTTCTCCGATTCATATTCACCCAAAAGATCCGAATGTAGTTTCTGCACAAGAAAATAAATTATTATCATGCGGAGAGACTTCTTGAACACCCTGTATAATATTTATCAGAGTATCAAACTTCTAGTTGAAATTAATACTTAACAAGATTCTAAAATTTTGTTATCTTTAACTAAAATTATTTTCACCATGATCAGTGCATTTTTATCCTATGTTAAATTGAAAGCCGAATTTCGTCCTTCAGTAACTAAATAGGAGAAATTACAGACATGGATCAGACAGAGAGAAAGACAGATACACCTGGCGTTTTATTATAGTTGGATATCGGCAGTTTTTAATGTAGTTACTAGTCCATAATCTATTAATATCTGAAGTGCACAATATATTCAAATGGACGTCTATGTAAATGTAGCATTAGTCTTGTATGGCACCAGTCACTTAAAATATGACTTGAACCATTATGTTAATGTTGCTACTTACTACTTAGTTACTAAGTAGTACTAACCCTGAGGTGCCTCAGAAGATTGCTTGTTGAGTCGAGGCCAGCAGACAGAATTGTAGTTTTCTTTGTACACTGCCTACAAATAACTTTGATACTGTTTCCAGTTTTTTCGACAATTTGAAAATATTTTCCGTTCAATAGCACAGATTGATCCTTATTACCAACATTGTTATCTAAATATATTGAATACTGTTCTGGTGACAACCTAGAATATTTGGTTCCCTTGGGAGCCTGTTGAAGTTGTAAAATTGCACTCATTATTAAAAAATTCAATCTGTAAATAAAATATGTTTAGAATTAATTTATTATGAATACGGACCTATAGGCTATATTTATGCCTATATATAATAATATATTAATAGAACACTTTTAACATAATTGCACAGTAAATTACACTTTTTACGAGCCTAAATTCCACAGCAACTACACCTTCCATGAGCCCACGCATGACGCAAGTCACCCAACTAACAGAAAACATAAACAGTCGGTGTTGAACAAAGTTGCCACCAGATGTCGCTTGGACAAAAAACAAATGACATTCGCATAGCGGCATATTTAAGAATCTGAAATTAAAAGTGATCTTGAAGTCTAAAGTGATCTTCAAGATCAAGATCACAAGAAATAAAGTGATCTTAGATCAAGATCAAGATCACCATAATAAAAGTGATCTTCAAGATCAAGATCAGATCACGATCTTGATCTTCAAGATCACGATCTGATCTTGAAGATCAAGATCGTGCCCATCTCTGGTCAGGGGTCAGCCTATTCGATAGTTCATGACATTCTTGGCTTTCACAAGGTTTGTGCAAGCATGTAATGGAAGCATCCAACATCTCCCGTTGCAAGGAAGTTCAAAGCGCAGCCGTCAGCAGGTAAAGTTATGCTAACATTGTTTTGGGATACACGAGGCCCTATCCTTGAACATTATCTAGAGCGTGGGGAACTACAGTAACAACTGCATCGTATTCTGACATGCTTCAGAATGAGTTAAAGCAAGCAATTCGCACAAAATGGAGAGGGAAATCGTCGGAAGGTGTTATTCTGTTACACGACAATGCGCGCCCTCATACCGCTGCACAGAGTAGAAAGTGCCTTAAATTTGAAGTTCTCGACCATCCAGCCTACAGTCCAGACCTGGCACTTTCGGATTTTTACCTGTTTGGACAACTAAAAGACGCTTTGAGAGGTCAGCGATTTTAAGGCAATGATGACCTGAAGGAGGCGGTGCATGACTGGCTACGCAACCAGCCAAAAAACATTCTTTTGTGATGGCATTAGGAAGCTTGTAGATCGCTGGACTAAGTGTATTGGGAAACAGGGAGGCTATGTTGAGAAGTGATGTGTTTATAATCTATCAGATGTGAAAATGAAATTGTGAAAATAAAAAGTGCGGATACTTATTGAATTACCCTCGTGTGTGTATATATATAATATATATATCGTAAAGAACGACGCTTGTATAGGAGATATTCCGCGCAAGACGAGAAAGAGAAAACAACAAATGAAAAAATGAAGTACCACCTGGGAATCGAACCCGGGATCTTCCGATTGCCGGTCAGACGCGATAACCACTACACCATGGACTTCACTCTTCCAAATGCCGTAATTCCTCTACATACTCGCAGAAACCAATGCCCAAGGGGGCACCTCCCGCATGCCGTAACATTATATACATTCAACTGCAAAGAACACGCAGTATAAATAACGTAAAGAACGACGCTTGTATAGGAGATATTCCGCGCAAGACGAGAAAGAGAAAACAACAAATGAAAAAATGAAGTACCACCTGGGAATCGAACCCGGGATCTTCCGATTGCCGGTCAGACGCGATAACCACTACACCATGGACTTCACTCTTCCAAATGCCGTAATTCCTCTACATACTCGCAGAAACCAATGCCCCAAGGGGGCACCTCCCGCATGCCGTAACATTATATACATTCAACTGCAAAGAACACGCAGTATAAATAACGTAAAGAACGACGCTTGTATAGGAGATATTCCGCGCAAGACGAGAAAGAGAAAACAACAAATGAAAAAATGAAGTACCACCTGGGAATCGAACCCGGGATCTTCCGATTGCCGGTCAGACGCGATAACCACTACACCATGGACTTCACTCTTCCAAATGCCGTAATTCCTCTACATACTCGCAGAAACCAATGCCCCAAGGGGCACCTCCCGCATGCCGTAACATTATATACATTCAACTGCAAAGAACACGCAGTATAAATAACGTAAAGAACGACGCTTGTATAGGAGATATTCCGCGCAAGACGAGAAAGAGAAAACAACAAATGAAAAAATGAAGTACCACCTGGGAATCGAACCCGGGATCTTCCGATTGCCGGTCAGACGCGATAACCACTACACCATGGACTTCACTCTTCCAAATGCCGTAATTCCTCTACATACTCGCAGAAACCAATGCCCCAAGGGGGCACCTCCGCATGCCGTAACATTATATACATTCAACTGCAAAGAACACGCAGTATAAATAACGTAAAGAACGACGCTTGTATAGGAGATATTCCGCGCAAGACGAGAAAGAGAAAACAACAAATGAAAAAATGAAGTACCACCTGGGAATCGAACCCGGGATCTTCCGATTGCCGGTCAGACGCGATAACCACTACACCATGGACTTCACTCTTCCAAATGCCGTAATTCCTCTACATACTCGCAGAAACCAATGCCCCAAGGGGCACCTCCCGCATGCCGTAACATTATATACATTCAACTGCAAAGAACACGCAGTATAATAACGTAAAGAACGACGCTTGTATAGGAGATATTCCGCGCAAGACGAGAAAGAGAAAACAACAAATGAAAAAATGAAGTACCACCTGGGAATCGAACCCGGGATCTTCCGATTGCCGGTCAGACGCGATAACCACTCGTGTAGTGGTTATCGCGTCTGACCGGCAATCGGAAGATCCCGGGTTCGATTCCCAGGTGGTACTTCATTTTTTCATTTGTTGTTTTCTCTTTCTTGTCTTGCGCGGAATATTCCTATACAAGCGTCGTTCTTTACGTTATTTATACTGCGTGTTCTTTGCAGTTGAATGTATATAATGTTACGGCATGCGGGAGGTGCCCCCTTGGGGCATTGGTTTCTGCGAGTATGTAGAGGAATTACGGCATTTGGAAGAGTGAAGTCCATGGTGTAGTGGTTATCGCGTCTGACCGGCAATCGGAAGATCCCGGGTTCGATTCCCAGGTGGTACTTCATTTTTTCATTTGTTGTTTTCTCTTTCTCGTCTTGCGCGGAATATCTCCTATACAAGCGTCGTTCTTTACGTTATTTATACTGCGTGTTCTTTGCAGTTGAATGTATATAATGTTACGGCATGCGGGAGGTGCCCCCTTGGGGCATTGGTTTCTGCGAGTATGTAGAGGAATTACGGCATTTGGAAGAGTGAAGTCCATGGTGTAGTGGTTATCGCGTCTGACCGGCAATCGGAAGATCCCGGGTTCGATTCCCAGGTGGTACTTCATTTTTTCATTTGTTGTTTTCTCTTTCTCGTCTTGCGCGGAATATCTCCTATACAAGCGTCGTTCTTTACGTTATTTATACTGCGTGTTCTTTGCAGTTGAATGTATATAATGTTACGGCATGCGGGAGGTGCCCCCTTGGGGCATTGGTTTCTGCGAGTATGTAGAGGAATTACGGCATTTGGAAGAGTGAAGTCCATGGTGTAGTGGTTATCGCGTCTGACCGGCAATCGGAAGATCCCGGGTTCGATTCCCAGGTGGTACTTCATTTTTTCATTTGTTGTTTTCTCTTTCTCGTCTTGCGCGGAATATCTCCTATACAAGCGTCGTTCTTTACGTTATTTATACTGCGTGTTCTTTGCAGTTGAATGTATATAATGTTACGGCATGCGGGAGGTGCCCCCTTGGGGCATTGGTTTCTGCGAGTATGTAGAGGAATTACGGCATTTGGAAGAGTGAAGTCCATGGTGTAGTGGTTATCGCGTCTGACCGGCAATCGGAAGATCCCGGGTTCGATTCCCAGGTGGTACTTCATTTTTTCATTTGTTGTTTTCTCTTTCTCGTCTTGCGCGGAATATCTCCTATACAAGCGTCGTTCTTTACGTTATTTATACTGCGTGTTCTTTGCAGTTGAATGTATATATATATATATATATTAGTTGTGGACCGGATATCAGTTTTTCAACATCTGCGGATGCGGATTTTTAATTTCAATATCTGCGGATGCGGATGCGGATATTTAGTTAATCTATCAATATAATAGAGAATTATGAATATATGACATAATTTTTCAAATTTCGTGATATTATTATTATGGCAGGCAATGCATAAGAATTAAAATTAATATTAATGTTTTCATTATGATAAAAATAACTTTCTCAAGAGTTTCAGCCACAGAAAATTGAATGAAACAAGCTTCATTCAATTTTCTGTGTTACCAGGTATTTATATTTTGAGGTTTATATCATATGTTTGTTTGTTCATTAATAATTATTAATACTTTACATGAAATGTGCATGACTGGGCCTTATGAACTACTTTATAAGCTAATTTAATTGTAAATTGCATAATTTATTAGAGATAATATCCGCATAACATCCGCAGTGAGAACTGCGGATGCGGATGTTAAAATTGATGCGGATATCCGGTCCTCCACTAATATATATATATATATATATATATATATATATATATATATATATATATATATTATATATATATATACGTATATGTGATATATAAAATGCCTATTCTCTATGTATGTGACGTTATTATATAGTGCTGACTCGTGCGTTCATTTCATGGGATTCGTAGACGACGGATGTACAGTGCTTACAAGAAGTCTCGCGCCTCTGTCTCGTCCCAAGCTAGTCTATGTATAAAATGGGCGGTCCTTATGGCAGCGGAGGTGTGTTCGGATTGGTGCACATACTTGCTCTAACTCCATCAATGACGTCCACATTATCATTGTGTTGATCACTCTATCTATTTATATATAAAGACATACTGTATATAGATATATATAGAGTAAGCAGGGGATAACGTGTCTCAGTCCCAGCTATGGTAGTTGTCTTACAATTAACAGTCCCAAGTGCAAGTTACGTTAACACCTCCACATAAACTACCCTGGACTAAAATAACAAACGTGAAGCCCTTACCCACAAACCATTTAAAAGGTGTGATTCAAAAGCTCTCTGTCTCTCTCTGTGTCTATGTCTCTCTGTGTCTGTGTCACTCTGTGTCTGTGTCTCTCTCTGTGTGTCTCTCTGTGTCTGTCTCTCTGTGTGTCTCTCTGTGTCTGTCTCTCTGTGTCTCTCTCTGTCTCTCTGTGTGTCTCTCTGTCTCTCTGTGTCTGTCTCTCTGTGTCTCTCTGTGTCTGTCTGTCTTCGCATAGAACAGCTATGGGACACCTGACCCCTAATCTTTCTGCTATCTCTGATTGGGCCAGAGAAAACCTTGGGGTTTTCAATGCATCAAAAACTCTGTTCCTCCATCTGTCTACTTGTCACAATCTTCCACACAACTATCCCCTTACCTTCAACAACACACAACTTAATCCTTCTTCTCTTAATATTCTTGGCATTTCCTTTCCTTGTGATCTTTCCTGGAAAGATCAAATGTATTCTTTCCAAAACAGCTTGTAAGAGATTAGGTATGCTGAACTGCCTCCATGGTTTCTTCACCCCAACTCAGTTGCTGTCTCTCTACAGGGGTCTTGTTTGCCCCTGTATGGGGTATGCTTCTCATGTATGGGGTGGTTCAACCCACATAACCATAACTGACTGGGTGGAATCAAAGGCTTTTTGTCTCATCAATTCCCAACCTCTTACTGACTGTCTTCAACCTCTCCCTCCCTCCCTCCCCCCTCCGTCCCTCCCTCCCTCTCTTTCTCTCTCTCTCTCTCTCTCTCTCTCTCTCTCTCTCTCTCTGTCTCTCTCCCTCTCTCTCTCTCTCTCTCTCTCGACGGTGACCATCCCGTAGAGACCATAAGTTTTACGAGAAATGAGGTACAGCAATTAATTGATAAGATGAACAAATACAAATCACCTGGCCGCGACTTATTTCTTCCAAGGTTATTAAAAGAGGTTAGCCACAATGTTGTTGACGAATTAGTAACCATATTCAAACAATCAATCGAGTTAGGGAAAGTTCCAACCGACTGGAAGTTAGCAAATGTAACACCAATCTTTAAAAAGGGTGATAGGGAAAATCCTCGTAATTATCGCCCGATCAGTTTAACATCAGTTGCCGGCAAACTGTTGGAATCCATCATTACAAAACGTATTGTGTATCACCTTGAATCTAACAATCTAATTTTTTATTCTCAACATGGATTTAGGCGACATAGATCCTGTCTGACAAACCTGTTAGAGTTTTTCTATAATATGCATACACTGTACGATGCAAGTAGGGCAATAGATATAGTGTATCTCGACTTTCAAAAAGCCTTTGACAAAGTCCCTCACGCTAGATTCATAGCTAAAGTCAAAGGACTAGGAATCACCGGGCTCGTTTCCAACTGGATTGAGGATTGGTTAAAAGATAGAAAGCAGAGAGTGGTGATAAATGGAGTGGCTTCGGAGTGGGCGCCCGTCACCAGTGGTGTCCCACATGGTTCCTTTCTGGGTCCTTTACTTTTTATCATCTATATTAACGATATAGACGTCGGGCTTCTAAGTGCAATCTTCAAATTTGCAGATGATACGAAATTAGGAAGTAGTGTAGGTACTGAGGAGGGCGTAAGAACGATTCAGAACGATCTTGACAGGTTGGGCGAATGGTCTGCTACTTGGCAGATGCCATTCAACTTGGACAAATGTCAGGTAATGCACATAGGTTATAAAAACCCGAAGACCGATTACTCTCTCTTGGGAAGGAACTTGGCTGAGACCGATCTAGAGAAAGACTTAGGAGTCTATATCAGCAACGATCTGAAACCGTCGAAGCACTTTGCAGAAGTCGAAAAGAGGGCCTTAAAATTATTAGGTTATATTAAAAGACAGTTCCAGTTTCGGAACAAGGAGACTGTAATGTCTCTTTATAATTCTCTAGTTAGACCTCAACTGGAATACTGTGCGCAGTTTTGGTCTCCATCCCTCAGGAAGGACATAGAAAGGTTAGAAAGAGTACAAGCAAGGGCTACAAAATTGATCCCTTCAATGAGAATGCAAAGCTACCAATGGAGATTGGAGCGCCTAAATCTGATTAGCTTAGAGACGAGGAGGTTGCGGGGTCAGCTTATTCAAGTCTTCAAGATGCTCAAAGGAATAGACAGGGTAGATTACAGAAACTTATTCTCAGTTAATGTCAATCCGACAAGAAATAATGGGTTTAAACTGGAACTAAAGACATTTAGGACCTCTGTCTGCGGAAATTTCTTTTCCTATAAAATAGTTAATATCTGGAACCAACTTCCCTCAGAGGTTGTTTACAGTCAAAGTGTAAATGTGTTTAAAAATAGGCTAGACAAAGTACTGAATACTCTCATAGTTTAAGATTAAAACATAAGAAAACTCTGCAGGAGTTCGCTTGCACGGTGTCTCTGTGAGCAAGCTAAATATAGAGCTATTTATATATTCTCCACTTTCCTGTAAAATTTCCTTGGCTACTTTTCCAGGGTCAAGGTATTTTCTTCAACCTTTTTTCGTACCTGCCTCTGGCAGGGAGGGAGCGGGAGCGGAGGGTGGGGAGAGAGCCTTCTACTTTTCTATCCAGTTTTCTACTACTGCTAGGATAGTTGAAAGAAAAATAAACTTTTAATAACAGGAACCTCCCAGAGTGGACCGAAAGGTCTTTGAGGCTTCCTCTTGTCCTTGTAACTCCTTGTAACTCTCTCTCTCTCTCTCTCTGGCTGCCAGTTCCTTTAGGTTCTCTCTCTCTTTCGGGAGGGCGGGTAAAGTATGTTGTACAATCCTGTCCCGTGGGTTACTAGGACCCCATCCCATCCCTACTCTGTCCTTTTAGCTTACATTAAGGTGTTCTCCTCTGACTAAAAAAAAAAAAAAAAAAATTCTTTTAGTATTAAGTCTTTTTCTCTTCTTTTACTATTAGGACCCTACTGCTACCTCATGCGTGGGAAGAGAGGCTTTGGAACCTCTATAAATAACACCATTTAACGCTCGTAGGTTGTGAGAGACTGGGATGGAGGGGTCCCAGGCGTAGGGGCGCGATGAATGGAGTGTGGCTAGTGCCCCGTTAAGCCCATTCCTAACGCGTAATGGCCTGACCAGCCCCCTGCGACCGTTCTTTGGTGACCAATTGATGGTGCTTGGCTGTACTGCTCTGAGGTGAGAGAGCTTTACTGCCCAGCTGGCTGCCAGGCCAGCGTAAAGTCTCGGGCGTAGCCTCTGGGTCTGGTGGGATATCCCTTGAACACTGGATTCTAAGAGTCTGGCCGCTTGTGAGTGACTAGTAAGACTTAGTAAGGGGCTGCATCTCGCTGTCGCTCCTGGCGGAAATCCGTGACGCCTGCGTCGCGAGTGTTTGTCAGTTGGTAGCTGCGACACGTTTGGGACTGTCCGGCCCTGGGGAGACCTTTGGTCGGTGCGGCAGCAGCGAGAGGTGTAGTCTTCTGGAAGGGATGAACGTCACTTGCAAATAGGTGGATGCGTCTACGCGCGGGAAGAATTCACCCCCCCCCCCTTTTTTATATACTGGTCAGAACGTTTTTGATAGTTTTCATTGCTAGAACGCTTTATCTTATTCAGAGTATTCAGAATTAAAAAAAAAAAAAAAGTTACAATGACTGGACCGCAGAAATTGAAGGCTGAATGTGCGAGGTGTGAAGTAACCAGTGGGTGACGAACTTCAAAGAAGCTTGCTTCGAGAGATCAACCACTCCAGCATGTGCCGCTTTTGCGAACTCATGCGGTTTTACGAGAAGCTAGAGGAGAGGGTCCGGCGGCTCGAGTCGTCCAGACCGGCTGTTGGAGGTGCGGCGTCACTGACGAGGCTGCGCCGCCCTAACCCGGAGCTCATTCAGGATAGGATAGCTGCCGTGGAAAGGCGGTCCAGCGATGGAATGGACAGATCTCGGGACCGCGGAGAAAGGGTAGAGGTGCAACCGGGGGCCAGGGTCCTAAATCAGTGTCAGGAATCGCCAGCGACCCACGTGGAATGCTTGGAACCGCGGCGTAAGGTGGAGGGCGCAAAGAAGGGGCTGATAGAGAAGGGTGGGAAGGGGTCGATAGAGAAGGGTGGGAAGGGGCCGATGAAGAAAAAGGGTGGGAAGGGGCCTACTGATGGCCCAAAGAAACCGAAGGATGTAGCTACCGGTCGGGGTGGGTCGGGTGGTGTAACTGCGTGTATGGGTGGCGACGGGTTTCGAAAGGTCTCGGCAAGAAGGCTGCGAAGCCGAAGCCTGAGACCCCAGTTGCCCCTGTCAGGACCTCTAACCGCTTTAGTCTCCTGTGCTCGAAGGAGGAAGACACCGTTTTGATTGGGGACTCGCAGATCAGGGGCCAGGAGAAGTACTTTGCTTCTGCAAACCGGGATGGGAGGAAGGTAAGGTGCTTACCTGGGCGGGGAACGGCGCACTTAAGGAAGGAGTAGAGAAGGTGCGCGTGGCTAGTCGGAGGACTGCGATCGTTGTCCACGCTGGTGGCAACGACCTGTTCCTCAAAGGCGGTAGGGTAGGTCTTAGAAGGGATCATCACCGAGATCATGTCTCTTGCGGATGATCTAAAACTGAAGACAGACAGGGGAATGTTAATGGAATGTATTTTACCGCGAATGAATGCCAGTGACCACGCGCTCAGTAAGGTCATTGGCATCAACGAGAGGGTGCAAGACTTGTGCGTCCCGCTGGGCGTGAGGTTTATTGACCCCTTCGACGCATTTTCGGTAGGTGGGACCTTTACCAGAGGATGGTGTCCACCTCAATAACAAGGGTAAAGGTGTGCTAGGCGCGCTGCTCGACCGGCACCTATACAGAATGGTGAGGTCGAGTCCGGGGAGAGATGATGGGCCCCCACCGGGGAGAGATGATGATGAGCCGGTGGGGACGTACCTTCAACTGAAGGGTGCGTCCAGGTACAGGTGGGTGACCCTCCTCCTACGTTGGAGGGGGCTCAGGCTCCTGCGGAAGTTGCCCCCTCGTTAGTGAGGGGCTCTTCAACTCCCGACAGCCCTGGCTGTTCGGGAAACGGGTCGTGCTAGGGGGCGGTCAGAATAGGGAAGGCTCCCTCCGTGCAATGCTTTTTAATGCTAGGTCGATTAGGAACAAGTTTTGCGAGCTACGGGCGCTCTTAGCATCAGAATACCAGGATATCGTTGCTATCACCGAGTCCTGGATTCATACTGATCGTAGGGACTACGTTGGGGAGTTCGAAATTCCCGGGTATAGAATGTTTCGCAAAGACCGCACCCGTGGGGAGGGGGTGGGGTACTAATATACGTCAGACACGTTGAGTCCGGTTGACTGCCAGTTCCGGTCGGAACGGGAGCTGCTTGGCGTCGATCTGAACGTGGGGGGACGCTATAGGTTAATCTTGGTGTACAGACCTCCGCATCTCCTCCTCGAGGAGGATACAGCCCTGTACACCGAACTCAGTAGCCTGCTAGGGATAGGGTGTGTGTAGTTTTAGGAGACTTCAACTGTCGCGGCATAAAGTGGGAAACAGGACTGCTGATGCTGAAGGGAGGAGGCTAGTTGACTTTGCTGATGAGAACTTCCTCACTCAGTGGGTCAACGAGCCTACACGAGGCGAAAGCGTTCTAGACTTAGTATTCACGACCGAAGACAACCTCGTCACTGGCCTCACCGTTGACGAATCGTTGGGCGGGAGTGATCACGGTCTTATTAGGTTCCGTGTGTGCGTCCCTCGGGTGAAGCGTAGTAACTCGAGAGGCAGTAAGCTCGATCTCCGGCGGGCGAACTTTGTTAGCCTCAGGGATAGCGTAGGAGAGATGGGGTTAGAGGTCGGCGGCGATGTTGAGGGAGTGTGGAGTGCATTCCGGGACGAGTTTATGGTGCTGCAGTCTGCTGCCATACCCTCAAAACCGGTCACCCCTGCTTCAACGCAGCCTAAGTGGTTCAATCGTGACATCGCTTCGGCTATCCGAAATAGGAAAGTAGCGTATAGGAGGGCGAAGGCCAATCGTTCCCACGAGAACACTGAAGCGTATGTCCGCCTGTGTAGGGAAGTGAAGGCGAAGGTTAGGCTAGCGAAACGTAACGAAGAACTACGGGTGGCAAGCCTCTGCAAGGGGAACCCTTCGACCTCCGAGGACATCGCTAATGTGCTTAATGAGTACTTTGCGGGAGTGTTCACCAGGGAGGATACCCGCGTCATCCCCGAGCCAGGCGTGAGGCACGAAGGTGCTGGCCTGGATAGTGTTAGATGTACCGCGACAGTCGTTGCCGATAGAATAGACAAACTGAGCGCGTTTAAGGCTCCTGGGCCAGACCAGTTTCTCCCCAGAGTGTTGCGAGAAGTGCGCGACCAGGTGGCTCCCCACCTGGCTACAGTCTTCAACAAATCGTTGGAGACGGGCCAGGTGCCTGGTGACTGGAGGGAAGCCAACGTGACCCCTATCTTTAAGAAAGGGGATCACGAAAGTCCAGGGAACTATCGTCCCATTAGTCTCACTTCAGTTGTAGGTAAATTATTAGAGGGATAATAGCGATAGGATCGTTGACCATTTGGATTCCTACAAGCTGCTTGGGGACTCCCAACATGGGTTTAGACGGCATAGGTCGTGTCTCACCAACTTGCTCGAGTTTTTCCACGTCATGTTGAGTGAGTATGATAAGAGTAGGGCGATTGATATACTTTATCTCGACTTTCAGAAAGCCTTTGATAAGGTACCTCACCGCCGGCTAATGGCGAAAGTGCGCGCTGGGTATCGGTGGGGAAATAGGTAGGTGGATTGAAAACTGGCTGAGGAATAGGCGGCAGAGGGTGTAATTAAAGGGGCTAGTTCGGGTTGGGCCTCGGTCACTAGTGGGGTTCCTCAGGGTTCCGTTTTGGGGCCACTGTTGTTTATCATTTACATAAATGATATCGACGGTGGCATCGTCAGTCGGATCGCCAAATTCGCTGATGACACCAAGCTTGGGGCCAATGTTGGGACGCCCGAAGCGATCGAGGAACTGCGTGCGGACCTAGGTAGGATAGGAGAGTGGTCCGAAAAATGGCAAATGCCGTTTAACTTGGGTAAATGCAAAGTGATGCACATTGGCTACGCCAATCCCAAGTCGGACTACTCGATGTTGGGTAGTAATATCGAGGTGACTGATTTAGAAAAGGACTTGGGTGTGCTAATTAGCAGCGACCTTAAGTTTACGAAACAGTGCGTAGAGGTGGAAAAGAAAGCCCAGAAACTATTGGGTTATATCAGGAGGCAATTTCAGTTTCGGAACAAGGAGATTGTGCTCTCTCTGTACAATTCCTTGTTCGGCCGCACCTGGAGTATGCTGTGCAGTTCTGGTCGCCCACCCTCAGGAAAGATATTGAGAGGCTGGAGCGAGTGCAGGCGAGGGCCACAAAGTTAATCCCTTCCGTTAGGCATATGGGCTACAATCGACGGTTACGCGCCCTGAACTTGTTTTCGCTTGAAACTCGGAGGCTGCGCGGTCAACTGATCGAAGTTTTCAAGCTCTTACGCGGGTTCAACGATGTCGATTTTAGAAGCATGTTTAGTTTAAATGATAACCCAACTCGCAACAATGGTTGGAAGTTGGATTTGAAACGGTTTAGGACTAGTGTGTGTGGGAATTACTTTACGTATAAGATCTGTGACACGTGGAACAGGTTACCTTCAGAAGTTGTGAACAGTTCCTCTGTGGATCAGTTCAAGAAAAAGTTAGATCAAATCTTGCACACTGCACATTTCTTCTGGATGTAGTAAACTTTATACTTGGGGTGTGACAGCCCTCCGGTCCCGAGTCGTGGGATTCTAGAGGAACTGGCTGCCAGTTCCTTTAGGTTCTCTCTCTCTTTCGGGAGGGCGGGTGAAGTATTTTGCACAATCCCGTCCCGTGGGTTACTAGGACCCCATCCCATCCCTACTCTGTCCTTTTAGCTTACGTTAAGGTTGTTCTCCTCTGACTGGAAAAAAAAAAAAAAAAAAATTTTAATATCAAGTCTTTTTCTCTTCTTTTACTATTAGGACCCTACTGCTACCTCATGCGTGGGAAGAGAGGCTTTGGAACCTCTATAAATAACACCATTTAACGCTCGTAGGTTGTGAGAGACTGAGATGGAGGGGTCCCAGGCGTAGGGGCGCGATGAATGGAGTGTGGCTAGTGCCCCGTTAAGCCCATTCCTAACGCGTAATGGCCTGACCAGCCCCCTGCGACCGTTCTTTGGTGACCAATTGATGGTGCTTGGCTGTACTGCTCTGAGGTGAGAGAGCTTTACTGCCCAGCTGGCTGCCAGGCCAGCGTAAAGTCTCGGGCGTAGGCTCTGGGTCTGGTGGGATATCACTTGAACACTGGATTCTAAGAGTCTGGCCGCTTGTGAGTGACTAGTAAGACTTAGTAAGGGGCTGCATCTCGCTGTCGCTCCTGGCGGAAAATCCGTGACGCCTGCGTCGCGAGTGTTTGTCAGTTGGTAGCTGCGACACGTTTGGGACTGTCCGGCCCTGGGGAGACCTTTGGTCGGTGCGACAGCAGGAGAGGTGTAGTCTTCTGGAAGGGATGAACGTCACTTGCAAATAGGTGGATGCGTCTACGCGCGGGATGAATTCCCCCCCCCTTTTTTATATACTGGTCAGAACGTTTTTGGATAGTTTTCATTGCTAGAACGCTTTATCTTATTCAGAGTATTCAGAAAAAACAAAAAAAAAGAGAAAATATGGCAGGGCCAGCTAAATTGAAAGCAGAATGCTTTAAATGTAAAGTTAATCATTGGTGCGTTGACTTCCCTGAAGGTAGTATCAGCGATATCACATCCCTTAGTGTATGTTTGTTTTGTAAACTTAGAGACAACCACGAAAAGGAAGTTAAAGAGCTAAAGGAATTAGTTAAAAAGCTTGAAGCTAGGGTCGTAGCACTGGAAATCCAACCCAGTGGACAAGATCAAACTAAAAACACACCAGCAGATTTAAACTGTAAGATTAAGTATCTAGAACAAAGCGTGGCACGCTTGGAAAACACGGTGACTATTCCGGAAAATAGAACGGACGAACAAGAATTCAAATTGGTAAAAAATAAAAGACCCTCCAAACCAAAACCAAAACATAAGGATTTGGAACCCATTACCATCAAAAATAAGTTTCATTTACTTGCTGACGAGGAGGATGAATCCTTTTTAATTGGGGATTCTATGGTAAAGAGTCAAGGGGACTTTTTCGGAGCAAGACGCGTGACCAAGAGAAAACTCCGATGTTTTCCGGGTGCCACAAGCCAGATAGTTAATAGGGGATTAGGCAAAATTAATATCAAGAATAAGAGTTGCCCTATCATTGTCCATGTTGGTGGCAATGACGTTTTTCGGGGAGGGACAGGAGGGCAGACAGAGTCCATTATAAAAGAATTTAAGAACCTAACTAACAAGGTTAGGGATAGGACAGACATGGGTATGGTAGTAGGAATTCTCCCTCGAATGCGTGCTAGTGACTATATTCTAAGTAAAGCCATTGGCATAAATAAAAGAGTTAAACGCATGTGTCATGAAAAAGGCCTAAAGTTTGTCGATTTTTGGCCTACATTCTATGGAAATGGGGAATACTTTGGTTCGGACGGGATTCATTTTAACCAGAAAGGGAAAAAGAAGTATGGGGATTTACTGAACATTAATTTGTACAATCTTTTTAAACTAGGACCCCCAAACCAGCAATTGATCCTGCTCCCAAACAGTTAACCCTACTCCCCCAGCGGTTAGTCCCCCTCCACCAGCAGTAGTCCCCCTCCACCAGCAGTTAGTCCCCCTCCCCCAGCAGTTAGCCCTCCTCCCCCAGCAGTTAGCCCCCCTCCCCCAGCAGTTAGCCCCCTCCCCCAGCAGTTAGCCCCCTCCCCCAGCAGTTAGTTCCCCTCAAACAGCAGTTAGTCCCACTCCCCCAGTAGTTAGTTCAACTGCGTCGGGAAACGACTCAGGCCAGTTAGGAAAAACCACAACTTAAAATCACTCAAAACTGTGCTCTTCAATGCTAGGTCAATTAGAAACAAACTAATGGAATTTATAGCGCTTGTCAAAACTGAGAACTTTGATGTCATCGGAATAACGGAATCCTGGATTCATCCTGAATCAAGGGATTTTGTAGGAGAATTTGAAATGGTAGGTTACAAAATGTTTCACAAAGATAGGAACGGAAGGGAAGGCGGCGGTGTACTTTTGTATGCTCGGGACTCCCTGCACCCAGTAAACAGTAATGTATCTGCTCATGAAATGTTGGGAATTGATCTAAACCTAAATAATAAAGTAGTGCAGCTACTTCTAGTATATAGACCACCTCACTACCCCGTGGATAAGGATATAAACTTGTATAACCAATTAAGCAGAATAGTGAATAATAAGATCAGTGTGATTTTTGGTGATTTTAATTGTGGTAATGTAAATTGGGAAAACAAAACAGCTGATGCTGAGGGCTCAAGACTGTTGGAATTTGCCGATGATCTACAGATCTACAGAAGCTAAGGCTAACAAAGACCCTAAGATCCACTGACCTATTAAGTCAATGGGTTGACGGGCCTAATAGGGGTAATAATAAACTAGACCTCATATTCACGAACGAAGATGACCTAGTCTCTAACCTGACTATTGGTGAAAATTTAAGTAACAGCGATCATAATTTGATTAGGTTTGACCTCAGGGTTCCAGTTAATACACGCGAAAAGACTCGTGAAAGACTGGATTTCTCGAGAGCAAATTTTGAAAGCTTCCGAAGTAGTTTAGACACACTTGAAGTTCTAATAAGTGAGGATGTCAATGTCACCTGGAGCTCATATAGGGATCAATTTAGAATATTACAGAACACTTTTATACCCACTAAAATGGTTTCCTTGTCAACAAAGTCACCGAAATGGTTTAACAACGAAATTAGGAGGGCTATTACGGGAAGAAATAGAGCCTACAAACTACTTAAGTCGCATTTCAACCACACTAATTCAGAAAACTATATAAACCTACGTAGGAGGGTTAAGTCCTTAATTAGATCAGCCAAACGTGATGAAGAAGCTAGAGTTGCCTCACTCTGTAAAGTTAACCCTAAAGAATTTTTTGCCCATGTTAATAGCAGAAAGCCAATTAAAAATTCTGTAGGCCCCTTAAAAGATAGAAATGGCGTACTGAAATTCGGTGATAAAGATATAGCTAATACGTTAAACGAGTTCTTCGTTACAGTCTTCACGGAGGAAGACACAATAGAAGTGCCAAGTCCTCGGATTACATATGATGGTGACATCCCGTAGAGACCATAAGTTTTACGAGAAATGAGGTACAGCAATTAATTGATAAGATGAATAAATACAAATCACCTGGTCCCGACTTATTTCTTCCAAGGGTATTAAAAGAGGTTAGCCACAATGTTGTTGACGACTTAGTAACCATATTCAAACAATCAATCGAGTTAGGGAAAGTTCCAACCGACTGGAAGTTAGCAAATGTAACACCTATCTTTAAAAAGGGTGATAGGGAAAATCCTTGTAATTATCGCCCGATCAGTTTAACATCAGTTGTCGGCAAACTGTTGGAATCCATCATTACAAAACGTATTGTGTATCACCTTGAATCTAACAATCTAATTTTTTATTCTCAACATGGATTTAGGCGACATAGATCCTGTCTGACAAACCTGTTAGAGTTTTTCCATAATATGCATACACTGTACGATGCAAGTAGGGCAATAGATATAGTGTATCTCGACTTTCAAAAAGCCTTTGACAAAGTCCCTCACGCTAGATTGATAGCTAAAGTCAAAGGACTAGGAATCACCGGGCTCGTTTCCAACTGGATTGAGGATTGGTTAAAAGATAGAAAGCAGAGAGTGGTAATAAATGGAGTGGCTTCGGAGTGGGCGCCCGTCACCAGTGGTGTCCCACAGGGTTCCGTGGGTCCTTTACTTTTTATCATCTATATTAACGATATAGACGTCGGGCTTCTAAGTGCAATCTCCAAATTTGCAGACGATACGAAATTAGGAAGTAGTGTAGGTACTGAGGAGGGCGTAAGAACGCTTCAGAACGATCTTGACAGGTTGGGCGAATGGTCTGCTACTTGGCAGATGCCATTCAACTTGGACAAATGTAAGGTAATGCACATAGGTTATAAAAACCCGAAGACCGATTACTCTCTCTTGGGAAGGAACTTGACTGAGACCGATCTAGAGAAAGACTTAGGAGTCTATATCAGCAACGATCTGAAACCGTCGAAGCACTGTGCAGAAGTCGAAAAGAGGGCCTTAAAATTATTAGGTTATATTAAAAGACAGTTCCAGTTTCGGAACAAGGAGACTGTAATGTCTCTTTATAATTCTCTAGTCAGACCTCAACTGGAATACTGTGCGCAGTTTTGGTCTCCATCCCTCAGGAAGGACATAGAAAGGTTAGAAAGAGTACAAGCAAGGGCTACAAAATTGATCCCTTCAATGAGAATGCAAAGCTACCAACGGAGATTGGAGCGCCTAAATCTGTTTAGCTTAGAGACGAGGAGGTTGCGGGTCAGCTTATTCAAGTCTTCAAGATGCTCAAAGGAATAGACAGGGTAGATTACAGAAACTTATTCTCACTTAATGCCAATCCGACAAGAAATAATGGGTTTAAACTGGAACTAAAGACATTTAGGACCTCTGTCTGCGGAAATTTCTTTTCCTATAAAATAGTTAATATCTGGAACCAACTTCCCTCAGAGGTTGTTTCCAGTCAAAGTGTAAATGTGTTTAAAAATAGGCTAGACAAAGTACTGAATACTCTCATAGTTTAAGATTAAAACATAAGAAAACTCTGCAGGAGTTCGCTTGCACGGTGTCTCTGTGAGCAAGCTAAATATAGAGCTATTTATATATTCTCCACTTTCCTGTAAAATTTCCTTGGCTACTTTTCCAGGGTCAAGGTATTTTCTTCAACCTTTTTCCGTACCTGCCTCTGGCAGGGAGGGAGCGGAGGGTGGGGAGAGAGCCTTCTACTTTTCTATCCAGTTTTCTACTACTGCTAGGATAGTTGAAAGAAAAATAAACTTTTAATAACAGGAACCTCCCAGAGTGGACCGAAAGGTCTTTGAGGCTTCCTCTTGTCCTTGTAACTCCTTGTAACTCTCTCTCTCTCTCTCTCTCTCTCTCCGCAGGGGGTATAAAGGTTATGCACATTTCTTCTGGATGTTGTAAACTTTATACTTGGGGTGTGACAGCCCTCCGGTCCCGAGTCGTGGGATTCTAGAGAAATGGCTGCCAGTTCCTTTAGGTTTCTCTCTCTTTCGGGAGGGCGGGTGAAGTATGTTGTACAATCCTGTCCCGTGGGTTACTAGGACCCCATCCCATCCCTACTCTGTCCTTTTAGCTTACGTTAAGGATGTTCTCCTCTGACTAAAAAAAAAAAAAAATTTTTAGTATTAAGTCTTTTTCTCTTCTTTTACTATTAGGACCCTACTGCTACCTCATGCGTGGGAAGAGAGGCTTTGGAACCTCTATAAATAACACCATTTAACGCTCGTAGGTTGTGAGAGACTGGGATGGAGGGGTCCCAGGCGTAGGGGCGCGATGAATGGAGTGTGGCTAGTGCCCCGTTAAGCCCATTCCTAACGCGTAATGGCCTGACCAGCCCCCTGCGACCGTTCTTTGGTGACCAATTGATGGTGCTTGGCTGTACTGCTCTGAGGTGAGAGAGCTTTACTGCCCAGCTGGCTGCCAGGCCAGCGTAAAGTCTCGGGCGTAGCCTCTGGGTCTGGTGGGATATCCCTTGAACACTGGATTCTAAGAGTCTGGCCGCTTGTGAGTGACTAGTAAGACTTAGTAAGGGGCTGCATCTCGCTGTCGCTCCTGGCGGGAAATCCGTGACGCCTGCGTCGCGAGTGTTTGTCAGTTGGTAGCTGCGACACGTTTGGGACTGTCCGGCCCTGGGGAGACCTTTGGTCGGTGCGGCAGCAGCGAGAGGTGTAGTCTTCTGGAAGGGATGAACGTCACTTGCAAATAGGTGGATGCGTCTACGCGCGGGAAGAATTCACCCCCCCCCCTCCTTTTTTATATACTGGTCAGAACGTTTTTGATAGTTTTCATTGCTAGAACGCTTTATCTTATTCAGAGTATTCAGAATTAAAAAAAAAAAAAAGTTACAATGACTGGACCGCAGAAACTGAAGGCTGAATGTGCGAGGTGTGAAGTAAACCAGTGGGTGACGAACTTCAAAGAAGCTGCTTCGAAGATCAACCACTCCAGCATGTGCCGCTTTTGCGAACTCATGCGGTTTTACGAGAAGCTAGAGGAGAGGGTCCGGCGGCTCGAGTCGTCCAGACCGGCTGTTGGAGGTGCGGCGTCACTGACGAGGCTGCGCCGCCCCTAACCCGGGCTCATTCAGGATAGGATAGCTGCCGTGGAAAGGCGGTCCAGCGATGGAATGGACAGATCTCGGGACCGCGGAGAAAGGGTAGAGGTGCAACCGGGGCCAGGGTCCTAAATCAGTGTCAGGAATCGCCAGCGACCCACGTGGAATGCGGAACCGCGGCGTAAGGTGGAGGGCGCAAAGAAGGGGCTGATAGAGAAGGGTGGGAAGGGGTCGATAGAGAAGGGTGGGAAGGGGCCGATGAAGAAAAAGGGTGGGAAGGGGCCTACTGATGGCCCAAAGAAACCGAAGGATGTAGCTACCGGTCGGGGTGGGTCGGGTGGTGTAACTGCGTGTATGGGTGGCGACGGGTTTCGAAAGGTCTCGGGCAAGAAGGCTGCGAAGCCGAAGCCTGAGACCCCAGTTGCCCCTGTCAGGACCTCAACCGCTTTAGTCTCCTGTGCTCGAAGGAGGAAGACACCGTTTTGATTGGGGACTCGCAGATCAGGGGCCAGGAGAAGTACTTTGCTTCTGCAAACCGGGATGGGAGGAAGGTAAGGTGCTTACCTGGGCGGGGAACGGCGCACTTAAGGAAGGAGGTAGAGAAGGTGCGCGTGGCTAGTCGGAGGACTGCGATCGTTGTCCACGCTGGTGGCAACGACCTGTTCCTCAAAGGCGGTAGGGTAGGTCTTACAGAAGGGATCATCACCGAGATCATGTCTCTTGCGGATGATCTAAAACTGAAGACAGACGGGAATGAATGTTAATGGGTATTTTACCGCGAATGAATGCCAGTGACCACGCGCTCAGTAAGGTCATTGGCATCAACGAGAGGGTGCAAGACTTGTGCGTCCCGCTGGGCGTGAGGTTTATTGACCCCTTCGACGCATTTTCGGGTAGGTGGGACCTTTACCAGAGGGATGGTGTCCACCTCAATAACAAGGGTAAAGGTGTGCTAGGCGCGCTGCTCGACCGGCACCTATACAGAATGGTGAGGTCGAGTCAGGGGAGAGATGATGGGCCCCCACCGGGGAGAGATGATGATGAGCCGGTGGGGGACGTACCTTCAACTGAAGGGTGCGTCGAAGTACAGGTGGGTGACCCTCCTCCTACGTTGGAGGGGGCTCAGGCTCCTGCGGAAGTTGCCCCCTCGTTAGTGAGGGGCTCTTCAACTCCCGACAGCCCTGGCTGTTCGGGAAACGGGTCGTGCTAGGGGGCGGTCAGAATAGGGAAGGCTCCCTCCGTGCAATGCTTTTTAATGTTAGGTCGATTCGGAACAAGTTTTGCGAGCTACGGGCGCTCTTAGCATCAGAAAACCAGGATATCGTTGCTATCACCGAGTCCTGGATTCATACTGACCGTAGGGACTACGTTGGGGAGTTCGAAATTCCAGGGTATAGAATGTTTCGCAAAGACCGCACCCGTGGGGAGGGGGGTAGGGTACTAATATACGTCATGGACACGTTGAGTCCGGTTGACTACCAGTTCCGATCGGAACGGGAGCTGCTTGGCGTCGATCTGAACTTGGGGGGGACGAACTATAGGTTAATCTTGGTGTACAGACCTCCGCATCTCCTCCTCGAGGAGGATACAGCCCTGTACACCGAACTCAGTAGCCTGCTATGGGATAGGGTGTGTGTAGTTTTAGGAGACTTCAACTGTCGCGGCATAAAGTGGGAAGACAGGACTGCTGATGCTGAAAGGAGGAGGCTAGTTGACTTTGCTGATGAGAACTTCCTCATTCAGTGGGTCAACGAGCCTACACGAGGCGAAAGCGTTCTAGACTTAGTATTCACGACCGAAGACAACCTCGTCAATGGCCTCACCGTTGACGAATCGTTGTGCGGGAGTGATCACGGTCTTATTAGGTTCCGTGTGTGCATCCCTCGGGTAAAGCGTAGTAACTCGAGAGGCAGTAAGCTCGATCTCCGGCGGGCGAACTTTGTTAGCATCAGGGATAGCGTAGGAGAGATGGGGTTAGAGGTCGGCGGCGATGTTGAGGGAGTGTGGAGTGCATTCCGGGACGAGTTTATGGCGCTGCAGTCTGCTGCCATACCCTCAAAACCGGTCACCCCTGCTTCAACGCAGCCTAAGTGGTTCAATCGTGACATCGCTTCGGCTATCCGAAATAGGAAAGTAGCGTATAGGAGGGCGAAGGCCAATCGTCCCATGAGAACACTGAAGCGTATGTCCGCCTGTGTAGGGAAGTGAAGGCAAAGGTTAGGCTAGCGAAACGTAACGAAGAACTACGGCTGGCAAGCCTCTGCGACGTTCTGCGAACCTCCGACGCGGACATCGCTAATGTGCTTAATGAGTACTTTGCGGGAGTGTTCACCAGGGAGGATACCCGCGTCATCCCCGAGCCAGGAGTGAGGCACGAAGGTGCTGGCCTGGATAGTGTTCGATGTACCGCGACAGTCGTTGCCGATAGAATAGACAAACTGAGCGCATTTAAGGCTCCTGTGCCAGACCAGTTTCTCCCCAGAGTGTTGCGAGAATTGCGCGACCAGGTGGCTCCCCACCTGGCTACAGTCTTCAACAAATCGTTGGAGACGGGCCAGGTGCCTGGTGACTGGAGGGAAGCCAATGTGACCCCTATCTTTAAGAAAGGGGATCACGAAAGTCCAGGGAACTATCGTCCCATTAGTCTCACTTCAGTTGTAGGTAAATTATTAGAGGGGATAATAGCGGATAGGATCGTTGACCATTTGGATTCCTACAAGCTGCTTGGGGACTCCCAACATGGGTTTAGACGGCATAGGTCGTGTCTCACCAACTTGCTCGAGTTTTTCCACGTCATGTTGAGTGAGTATGATAAGAGTAGGGCGATTGATATACTTTATCTCGACTTTCAGAAAGCCTTTGATAAGGTACCTCACCGCCGGCTAATGGCGAAAGTGCGTGCGCTGGGTATCGGTGGGGAAATAGGTAGGGGGATTGAAAACTGGCTGAGGAATAGGCGGCAGAGGGTTGTAATTAAAGGGGCTAGTTCGGGTTGGGCCTCGGTCACTAGTGGAGTTCGTCAGGGTTCCATTTTGGGGCCACTGTTGTTTATGATTTACATAAATGATATCGACGGTAGCATCGTCAGTCGGATCGCCAAATTCGCTGATGACACCAAGCTTGGGGCCAATGTTGGAACGCCCGAAGCGATCGAGGAACTGCGTGCGGACCTAGGTAGGATAGGAGAGTGGTCCGAAAAATAGCAAATGCCGTTTAACTTGGGTAAATGCAAAGTGATGCACATTGGCTACGCCAATCCCAAGTCGGACTACTCGATGTTGGGTAGTAATATCGAGGTGACTGATTTAGAAAAGGACTTGGGTGTGCTAATTAGCAGCGACCTTAAGTTTACGAAGCAGTGCGTTGAGGTGGAAAAGAAAGCCCAGAAACTATTGGGTTATATCAGAAGGCAATTTCAGTTTCGGAACAAGGAGATTGTGCTCTCTCTGTACAATTCCCTGGTTCTGCCGCACCTGGAGTATGCTGTGCAGTTCTGGTCGCCCACCCTCAGGACATATATTGAGAGGCTGGAGCGAGTGCAGGCGAGGGCCACAAAGTTAATTCCTTCCGTTAGGCTTATGGGCTACAATCGACGGTTACGCGCCCTGAACTTGTTTACGCTTGAAACTCGGAGGCTGCGCGGTCAACTGATCGAGGTTTTCAAGCTCTTACGCGGTTTCAACGATGTCGATTTTAGAAGTATGTTTAGTTTAAATGATAACCCAACTCCCAACAATGGTTGGAAGTTGGATTTGAAACGGTTTAGGACTAGTGTGTGTGGGAATTACTTTACGTATAAGATCTGTGACACATGGAACAGGTTACCTTCAGAAGTTGTGAACAGTTCCTCTGTGGATCAGTTCAAGAAAAGGTTAGACCAAATCTTGCACACTATTTGAGTGTGTAACAAAATTTTCCCTGGCACCCGTTGCCATTGGTACCTCCTCGGTATGGGCCGCAAGGCCTTTTGAGGTACTTCTTTTCCTTGTAACTCCGTGGAACTCTGTGTCTCTCTGTCTCTCTGTGTCTGTCTGTCTGACTTAGTATTCACGACCGAAGACAACCTCGTCACTGGCCTCACCGTTGACGAATCGTTGTGCGGGAGTGATCACGGTCTGATTAGGTTCCGTGTGTGCGTCCCTCGGGTGAAGCGTAGTAACTCGAGAGGCAGTAAGCTCGAACTCCGGCGGGCGGACTTTGTTAGCCTCAGGGATAGCGTAGGTGAGATGGGGTTCGAGGTCGGCGGCGATATTGAGGGAGTGTGGAGTGCATTCCGGGACGAGTTTATGGTGCTGCAGTCTGCTGCCATACCCTCAAAACCAGTCACTCCTACTTCAACGCAGCCTAAGTGGTTCAATCGTGACATCGCTTCCGCTATCCGAAATAGGAAATTAGCGTATAGGAGGGCGAAGGCCAATCGCTCCCATGAGAACACTGAAGCGTATTTCCGCCTGTGTAGGGAAGTGAAGGCGAAGGTTAGGCTAGCGAAACGTAACGAAGAATTACTGGTGGCAAGCTTCTGCAAGGGGAACCCTAACGAGTTCTTCAGTTATGTTAATAGTAGAAAGCCCATTAGAAGCATGACCGAAGCGGCGTTCTGCGGACCTCCGACGCGGACATCGCCAATGTGCTTAATGAGTACTTTGCGGGAGTGTTCACCAGGGAGGACACCCGCATCATCCCCGAGCCAGGCGTCAGGCACGAAGGTGCTGACCTGGATAGTGTTCGATGTACCGCGACAGTCGTTGCCGATAGAATAGACAAACTAAGCGCGTTTAAGGCTCCTGGGCCAGACCAGTTTCTCGCCAGAGTGTTGCGGAAGGTGCGCGACCAGGTGGCTCCCCACCTGGCTACAGTCTTCAACAAATCGTTGGAGACGGGCCAGGTGCCTGGTGACTGGAGGGAAGCCAACGTGACCCCTATCTTTAAGAAAGGGGATCACGAAAGTCCAGGGAACTATCGTCCCATTAGTCTCACTTCAGTTGTAGGTAAATTATTAGAGGGGATAATAGCGGATAGGATCGTTGACCATTTGGATTCCTACAAGCTGCTTGGGGACTCCCAACATGGGTTTAGACGGCATAGGTCGTGTCTCACCAACTTGCTCGAGTTTTTCCACATCATGTTGAGTGAGTACGATAAGAGTAGGGCGATTGATATACTTTATCTCGACTTTCAGAAAGCCTTTGATAAGGTACCTCACCTCCGGCTAATACCGAAAGTGCGCGCGCTGGGTATCGGTGGGGAAGTAGGTAGGTGGATTGAAAACTGGCTAAAGAATAGGCGGCAGAGGGTTGTAATTGAAGAGGCCAGTTCGGGTTGGGCCTCGGTCACTAGTGGGGTTCCTCAGGGTTCCGTTTTGGGGCCACTCTTGTTTATCATTTACATAAATGATATAGACGGTGGCATCGTCAGTCGGATCGCCAAATTCGCTGATGACACCAAGCTTGGGGCCAATGTTGGGACCCCCGAAGCGATCGAGGAACTGCGTGCGAACCTAGGTAGGATAGGAGAGTGGTCCGAAAAATGGCAAATGCCGTTTAACTTGGGTAAATGCAAAGTGATGCACATTGGCTATGCCAATCCCAAGTCGGACTACTCGATGTTGGGCAGTTATATCGAGGTGACTGATTTGGAAAAGGACTTGGGTGTGCTAACTAGCAGCGACCTTAATTTTACCAAACAGTGCGTAGAGGTGGAAAAGAAAGCCCTGAAGCTGTTGGGTTATATCAGGAGGCAATTTCAGTTTCGGAACAAGGAGATTGTGCTCTCTCTGTACAATTCCTTAGTTCGGCCGCACCTGGAGAATGCTGTGCAGTTCTGGCCGCCAACCCTCAGGAAAGATATTGAGAGGCTGGAGCGAGTGCAGGCGAGGGCCACAAAGTTAATCCCTGCCGTTAGGCATATGGGCTACAATCGACGGTTACGCGCCCTGAACTTGTTTTCGCTGTAAACTCGGAGGCTGCGCGGTCAACTGATCGAAGTTTTCAAGCTCTTACGCGGGTTCAACGATGTCGATTTTAGAAGCATGTTTAGTTTAAATGATAACCCAACTCGCAACAATGGTTGGAAGTTGGATTTGAAACGGTTTAGGACTAGTGTGTGTGGGAATTACTTTACGTATAAGATCTGTGACACGTGGAACAGGCTACCTTCAGAAGTTGTGAACAGTTCCTCTGTGGATCAGTTCAAGAAAAAGTTAGATCAAATCTTGCACACTGCACATTTCTTCTGGATGCAGTAAACTTTATACTTGGGGTGTGACAGCCCTCCGGTCCCGAGTCGTGGGATTCTAGATGAACTGGCTGCCAGTTCCTTTAGGTTCTCTCTCTTTCGGGAGGGGGGGTGAAGTATTTTGCACAATCCCGTCCCGTGGGTTACTAGGACCCCATCCCATCCCTACTCTGTCCTTTTAGCTTACGTTAAGGTTGTTCTCCTCTGACTGGAAAAAAAAAAAAAAAAAAAAACTTTTAATATCAAGTCTTTTTCTCTTCTTTTACTATTAGGACCCTACTGCTACCTCATGCGTGGGAAGAGAGGCTTTGGAACCTCTATAAATAACACCATTTAACGCTCGTAGGTTGTGAGAGACTGAGATGGAGGGGTCCCAGGCGTAGGGGCGCGATGAATGGAGTGTGGCTAGTGCCCCGTTAAGCCCATTCCTAACGCGTAATGGCCTGACCAGCCCCCTGCGACCGTTCTTTGGTGACCAATTGATGGTGCTTGGCTGTACTGCTCTGAGGTGAGAGAGCTTTACTGCCCAGCTGGTTGCCAGGCCAGCGTAAAGTCTCGGGCGTGGGCTCTGGGTCTGGTGGGATATCCTTGAACACTGGATTCTAAGAGTCTGGCCGCTTGTGAGTGACTAGTAAGATAGTAAGGGGCTGCATCTCGCTGTCGCTCCTGGCGGAAAATCCGTGACGCCTGCGTCGCGAGTGTTTGTCAGTTGGTAGCTGCGACACGTTTGGGACTGTCCGGCCCTGGGGAGACCTTTGGTCGGTGCGACAGCAGGAGAGGTGTAGTCTTCTGGAAGGGATGAACGTCACTTGCAAATAGGTGGATGCGTCTACGCGCGGGATGAATTCCCCCCCCCCTTTTTTATATACTGGTCAGAACGTTTTTGGATAGTTTTCATTACTAGAACGCTCTATCTTATTCAGAGCATTCAGAAAAAACAAAAAAAAGAGAAAATATGGCAGGGCCAGCTAAATTGAAAGCAGAATGCTTTAAATGTAAAGTTAATCATTGGTGCGTTGACTTCCCTGAAGGTAGTATCAGCGATATCACATCCCTTAGTGTATGTTTGTTTTGTAAACTTAGAGACAACCACGAAAAGGAAGTTAAAGAGCTAAAGGAATTAGTTAAAAAGCTTGAAGCTAGGGTCGTAGCACTGAAAATCCAACCCAGTGGACAAGATCAAACTAAAAACACACCAGCAGATTTAAACTGTAAGATTAAGTATCTAGAACAAAGCGTGGCACGCTTGGAAAACACGGTGACTATTCCGGAAAATAGAACGGACGAACAAGAATTCAAATTGGTAAAAAATAAAAGACCCTCCAAACCAAAACCAAAACATAAGGATTTGGAACCCATTACCATCAAAAATAAGTTTCATTTACTTGCTGACGAGGAGGATGAATCCTTTTTAATTGGGGATTCTATGGTAAAGAGTCAAGGGGACCTTTTCGGAGCAAGACGCGTGACCAAGAGAAAACTCCGATGTTTTCCGGGTGCCACAAGCCAGATAGTTAATAGGGGATTAGGCAAAATTAATATCAAGAATAAGAGTTGCCCTATCATTGTCCATGTTGGTGGCAATGACGTTTTTCGGGGAGGGACAGGAGGGCAGACAGAGTCCATTATAAAAGAATTTAAGAACCTAACTAACAAGGTTAGGGATAGGACAGACATGGGTATGGTAGTAGGAATTCTCCCTCGAATGCGTGCTAGTGACTATATTCTAAGTAAAGCCATTGGCATAAATAAAAGAGTTAAACGCATGTGTCATGAAAAAGGCCTAAAGTTTGTCGATTTTTGGCCTACATTCTATGGAAATGGGGAATACTTTGGTTCGGACGGGATTCATTTTAACCAGAAGGGGAAAAAGAAGTATGGGGATTTACTGAACATTAATTTGTACAATCTTTTTAAACTAGGACCCCCCAAACCAGCAATTGATCCTGCTCCCCAAACAGTTAAACCTACTCCCCAGCGGTTAGTCCCCCTCCACCAGCAGTTAGTCCCCCTCCACCAGCAGTTAGTCCCCCTCCCCCAGCAGTTAGCCCTCCTCCCCCAGCAGTTAGCCCCCCTCCCCCAGCAGTTAGCCCCCTCCCCCAGCAGTTAGCCCCCTCCCCCAGCAGTTAGTTCCCCTCAAACAGCAGTTAGTCCCACTCCCCCAGTAGTTAGTTCAACTGCGTCGGGAAACGACTCAGGCCAGTTAGGAAAAACCACAACTTAAAATCACTCAAAACTGTGCTCTTCAATGCTAGGTCAATTAGAAACAAACTAATGGAATTTATAGCGCTTGTCAAAACTGAGAACTTTGATGTCATCGGAATAACGGAATCCTGGATTCATCCTGAATCAAGGGATTTTGTAGGAGAATTTGAAATGGTAGGTTACAAAATGTTTCACAAAGATAGGAACGGAAGGGAAGGCGGCGGTGTACTTTTGTATGCTCGGGACTCCCTGCACCCAGTAAACAGTAATGTATCTGCTCATGAAATGTTGGGAATTGATCTAAACCTAAATAATAAAGTAGTGCAGCTACTTCTAGTATATAGACCACCTCACTACCCCGTGGATAAGGATATAAACTTGTATAACCAATTAAGCAGAATAGTGAATAATAAGATCAGTGTGATTTTTGGTGATTTTAATTGTGGTAATGTAAATTGGGAAAACAAAACAGCTGATGCTGAGGGCTCAAGACTGTTGGAATTTGCCGATGATCTACAGATCTACAGAAGCTAAGGCTAACAAAGACCCTAAGATCCACTGACCTATTAAGTCAATGGGTTGATGGGCCTAATAGGGGTAATAATAAACTAGACCTCATATTCACGAACGAAGATGACCTAGTCTCTAACCTGACTATTGGTGAAAATTTAAGTAACAGCGATCATAATTTGATTAGGTTTGACCTCAGGGTTCCAGTCAATACACGCGAAAAGACTCGTGAAAGACTGGATTTCTCGAGAGCAAATTTTGAAAGCTTCCGAAGTAGTTTAGACACACTTGAAGTTCTAATAAGTGAGGATGTCAATGTCACCTGGAGCTCATATAGGGATCAATTTAGAATATTACAGAACACTTTTATACCCACTAAAATGGTTTCCTTGTCAACAAAGTCACCGAATTGGTTTAACAACGAAATTAGGAGGGCTATTACGGGAAGAAATAGAGCTTACAAACTACTTAAGTCGCATTTCAACCACACTAATTCAGAAAACTATATAAACCTACGAAGGAGGGTTAAGTCCTTAATTAGATCAGCCAAACGTGATGAAGAAGCTAGAGTTGCCTCACTCTGTAAAGTTAACCCTAAAGAATTTTTTGCCCATGTTAATAGCAGAAAGCCAATTAAAAATTCTGTAGGCCCCTTAAAAGATAGAAATGGCGTACTGAAATTCGGTGATAAAGATATAGCTAATACGTTAAACGAGTTCTTCGTTACAGTCTTCACGGAGGAAGACACAATAGAAGTGCCAAGTCCTCGGATTACATATGATGGTGACAATCCCGTAGAGACCATAAGTTTTACGAGAAATGAGGTACAGCAATTAATTGATAAGATGAATAAATACAAATCACCTGGTCCTGACTTATTTCTTCCAAGGGTATTAAAAGAGGTTAGCCACAATGTTGTTGACGACTTAGTAACCATATTCAAACAATCAATCGATTTAGGGAAAGTTCCAACCGACTGGAAGTTAGCAAATGTAACACCTATCTTTAAAAAGGGTGATAGGGAAAATCCTTGTAATTATCGCCCGATCAGTTTAACATCATTTGTCGGCAAAATGTTGGAATCCATCATTACTAAACGTATTGTGTATCACCTTGAATCTAACAATCTAATTTTTTATTCTCAACATGGATTTAGCCGACATAGATCCTGTCTGACAAACCTGTTAGAGTTTTTCCATAATATGCATACACTGTACGATGCAAGTAGGGCAATAGATATAGTGTATCTTGACTTTCAAAAAGCCTTTGACAAAGTCCCTCACGCTAGATTGGTAGCTAAAGTCAAAGGACTAGGAATCACCGGGCTCGTTTCCAACTGGATTGAGGATTGGTTAAAAGATAGAAAGCAGAGCGTGGTAATAAATGGAGTGGCTTCGGAATGGGCGCCCGTCACCAGTGGTGTCCCACAGGGTTCCGTGCTGGGTCCTTTACTTTTTATCATCTATATTAACGACATAGACGTCGGGCTTCTAAGTGCAATCTCCAAATTTGCAGACGATACGAAATTAGGAATTAGTGTAGGTACTGAGCAGAGCTGGGCAATAAATACATTGAATGTATTTAAATACTAAATACTAAATACATGGGAGAAATGTATTTAAATACTAAATACTAAATACATTTTACGAATGTATTTAGATACTAAATACAAAATACATCAATTGTATTTAAATATATTTGTAAATACATTTTAAATACATACAAATTTTAACATATGCATTCACTAATTCATGAGTAACAACACTATACAATGCTTGATAAAGGATAAAGAAATAGTACAATCTAATTTCCGATTATATTTTCCCTTTTTAGAACAAAACAAAAACAAAAGAACTTAGAACTTACGATGTTCAACCAGTGACATATTATACTCATTATATCATTGCAAAATGAGTAACAATTAATGAGTAGATGAGACATAAACGTAAACATAAGACGTAAACATAAACATAAGGCACCTTACGAATTCTCTTTTATTTACGGTTGCTGCGGATCAAAACCATTCTTTCAAAAGTTTTGTCTGAAAGAGAGTTTCTTTTGGGAGTCAAAGTGATTCCCGCGAATGAGAATATTCGCTCTACCGGTGCCGAAGATGGTAATGTCGTGTTATAGCGGAGGAACAGTCTTTTTATGAGAGGATGTTTTCCCAAACTGTTGATGGTCCGATCGGAATCTTGTAGAAATGCCAATATATTCTATAGTACAGAACGTGTATTAAACCAGTAAAAGTATTTACATTTTTATATTTTGAGTATTTAAATACATTGTATTTAAATACTCATTAAAGTATTTAAATACTATATTTAAATACATGAAAAACAATGTATTTATAAATACAGTTTTAAATACACAAATGTATTTAAATACGTATTTAAATACAAATGTATTTAAATACTGCCCAGCTCTGGTACTGAGGAGGGCGTAAGAATGCTTCAGAACGATCTTGACAGGTTGGGCGAATGGTCTGCTACTTGGCAGATGCCATTCAACTTGGACAAATGTAAGGTAATGCACATAGGTTATAAAAACCCAAAGACCGATTACTCTCTCTTGGGAAGGAACGTGACTGAGACCGATCTAGAGAAAGACTTAGGAGTCTATATCAGCAACGATCTGAAACCGTCGAAGCACTGTGCAGAAGTCGAAAAGAGGGCCTTAAAATTATTAGGTTATATTAAAAGACAGTTCCAGTTTCGGAACGAGGAGACTGTAATGTGTCTTTATAATTCACTAGTCAGACCTCAACTGGAATACTGTGCGCAGTTTTGGTCTCCGTCTCTCAGGAAGGACATAGAAAGGTTAGAAAGAGCACAAGCAAGGGCTACAAAATTGATCCCTTCAATGAGAATGCAAAGCTACCAACGGAGATTGGAGCGCCTAAATCTGTTTAGCTTAGAGACGAGGAGGTTGCGGGGTCAGCTTATTCAAGTCTTCAAGATGCTCAAAGGAATAGACAGGGTAGATTACAGACACTTATTCTCACTTAATGCCAATCCGACAAGAAATAATGGGTTTAAACTGGAACTAAAGACATTTAGGACCTCTGTCTGCGGAAATTTCTTTTCCTATAAAATAGTTAATATCTGGAACCAACTTCCCTCAGAGGTTGTTTCCAGTCAAAGTGTAAATGTGTTTAAAAATAGGCTAGACAAAGTACTGAATACTCTCATAGTTTAAGATTAAAACATAAGAAAACTCTGCAGGAGTTCGCTTGCACGGTGTCTCTGTGAGCAAGCTAAATATAGAGCTATTTATATATTCTCCACTTTCCTGTAAAATTTCCTTGGCTACTTTTCCAGGGTCAAGGTATTTTCTTCAACCTTTTTCCGTACCTGCCTCTGGCAGGGAGGGAGCGGAGGGTGGGGAGAGAGCCTTCTACTTTTCTATCCAGTTTTCTACTACTGCTAGGATAGTTGAAAGAAAAATAAACTTGTTTTATAACAGGAACCTCCCAGAGTGGACCGAAAGGTCTTTGAGGCTTCCTCTTGTCCTTGTAACTCCTTGTCCTTGTAACTCTTTGTGTGTGTCTCTCTGTATGTCTCTTTGTGTGTGTCTCTCTCTCTCTGTGTCTCTCTGTGTGTCTCTCTGTGTCTGTCTCTCTGTGTGTGTGTCTCTCTTCTCTCTGTGTGTGTCTCTGTGTGTCTCTCTCTCTGTCTCTGTCTCTGTCTCTGTCTCTCTCTCTCTCTTTCTCTCTCTCTCTGTCTCTCTCTCTCTCTGATCACACCGCATGGCAATGTATCCATATAACGTTAATAATAACCGAAACTCGAAAAAATATACTCTCTGCCTTCCGCTCTACTCCAAATCCTTTTCTCTTAGATTAGTTTGTAATAACAGGTCACTATCATATTTTGCGACTTTTTAACTCTGGTAGGATTCAATTCCATTCCTATAGTGTAAGAGATACTTAAATTCATGTGTGTATTATGCCATATGATGTGCGTAATAAATAATCATTTTTAAATAGTTGGAGCGTTCAAGGTCATCTGTAATAATCTATAGACTACCCCTCAAGCCCACTCTCAACACTTAGATTCCCCTAAGACACAGGCGTGTTCAAGTAACATGAATGCGTAGAGATCTGAGGTGTTAGATTCCATATTATATAATTTATGTGCTAGGTTTAAGAACGCTGGCATTGAAGGATGGAAGGAAGGGACAGTAAAAGCGATAATAGGTTTAATGAAGGAAGTGGAATGAGGATGGAGGTAAGCGTTGCTATGTCGAAGGAAACAAGGTTGGGTGGGGAATTACGATGGGAGGAGGAAATGCTAAACAGTGAATGAAAAAGGAGGAAATGCTAAACAGTGAATGAAAAAGTGAATTGAATTTTAGCACATTTATTATGCCTCTAATTATTTCTTCTGAATATATTGTTGTACTTAATTAATAATAATGTACATTATTAAATAAAATATTATACATTAATAAAGATTTATTAATCAAAAAACCTGAATGTAGAGTAAGTCTCGTATAAATGGAATATTCTTCAATATAGGTCAAAAAGTGAAAAATTGTGCCAGGGGTAGGAGGCTTTAAACAGGGAAAATAACTTATGAGGGGGTTCCTGTGTTCCATTCAAACCCCTCACAATATGTACCTTTTCAATATAAAAATTCGACCCGGCCTAACATATATATATATATGATGAATAAAACCACGAAGGAAAGGAAACACAGAATGGTGCTCAAGCGCTTTCGTCTAATGACATCTTCAGGAACACTGAAGTACATAAAGAGTTACAGCCTATTTATAGGTTACAGAAAAAAAATATATATATATATATACAATAAACGGAGAAACAAAATTAAAGGATTGTGGGAGGGGCACACAAATTTATAAGGAAAAACTATCGATTTTTAGCACAAGATTAAATGAATTGTTTCCAACCAATGTTATAGATAAAAAAAAATACACAAATTTATACTGGAAATCTGCCCGGGTTTTAGCACTCTGCTCTTTTTGTATATAAAAATTGAAAAATTATCGATTTTTAGCACAAGATTAAATGAATTGTTTCCAACCAATGTTATAGATAAAAAAATTCACAAATTTATACTGGAAATCTGCCTGGGTTTTAGCACTCTGCCCTTTTTGTATATAAAAATTGAAAAATAAAAGTTATTAGGGTGGCATACAAGTTTACCAAAGATTTAGCGTTCTACCTTTCTTATCTAAATCTGTTCTGAAGGAATTCAAAACAACAGGATCGAGTTGAAAAAGACCTTTGCTTATGTTGAAGTTATTTGTAAGTTGGATAATGGTAGACTTAAGACTATTTCTATTAACAATGTTGCTAGAGTGAAATAAAACTGAAGCATTATTCCAATCAATACAGTGGGATAACTCTGACAAATGGACAAAAAGGGCACTGGACAACTGTCCTGTTCTAACGGAATATTGATGCTGTTTTATATGTGTGTGCAAATCCTTTCCCGTCTGACCTATGTAAAAGGAATCACATTGTTTACAACCAATTTTATAGATAATGCCTGAATTGTTGGTAGGGCTATTTTTACTATGATATTTTTCACAATATTTTTATATGAAAATACTACATTAATATCCAAAAGTTTAAGTACATTAGCAATGCCTAAAAGCCCGGGAAAAATGGAAGTACTAAAATATTTTTGACAAAGTGCGAGTGTTATTATTGACACGATAGAAAGTTCGTTTTGCCTTGTTGAGACAAGATTCCATAAACGCAGATGGATAACACAGATGACTTCCAATACCGGTGATTTTTTCTAATTCGGCATCGATGTATTCCGGACTGGCGATCCTAAGGGCGCGGAGAAACATTGAAGAAAAAATTGCCTTCTTAGTGGGGGTGTCATTAGGCCTGTTCAAAAATCAACCTTTTCTTATTTTCATAGATTTCTGTACATTTTCCCATGCTTTTTGACCTGAAAAAGCCGAAAATTACAACTATTTTGACCTAGGATTTTGGGAAGCATTGCCGCATGAAGCTTTAAATTTTCTGCCTTGAAATCGGCCAAAGCGCCAATTCCGGGGTCCCTTGAATTATGTTTTGCACTTTAACTTTTGATCTAAACAAGATAGAGCAACAAATTAGGTATCAAATGAAAGAGCATAAAATTAATAAATAATAATAATCATAATAATAATAATAATAAATAAATAATAATTAATAATAATAATAATAATAATAATAATTATCTATCATTTTTCAGGAAACAACAGAAACTCAATCAGAATCTAGAAAACCATCTACAAGTTACAACTTCACAATGGCATTAAGCAAGGAGCTGAGGGAGCTCCGTGGGCGCACAGTTGATATCTCAGAACCTCCACGTACTGTCCACAGGCAGGTGTCAACTGGGCCATCTACCAGATCTCTCACTGAAACTTTCCTGGTTGGATACCCTTCAGCTTTTATCAGTGGTTCCCAGCTTCCCACCAACAGACAGGCGTTCCAGTATTTCCTTAATCTTCAGAATTTACCGGAAAATGCAGGGAGGCCCATGGTTCAAGACCTTGCATATGAAACAGTTGAATCTATCATCCCATTCTGGCAGATGGCTAGGATCAAGACAATGACAAAGTACAACGCAATGAAGCTCTTCATGAAACTACATGAGAAACATCGTGCTCTGGTGAAAAGCAAAGGAAGAGCAAGTAACCCTGGAGGAAAAAGAGGAGCATTTGTGCTGGAATTAGACAGCCTGTTCGATATAGGAGCTCCAGATTCAATCCAGGAAATACAGAACAACAGACTGTTATCCAGAGAGAAGAAAGATGAGGATATCAGGTTCTACGAAGACCAAAAGACCGAGAGGAAAGGTCATATGTCTGGTCATGACAAGATTTTTGAGACAAGATCCCTGCAGCAAGCAGCGAGGAATGAAAGACTGCAGCATAGACAAGAACAAGGTAAAACTAATTACTTTGAACGTTACAAAAAGTTTTAAGTTTTACTCCATTGCGATATTTAGCATGTACTTAACAATTAGTCTTAACATGTTGTACTATTTTACGGCTGCAGCAGAACAAGAGGCAGTTGTTCATGTGGATGACATTACCTGGGGTGACTCAACTGACAACGACGCTAACACAGAGGACATGGATTACCATCAGCCTCGTCCTGGATGTTCTCACCATCAAGACACTGTGACTAGTGTGACTTTGACGTTTCCAAGGAAGGTCATGGAATGTGATGTCATCTGCAATACAGCTGATCGTCTTGGTTTATCAGACAATCAAGTTACTGCCATGGTTTCTGCCACCTTGAAAGCTGGAGGGGCTGATCTGGATAACTTCGTCATCTCAACCTCAACAACACGTCGCAACAGAACGCTGTCCAGGTATAATATCAGCCAGAGTCACATGTCCAAGTTTTGTGAAAAAAACCCACAGTACGCTGCCTTACACTGGGATGGAAAGTTGCTCAAAGATTCTTGGGCAGTGAACCTGGAAGTACCTCAGAGACTTTAGCTGTGCTAGTGTCTGGTCCACCTTCATACACTGAAGGAAAGTTATTGGGAGTACCTGTAATCAACAATTCTTCTGGCACAGCTCAGGCTGAGGCTTCAATGGATTTACTGGAGACATGAGAACTTACGGATAATGTTACTGCCCTTGTTTTTGACACTACATCCAGTAACAGTGGAGTTCACAGAGGAGCTGCCAAACTGCTAGAGAAAATGCTGAACAAAAAGGTGTTTTATCTGGCCTGTCGACATCACATCCTGGAAATCCTAGTAGGAGCAGTTTGGGAGAAGCTGTTTGGGAAGGTGAAGGGGCCAGATAATCCCTGGTTTGAGCATCTGAAGGATGTTTGGACGGACTTGTCCAAGGAAAACCCAAAGATGCTGGCTATCAACAGCAAATGGCTGAAGGAAAAGAAGAAGAACAGTGAAGAAATACTCCAAGACATTCTAACAGCAGAAAGGCTTCCAAGAGCCGACTACATGGAAATGGCTGAACTGACAGTCATTGTTCTTGGAGGAACGCCTCCTCGAGGTATTCACTGGAGTCGACCAGGCGCCATTCATCAGGCCAGATGGATGGCCAGAAACCTGTACTCCATGAAAATGCTGATGTTTGCAGATCAACTTGAGTACGACGAAGACACTGTATCAAAGCTGGAAAGACTCAACACCTTCCTTGCGCTGTTCTACACTCCTGTATGGATGATGTCAATGTCTGCTGCAGATGCTCCCGTGAATGATCTAAGTCTAATCCAGGACATGTTGAAGTACAAGAAAACTGACCCAGAGCTTGCTGATGCAGTACTTAATAAGATGGAAAACCACAAATGGTACCTGACGCAGGAAGTCGTGCCATTTGCCCTGTTCAGCAGTAGATTGAGTGACACATTGAAGCACGACATTGCTGCCCAGTTACATGCCACTGAGAAGCCAGACAGCTTCAGAACAGGAAAGCCTCTATTCCAGAGAGTCACAGCTAAGACCACCCTGGTTGATCTCATTGGCCCAGAATCACATTTCCTGCTGGACACACTGAACATTGGATCCGAGTGGCTTCTGGAACCTGTTACGTCTTGGCCACAGAATGAGGACTACAGAAAAGCGTTGGACTATGTTAAGAATCTGAAAACGGTGAATGACATTGCTGAACGTGGTGTCAAGATGATGAGCGACTTTGCAAATGTCATAACAACAGATGCCAAGCAAAGGGGACTATCTCCTTCAAGCTGTGGAGTTCAACAGACGCCGCTTTGACAGCTTCAAGAAACAAACTCTCAACAACTGACTGTGTAAATGTCATTATGAAATTAATCTTTCACTTCTTGATCGATTAGACTTGTGACAAAATGTTAATCTCAAATTTGTGTCATGAATAAGGCGCCTTGTCTGCCTTGAGTGTGAGAAAACGAATTTTGTGATATTTCTGAAATCTTTGTATGTACCAATGTGCTATTTCTTGTTCCAAAACTATCATAATTGTATAAGTTAGAAATAGGATTAAAAACACTTTAATTTGGTGCCTATTTTGTTGCTCTATCTTGTTTAGATAAAAAGTTATAGTGCAAAACATGATTCAAGGGACCCCGGAACTGGTGCTTTTGGCCGATTTCAAGGCAGAAAAATTAAAGCTCCATGCGGCAATGCTTCCCAACAACCTAGGTCAAAATGGTTGTGATTTTCGTCCTTTTCAGGTCAAAAAGCATGGGAAAAAGTACAGAAACCTATGAAAATAAGAAAAAGTTGATTTTTGAACAGGGCTAGGGTGTCATGTCCCGAGTAAAAGTGTACGTAGGACAAATTGTTTGTTTTTTCCGCTAGATACTAAACTTAAAACCTGGGTTTTCCCTATGTACACGCACATCCAAAAATGGGATTGAATTGTCTTGTTCCACTTCTAAAGTAAACTTAATGGAGGGGACTTGATCATTTAACTGAAGGAGGAAGTTATCCAGGTCACGATTCATGGGCCAGATACACAAAATATCGTCGACGTACCGCAACCAAGGGATGCCAACCCACAGGATTCTCGGAATGTAAGTAATTTCGAAAAACTCCATATAAATATTGGAGAGGAGATTAATTTTAAAGAAACATATTGAAGTCACCAGACAAAATGAGTGGTCCGCCTTCAAAAATTTAAACATCGCCAAACATAATTTTGTAACCGTTATTCCCTAACCGTGGATCCAACCTTTGTTTGATGAAATTTACAACAAGTTGCGTCGAACTTCTTCACTTCGTAACATTTTGGATCAAAAAATTAAAAGTCTCATTCGAAATAGTCAGTGGAGTAAAAAAGCAAGCTCAAAGTGTGTTTTGAACCTTTCTTCGAAAAACATTAGTGACGATGCAAAAAGTGCCCTTGGATATGGTATGTCCTTTTTTATTGTTAAAAAACCTTCGGCTTTACAAATTTGTTAGTCTCGCTTATTTTGAAAAACAGTGTAATCTCCCTCAGTATTTGTTTAACATAGTTAAAGGCCTTGTTTATAGTGCGGCGAATAGTAATTACGAAGATAACTTTCCTAAACGTTTTCGCAATAGCCTCACAATTAAAAAAAGATGGGGAGCTCCATATTACTAAAGCAGACAAGGCTAACACCATAGTTATTATGGACAAAGTGGACTACATCAGAAAGATGAACGAGCTTCTCCAGGACCCCGCCACATACAGCAAACTTAGGAAGAACCCGCAGGATGACGTCATCAAATCATTTAATAGTGGCTTGAAACGCATTCTCAAAGATCATAAGGACTTAATTCCGTTTTTCATGTCCACTTCACCTTCTCTGCCCTACCTTTACGGTCTTATTAAAACCCACAAACCTGGCAACCCTATGCGCCCTATTATTAGCTCGGTGGGCTCTATTACTTATAAACTCTCCAAATGGCTTGTCAAAGTCTTGTCCCCCATTCTCGGAACTATCTCTGATTCACATGTAAAAAATTCCATGGATCTTACTGAAAAATTGAATAATGCACGTACTGAAACTAACGATAGATTGATCAGTTTTGACGTTTGTTCATTGTTTACAAAAGTGCCGATTGACGATATGCTTGACTTTCTCTCCCAAGAATTACATAATTATGACCTGCCACTACCTTCACAGTGACGGACAGTAAATTAAATTTCAGAGCTGGGCACTTGCGGTTTTTTTTGCGGTACTGCGGTACTGCGGTACTACCGTGTTGGTCGGTACCGCGGAAAGTACCGCGGGAAATTTGAATGCGGTAGCGGTACTGCTGTACTTTCAGCGATCCTTTGCGGTACTGCGTTATGCGGTACCGGTTTGGTAGTGCGGTAGTAGTACCGCAGTACCGCAGTACCGCAAAAAAACGCGCAAAAAAACGCAAGTGCCCAGCTCTGCTTGAAGTTCACACATTGTTTTGGAACTTATTAAGCTTTGCATCAAAGACTGTAAATTCACTTTCAATAACGAGTATTATCAACAAGTTTTTGGGATGGCCATGGGCAACCCCTTGTCGCCCCTCCTCTCCAATATTTATATTGAGTTTTTCGAAATTACTTACATTCCGAGAATCCTGGGGGTTGGCATCCCTTGGTTGCGGTACGTCGACTATATTTTGTGTATCTGGCCCATGAATCGTGACCTGGATAACTTCCTCCTTCAGTTAAATGATCAAGTCCCCTCCATTAAGTTTTCTTTAGAAGTGGAACAAGACAATTCAATCCCATTTTTGGATGTGCGTGTACATAGGGAAAACCCAGGTTTTAAGTTTAGTATCTATCTGAAAAAAACAAACAATTTGTCCTACGTACACTTTTACTCGGGACATGACACTCCCACTAAGAAGGCCATTTTTCTTCAATGTTTCTCCGCGCCCTTAGGATCGCCAGTCCGGAATACATCGATGCCGAATTAGAAAAAATCACCGGTATTGGAAGTGATCTGTGTTATCCATCTGCGTTTATGGAATCTTGTCTCAACAAGGCAAAACGAACTTTCTATCGTGTCAATAATAACACTCGCACTTTGTCAAAAAATATTTTAGTACTTCCATTTTCCCCGGGCTTTTTAGGCATTGCTAATGTACTTAAACTTTTGGATATTAATGTAGTATTTTCATATACAATATTGTGAAAAATATCATAGTAAAAAATAGCCCTACCAACAATTCAGGCATTATCTATAAAATTGGTTGTAAACAATGTGATTCCTTTTACATAGGTCAGACGGGAAAGGATTTGCACACACGTATAAAACAGCATCACTATTCCGTTAGAACAGGACAGTTGTCCAGTGCCCTTTTTGTCCATTTGTCAGAGTTATCCCACTGTATTGATTGGAATAATGCTTCAGTTTTATTTCACTCTAGCAACATTGTTAATAGAAATATTCTTGAGTCTGCCATTATCCAACTTACAAATAACTTCAACATAGGCAAAGGTCTTTTTCAACTCGATCCTGTTGTTTTGAATTCCTTCAGAACAGATTTAGATAAGAAAGGTAGAACGCTAAATCTTTGGTAAACTTGTATGCCACCCTAATAACTTTTATTTTTCAATTTTTATATACAAAAAGGGCAGAGTGCTAAAACCCGGGCAGATTTCCAGTATAAATTTGTATATTTTTTATCTATAACATTGGTTGGAAACAATTCATTTAATCTTGTGCTAAAAATCGATAATTTTTCAATTTTTATATACAAAAAGAGCAGAGTGCTAAAACCCGGGCAGATTTCCAGTATAAATTTGTATATATTTTTTTATCTATAACATTGGTTGGAAACAATTCATTTAATCTTGTGCTAAAAATCGATAGTTTTTCCTTATAAATTTGTGTGCCCCTCCCACAATCCTTTAATTTTGTTTCTCCGTTTATTGTATATATATATATATATATTTTTTTTTCTGTAACCTATTTATAGGCTGTAACTCTTTATGTACTTCAGTGTTCCTGAGGATGTCATTAGACGAAAGCGCTTGAGCACCATTCTGTGTTTCCTTTCCTTCGTGGTTTTATTCATCATAAATATTTTTCACGTGTTACTTTCGTGAAATAATTTTCATATATATATATATATATATATATATATATGATGAATAAAACCACGAAGGAAAGGAAACACAGAATGGTGTTCAAGCGCTTTCGTCGAATGACATCCTCAGGAACACTGAAGTAAATAAAGAGTTCGAGACTATATATAGGTCACAAAAAATATATATATAATAAATATAGAAATAAAAGTTGTGGGAGGAGCATACAAATTTGTAAGGAAAACTACCAATTTTAGCATTTTGCCCTTCTTGTCTAAATCCATTCTGAACGAATTCAACACAAGATCAAATGGATTGTTTACAACCAATTTTATAGATAATGCTTGAATGATATATAGGTCACCAAAAATATATATATATTTATATATATATGTAAAAATGAACAATGAATAACACTAGGGAACAACTTTTTTGTTTCTTGAAAACTATTTGGTGTTTCTTATAGACCTTTTGATGCTAATTCCAAATATGGTTTCAGAATTTTTCTATCACCCATAGTTTTCGTGAAAATAATATTTCCATTTACTCAGAGTTTTCCCAAAATATAAGTTAAAATTAAGTGTACTAATTTAATTTTACTTTCTTTTTTTTCCAGGGTAACTATATTTAATAGTATTTTTTGCATTAAAAAAAATATAGCTATTTAAACAAACAGATTTTTAATAAAAATAATTTTTTTTTTCAAGTTTTGCTCAAATTTTAAAATTTTTCATAGTAGAAAAAATTGGTTTTTCATTCGAAAAAGTTTTCCGTGATTTCAATAATTTTCCGCCAGCATGAATCGAAACTATTAATCCCAGAGATACATTTTGCTACGTATGTGGAGAACTGACCATAATGGCACAAAGGAAGACGATGACCCCACTCGTGAAGAAGGCTTACGAACTTTATTTTGGATGTAAGGTAGGCGACCAAGACAAATCCTGGGCACCTCATATCTCATGCATTTCCTGTGCCGTCACTCTCAGGGGTTGGATTAAAGGTACCCGCAAATCTATGCCATTTGCCATACCAATGATTTGCAGAGAGAGCCCAAGGATCACCTAACGGATTGCTATTTTTGTATGACTAACGTTTCAGGATTCTCTGCCAAAAATAAACATAAAATTCAATACCCAAATCTTGCATCTGCCATGAGACCAGTACTACATGACGATGATAACCCAATTCCAACTCCCCCAAAGTCATGGACATTGGATGAAGAGTCTGAAGTTGAACCAATGGAAATTGATGACACTAAAGATACAGACTTTCAGCAACCTGAATCAAATAAACCACGTATGATAACCAGTGTTGGGCACTAAAGCGTTAATCCGATAACAGTTAATTAACGAAGTTAACTTTTTTTAACGGACTATTAACGGAAGTTAATTTCCGTTTATCGTTATCGGACCAGTTAACTTCCGATAACTCGATATTTAGTCTGTTAATGTCCGTTAACACGTTAACTGCGAGGAGTCATTCACGGAAGATCACCGCTCCGCGAATGAATTCAAAGCGCCATAACTTCAGTCTGCTTCCAGATCTCGCAAGGGGAGGTTGTGCGCTTTTTATTGAAGGTAAGAAGGTTCTTTTAACGTTAGTAAAAGTCCTATAATATTATATATATATTAATACGTATGGAGATACGTATGGTAAAATGTACAGTTGAGAAAAATTAATTTATAGTAATGACTAATGAATAAGTATTTTTACACTGCGTTAGTAAATCTCTAAAAAAGTATATATAGTATGTAAAATTTGAATAATAGTTTTTATTCACTGATTGTAATATTGTCGTCAAATTAAATAACAATTGCGTATATTACATAGACAAAATATTTTATAGACAAAATAATTCATGGACAAAGTATTTTAATTTTATAGACTAAATAATTCATAGATAAAATATTTTATAGATAAAATAATTACATAGAAAAATTACTTCTATTGAAAATTCACAGAAAAAGGTTAAGTAAAATAAAATATTTTATATAACGTAATATTATATATTATATATTATAATATTATTATAATTAATATTATTTTGAATTAATTTTGCTATTTTGTTTGAATTAATATTTTATTAGTTTAGTTACATCTTTTATACGATGATATTTTACTTTTTTTAGGTTCTTCTGTATTATCGTCAACTAGACAGCGTTCAGTTCTCTCTTACCAAGCATTCTCTACAACTTTTAAACGTCAACCATGGAGCACCAAGAAGAAGTTCTCGACATTGAGATCGCCTCTGTCTCAGGCACTTCTGAGTCTCAGTCTGACCAGAAGCCTTTCCAAAACAAAAAAGTTGCCAAACTTGATAAAAATACAGTTAAATACCTATTTATTGTTGGATTTTGCATAAATAAACATTTTCTATGGGTTTTAAAGCTTTTTTCCTTGATTTTTTTAAATGTTAGTAAAGAAATAGTTATCTTTAACGGATTATCGTTAACTTCCGTTAACTTTGTAGTAAAATTATCGGATTATCGTTATCGGAGTTAAAAATTGGGGTTCACGGATTATCGTTATCGAAGTTAACTTTTTGGTGAACGGTGCCCACCACTGATGATAACGCAGGTTATGCTGAATGATCTCGTGAGAGATTTGGACCTTCTGAAAAAGAAAGCGGAATTATTGGGCTCCAGGTTACGTGAATGGAATTTGCTGGCAAAAGATACAAGCATATCGGCGTTCCGCACTCGCCAAAAAGATCTGATGCAGTATTTCTCATCGTCAGGTGGTTTATGCCTCTGTAATAATGTAAATGGACTGCTGTTAGCTCTCGGTCATGAGCACAAATCTGAAGATTGGCGTTTATTTATTGACTCTTCGAAGCTAAGCCTCAAGGTTGTACTACTTCACAATGGAAATAAATACCCTTCCATTCCTGTAGGGCAGTGGTTCCCAACTGGTTTTGGCTTATGGCCCCCTTAGGAAACTTATTTTTTCCTGTGGCCCCCATAAGCATTATTTTCAGTAGGTAATATGCAGATTTAACTCTATTTTACAAAATAACATTTTCCTGTGGCCCCCTTCAAATGTGCCATGGCCCCCAGGGAGCCATATGGCCCCCGGTTGGGAAACACTGCTGTAGGGCACGCTGTCCACATGAAGGAATCTTACGAAAATATGAAACTCATCCTTCAGCAGATTAATTATGACCAGTTTCGTTGGTATATATGTGGGGATTTAAAAGTCGTCGCGCTTCTTCTGGGAATGCAGCTCGGTTATACGAAGTTCTGCTGCTTCCTTTGTGAATGGGACAGCAGAGCCAGAGATTCGCATTATTTTGTAAAGGATTGGCCACTTCGTCAAAAATGTATCCCAGGACTGAAGAATGTGTCTCATGAACCCTTAGTTGACCCCAAGAAAATATACTTACCGCCACTTCACATCAAACTTGGCATCATGAAAAACTTTGTCAAAGCAATGAACAAGGAAGATGAGGCATTCAAATATTTGAAGAAAAAGTTTTCACGACTTAGCGATGCAAAGATAAAAGAAGGGATCTTTGTTGGTCCCCAAATCAGAGAGCTCATGAAAGATCAAAAGTTTGATGATGCTTTGAGAGGAAAAGAAAAAGTGGCATGGGAGGCCATGAAGAATGTTGTCACAAATTTTCTAGGGAACATCAAAGCCTCTAACTATGAAAAAATAGTGCAGGACATGATTGAAGCATATAGGTTATTGGGATGTAATGTCACTAAAAATCCATTTCTTGCACTCCCATTTAGATTTCTTCCCTGAAAACCTCGGCGACGTAAGCGATCAGCATGGAGAAAAGTTCCACCAAGATATAGCTACTATGGAGAAACGCTACCAAGGGAGGTGGGATCCGGCAATGTTAGCTGATTACTGCTGGACATTGATGCGAGAAGCTCCTAATGAAAACTACAAGAGAAAATCAGTGACAAAGAAGTTTTAAGAAGAATATTTTAAATGCCAATCTGCCACTAATATAATTTTTATACAAATTTCTCAGTAACCTTGGGTGATAGAGAAATTCTACGGCTATATTCGGAATCAGCAGAAAACATCCTATAAGACCGACATGTTCACGTCCAAGAAACAAAAAAAAGTTAAAATTTGTTCCCAAGTTTTATCAATATTCATTTTTACATAAGAACCAAAATCGCTTAACGCGAGTTTGGATATAATTTTTATTTGTTGCTTTCTATTTTTGTTTCACAGTCACAACCATGCGACCTACCATTTCTATGGTTTGGTCGTGTCCATATTTCCATTTTTATTTATTATAGAATTTGTTATAGTTGATTGTGGTTGTCTTGCATCTCACCCTCGTCCCTAGATTATGCATATACATTGCATATAACAGGATTGGAACCCGTAGTTGTACTTCTTAGTCCTTAATACCCACTCTTTGTCTCTAATTCGTTTCTTTTAAATCCTCCCAATAATGACTTATACACTATGACGTCATAAAATAACTTAAATTTCCTTCACGGTTTCCATACCTTGAACACTGAATCACGTGTTTAGTATTTGGATATCTTCCGTATTCAATGTATGGTAAATTCATTAATATAAAAAACTCCATTCTCTATACGTCATTATTTATTTGTAGTGTTATGCAGTATAAATATTATCATTCAACCATATTCGCCCATACGTCCATATCTTATCTTGACCATTATCCTATATCGATTCTATTAAATATTCATTTTTACTCGTGTCAGTCTATGAAATGCAAAACTTTATGCATTCGTATCTGCTCGTTCGAAAACGCGCAAATACGTTCTCGTGTATTATTTTTTTTATTTTTTATTTTTAATTATTTCGCCTCCCGCAATGAACTCGAAAATGCTTAGGTAAGTGATAAAATTCCGCTAACTACGGCAGAAGCGAACGCTTCTAAGATAAAAATCTCCTCTCGCTCTGATTCAAATTTATAACATATTATGTTGTATATTATGTTATATACCGTATCTGCCCATGTACTTTTTATTATATTTCTAACATCTTAATTGTCTATTAATATTAAACACTGTAAAAACAAAACAAAGATATAGTAACTGTTTAATTGTAATTAACTGTGATTTAATATAATGTAATGTACTTTAATGAAACTGTAATTAAATGTAATAATTTAATATATAATGTAATAATGTACTTTAAATGGGATTGTAACTAAACGATACTAAGGGAATATGAATTAATCCATAACTATAATCATGATTGTTGTAAACCAAAATTACAACGTACTCAATGATGTACTTAGATTGTACTTATGTACTACTACGAAATTATATCGCGTTCAGAAATATATACTCGGCGAAAATACGATTAGTTTTTATTTTGTTTTTTTTTAATTTTTATTTGGAATCTTTTAAACATCTGATCATGTGTTTAAAGGGGGGAACTTAACTTTCAACTGCATTCCCTCAACATTTAGACTTATATGATACATGTAATTGTAAAATAACTTCACTTCATTACTTTACTCTTCTTTGGTCACTACTACGAGACTCCCTTGTTAGCAGCCTCGCTGCGAGGAGTGGGCAGAGGCCCCTTGCCTCCTTAATTTTTAGATTCCGGCCTGAGCTATGGTCGAAAGAGGTCGAACCTCTATCCCTGTAAATTCAGAAGCACTACCTGTACATTTTCAGAAGTAAATTACAGTCAAAGAAAGTTTTTTTTATCTTTTCCTTCGAGCCTTGTTCTCTTCAGGAATTTAGTCAGTAAAGTTGATAAGTTTAGTATCAAGAGAAAGTATCAGAGTATTATCGAAAGAGAAGAATTAACAACTGTCGATCCTATCGCGAGAGAAAGAAATTAGAATATTATAGAAGAAAACTATCGCGAGAAATATCCGTTGCTGCCTCCCAACCAGAACCCCCGTCGATTCGAACCACCCCAGGGCCATAAAAGGAGGGGTATAACATTGGCGACCCTTTAACCAGGATAAGAAACTGACGACCCCTGCATCCAGGATTCTTCCAGTCTTCCAGACCCTGGAAACTGAGACGACCCAAGCACCATAGAAGATATTGGTATAACATTCTGGCGACCCTGCATCAGGATCTTATAACATTGGCGACCCTTTAACCAGGATTTTAAGAAGAGGATTTTAACAAGTGGCCACTCTTTGGCCATGATAGAAATTACCCTGCATCAGGATAAAACTAGTTGACCGGCGTGTCGCGACTTCCAGTTCGCAACATCCACCCTTGAACCGGTGTGTAACGACTCCAAGTTCTCCACGCCTAGTTTTCATCCAAGAGCAAGTAGCCAGCAAGACGTCTTCAGGACACGTCTCTAAGGATTTCGCCGTAGAAATTGTTAAGTACAGTTATTTTTTTTTAAAGAAATTTGTAAACATTTGAAAAGTCAGTATTATTAACAGTTAATAATGAGTATCAAGTCAGAATTTACAAGAAACACAGTGAACATTTCAGACACCAGTGATACATTTTTTTTTTATTGAAACAGTAATTTTCACAGTTAAAAGTCACAGAGTAAAAAGTCACAGAGTTAAAAGTCACAGAGTTAATTGTCACAGAGTTAATTGTCACAGAGTTAATGTCACAGAGTTAATGTCACAGAATTAATGTCAGAGAGTTATTTTCAGAGTTATTTTCACAGAGTTGTTTTCACAGAGTTGTTTTCACTATTATAGTTAGTATAGAATAATTTTATGTTATGTACCAAACATAATATTACTGTACCTTCGCGTACATTCGAGTGAAATGTTGTTTACTTTTTTATATTTGTTTTCCATTTTTTTCACATTATTGAATTGAATTGATTCGCGAATTAAGAAAGAGAGAGTTTAGAGAGAGTTTTTGAGAGTTTATAGATATAGAGATACTTGAAACAGTTTCAAGTTAGTCAGTCAGTTAGTCAGTTTCAAGTCAGTCAGTCAGTTTCAAGTTAGTTCAAATCAGTTTAATTCAGTTTGAAGTCAGTCAGTTCGAAGTCAGTCAGTTTTAAGTCAGTCAGTCAGTTTCATGTTAATCAGTTTCAAGTAGTTTCGAAGTTTCAGTCAGTTTTGAAGTTTCAGTCAGTTTTATTTAAAGTCAGTTTTATTTAAAGTCACTTTTGAAGTCCCAAGTCAGTTTTGAAGTCCCAAGTCATTTCAATGCAGTCAATTGAATTCAACTTTTTTAGTTATTTAAGAGAAATTAGTTTAAGAGAATGTAATTTAAGATAATTTAAGTCAACCTTCCTTTTTGTAAAAGAGAATTTAATTCAACCTGAATTGGCAGGTTGTCTTTAATTTAACCTTTTTTTTTGTTTGTAAGAAGGAAATTGACCGATTTGTCTTTTCTTTTCATGCCATTGTTGCGTATATAAATATATAGGTAAAATGGCATATTTTATTGTTTGCAACGAAAACCGTTTTTACAAATGTTCGTAACGAGTTTTATAATTATTGTGATTATATGATGACAGTAATAGTGTAATAATTAACCGATCATGTACCTAATTTATCCTGCTCTGTACGGTGGGGAAATTTACCCATATGACCACACATACCCTAAATTTCAGTTGTTTTTAATTTTTTTGTAATTTACTTTTAATTAAACTTCTTCACAATAAAACATATGTATTTATCTATATGCAAACAAGTTTTCAGACTAAAATATCAAATAATTAAAATTCTCTCAACATTTAACGAAAGAGTATGATTTTTCTACTTCACATGCAAAAATTACACTGGTCTACAAATTTGAAAAAGTTTTTGCTTCGGAGATAAAATGTGTTTCCTTTTATGGATTTTGGGGTGCTGAAAACGAATATGACCATAAAAACAGTCGATTGGCTACAGTTTCCAAGAAAATTTAAGTTACACATTTTGCGTATATGTATACCATATATTAGTAACATACCTGTATAATGCAGTCACTTATATTGATTCAACCCGTCGCTTCTTTGCTTGTCTCTTGTATTCAACTTCTGGAGCATCTCTTGTTATTGTCCAGCAGTAGTCTGCTAACAATGATGGACTCCATTTCCCCTGGTAGCCTTTCTCCATCGCTGAGATATCCTGGTGGAAACGTTCACCATGTTCATCGCTGACTGCTCCGCAGTTGGCCGGAAAAAATTCCAGGTGCGAATGGAGGAAATGTATCTTTAAAGACATATTGCAGCCCATTTTTTGATAGGACAACAACAGGTTTTCCACCAGCTCCCTGTAATTGGTATTTCCGAGAAAATTGATTGCTACTAACCGGAGAGCATTCCACGCTGTCTTCTCACCACCTAGGATACGGTCGAACTCCTCATCTCTAAGAAGCTCGCGGATCTGTGGACCAACAAATACACCCTCCTTCATTTTTGCTTCACTGAGCTTTGGGAATTTACCACCGAGGTACTTAAAAGCTGCCCCCGTTTTATCCATAGCCTTAACAAAATTTTTCATGACGCCCAGTTTGATGTGTAAGGGTGGTAACAAAATCTTGCTCGATTCTACAAGTGGAGGATACTGAACATTTTTTGTTCCAGGTTCCAATGAGTGTCGGAGTGGCCAATCCTTCTTGATGTAATGAGAAGTCCTAGCCCGACTATCCCATTCACACAGAAAACAGCAATACTTAGTGTAGCCCGGCTGCAGTCCAAGCACGATAGGAACAACTTTCAAGTCACCACAAACCTGCCACTGATGTTTATCATAGTTTATGCAGTTGAAAAGTTGCTTTATGTTGTCAGATGTTTCCTTCATGTGGACTGCATGACCAACTGGAATTGATGGAAATACGTTGCCAACATGCAACAAAACAGCTTTTAGACTCAACTTCGATGAATCAATGAACAGTCTCCACTCATCAGGATTGTGAATAATGTTGAGAGCTGCCATCAGACCATCGATATCGTTGCAAGCTACAAGGTCACCTTCCATGATGAAGAATGGGACAAAATCTTTTTGACGGTCACGAAACTTACACACTAACATTTTCAGCGAGGAGATTCCACTGCTGCAATCTGGAGCCCAACAGCTCTGCCTTACTCTTTGGCAGTTCTAAATTTCTGATAAGGTCGTTTAATTCATTCTGAGTTATCATGTGCGGTTTAGAAGATGTCAAGTTATAAACAAATTCAGGGTCTTGTGAAGTTGAAGGCTCACAAGTTTCGCAGGTTCCTTCATTCTCCTCGTCCTCTGACTCCATGGAGAATGAGTGTGGGGGCTCAGGAACGGGTAGTCCTTCGCCGTGAGGAACCGGGCGTATAGCAGAGGGTATATTCGGATATTGTAAAATCCACTTTTTCTTCTTGCAAATACCTTTCTTGACTGGAGGCACCATGCAGAAGTAACAATTGCTGACATGATCTGTTGTACCCTCCACACCATTGGCACTGCAAAAGGCATAGATTTCCTTTTCCGATTCAACCACTGGCGGAGGTTTGTTGCACAAGTATTGCAGCATATGTGTGGGGCCAAGCTCTTGTCCTGATCTCCAATCTTACAGCTAAAATAAAGGTGATAGACTTTCCTAATCACGGCGGTTATAGCACGCTTTTGTGATGCAAAAGTAAATTCTCCACAAACATAACAGAACTTATCTACACTGTTCACGCAATTACGAGGCATCTTTGTTCAAATTAGGCTGAAAAAAATTCAGTTTCAAAAGCAAACACTAAAAAGAGTTTGACAAAGGTGCACTGTATGACTTCCGCGAATGAACTGATGCTGTGGCGTAATATGTAGACGCCTGTGACACATCGACGCCTTGACTCTACTGCGCATGCGCGTAGTTATATTTTTTTTATTTTAATAAATTAATGTAATTACATTGCATTTTAATAATTTTAAATTAGGTAAGGTTAAGCTAGGTTAGTATTCCATTTATATTAATATCAAAAACATTGTGGGAAGCAATATGTTAAAATGATCCAATCTATTTCTTAATAAATAATTTACAAATACATAATGTAATAGATAAATTTAAAATTACATTTTATTGTATATATATGTATATATTTACATTAATATTTTAAAATAAAAAAATATAACTACGCGCATGTCAATGCGTCGATGTGTCACAGGCGTCTACATATTACGCGACAGCTGCAGTCCAGTTAGTAGGGTGCAGGGTTGCCTGATATCTTTATAAATAGAGCCAATTGGCAATTTTAGGCATCATTTTCGTATTCAGTGACCCAAAATTAGTAAAGATTGACTACTTTTATTTCCGAAGCATTTTGGCTGTAGACCAGTGTTATTAAACCTTTTTATTCTTTTTCATAGAAAAATAATTTTTAAAGTAAAATTTACCTGAAATTATTAAAAAAAATTGTTCAAAATGCTTTCCTTCCATTTCAATAACTTTTTTTTTATTCTTGGCCGAAATTCATCTATGGCTCGATTTACTTTTATTTTTAAGTATATTATATGTTTAGTTCATTAAAATGCATAATTGATTTCTATTTTTAATTTGTATTCTTAATTTTCTTAATTCAATTATCGTACCGATACGTCTGGTTAATGTTAATGGTTATTTAGTTCATATATAGCTAGGAATGTTACTAGTCGAATTTAATTCCATCTTCAAAATTTAATTTTTAATACCGCTAGATTTACTTTCATTAATTGTAAGTTCTTTTAAGTGCGTATATATTTTAATTACCTTAATACGCGCAACTGATTAATTACGTAAAATCGATAATTCCTATTGAATTTTATTACTTTTGACACATGTTCGAATTCATTAAAACTTATACGCATACACCATCATTAATACTACCTGTAATTAGATTTTAATAATAATCGACCTTGAACTTAAAGCATTTTATAATAATAATAATAATAATAATAATAATAATAACAATTATTGGCTTAAACTTAAAAGATTCTATAACCCTAAACCCATCTTAAATTATTATACATTATTTTTAAACTTTGTTAATTCAAAAACCTTCCAAATCCCTACACATACACACGCATGTAAACTTGTTCAAATGTGTACGTTTCTCCACAAACATTACGTAAAAAAAAAAAATCTGCGGATACTGATTACACTTTCACTCATTTGGACATATCACCAACCACCACACTTTGTACCTAGTACACACAAATACACACTAGACCAGAGGTCTATACATCATCCATTACGTAATTCAATTTTTACCTACAATAGTAAAAAAAACTAGTTTATAGATTGTACGATCATGGTAACTTTGAAATTCCTGAACTTTAACATTTTTATTTTTCCCTTTTACCCACTATTCATTATTATGTAATTTTTCCCACAGAAAATAAATTTTTGTTAAAAATTAAAGAGAATTAAAATTTTTGTTGAAAATTTAAAACTATCATAGATTGTTTAAATTAAAGGGTTGTCTAACATTAGATTTGATTTTCTATTTACTCTGCATTGTACCCAACTAACAATCCTAACAATCCTATCCCCGTCGTCTATCAACATGATGGTGCTCCTTGTCACTATGCCAAAATTGTTCAGGATTATCTAAATGGACGTTTTCCAAATCGCTGGATCGGACGCGGAAGCAACAGACCTTGTGTCGCGAGATGACCAGATTTAACCCCTTTAGATTTCTTTGCATGGGGCTTTATCGAGTCGCACGTCTATCAGACGAAGATTACGAGTCTTGAAAACTTACGTACTCTACACACATGAATACTTGACTCTGCTTTCAAAGATTTAATGTCCAACTAAGCTACGCACCCGTAATCAATACAGTTTTGCCGACATGCTAACTCTGCGAGGCTGCCAAAAGATTAATGGCTACATGGTAAAGAACCCTGGCTAGATGGCAAAGAACCCTGGCTACATGGTCTAAATATAGAAATCAAATTCTTTGAACAATGACGACACTCCTAAACAGGATGTAGACAGGATGTAGATAAAGATTAGAAATGTATGACGTATTAGTGACGTCAGTTGCTCTGCCTGCAAAAGACCACCAAACGCAAGTCCTAGGTAATACTAGAGGACTTTCTGGTGATACAGGGTAATCCAAAAAAATACAGGGTAATCCAAAAATTTTTTTTTTTTTTTTTTTTTTATTGTTTCATACCATACAGCTTAACATAAAATACAATTCGATTAACATATGTAAATGCATACTCATTTTTTTGAGATCCGTCAGGTGTATATTTACCAACATAAATATGACCTAATGGTTTAGCTAAATCATTGGTTGATATCTTAATTAAAGTATTAGGGAATTGGGCAGTTACTTGTTTACCTAAATCACACACCTGCTTCAGTCTACGATACATTCTAAACTCCTTAAAAGGTGAGAACCACTTTGTTCTGGGATGATTCATTACTTGCTCTGCACTATGTGAGGAATCAATATTAGGTTCAAACAAAACACAATGGGGAACAATTACATATGGAGATGGAGATATCCCTACATTAGGTCCCTCTAACCTTTCCCTAACATCTTTCTTACGACTTAATGAATCTTCATAATTAATAACATATCCAGACATATTCATTCCGGGAATACTATGAAAAGATACACCCGTTACTTGATAATAATTAAATTTTAAAATAGTTGATTTAGCATCCTTAGTTAAAAGATCCAAACTCAATGTATAATATCCATCTGCATTAACATCAAAAGTATTTTTAGACAAATAAACAAATTTCATTGAAGCTGTAAATCTTCTCCTTTGACCGCCATCTAACTTTCCTTCGAGGAACATACTTCCTTTTTCGAGGAACAAACTTCCTTCTTCTATACATCTTGACAAGTAAATAATACACGTCACTCCGATGCAATTCCAATGAAGAGAATGAAGTTTAAACAATTTATGGATCTATTTATAGATTCTCATTACGTCATGTTATGACTTGAATCCTATCCCCTTAGAATCAACATGATGGTGCTCCTTGTCACTATGCCAAAATTGTTCAGATTATCTAAATGGACGTTTTCCAAATCGCTGGATCGGACGCGGAAGCAACAGACCTTGGCCAGCGAGATCACCAGATTTAACCCCTTTAGATTTCTTTGCATGGGGCTTTATCAAATCGCACGTCTATCAGACGAAGATTACGAGTCTTGAAAACTTACGTACACGTATACGAACTGCTGCAGATAACATAACCCCGCAAATGCTCCAGAATGTGTTTAGAAATGCTGCGGAACGATTTGAGCTGTGCAGGGATACTGATGGGCGTCACGGCGAATCCTACTCTTAATTATTTAATAAATGTTACCACTTTATCATTTTATGATTGAATTCCATGTAATTTCCAAGTGCTTCACAAAAATAGATCCTGACTTTATGTACACCCTGTATTAAAACTCTTTCCCCTTCGCTCAACTCTGATAATTCATCCGTTCCCCTCCGTCTTAACTGAACATTTTAACAACCAACCTCTACTTGTTTTTAGATGCTTCTGTTTGTATTAGTTTTGCCTCGGAATCTGTGCTACTTAGGCTTAAGGTGTGTGATTCTTTTTAGTGTGTGACTTTCATTTTAGTGTTTTAAAAACTTGTGAATTTTTAGTTTGGGTTTTTTCCTTACATTATTTTGTATTTCATATTTGTCATTCATTATGGTTTTTAATATTCCGTTTTTTAACTTTTATAATTTTTTGCCTGAAGATGAGCATAGTTTGTGCTTGAAACGTTGCATTGTACAAAATATAGTCCCTTTCCAACATGATGGATGTTTCTTTCCTTCTTGGCTGTGGCTTTCTGCTTAAATTGAAATTGAAGCTTGCCAGAAGCGTCCTTCACCAATAAGTATATATATATATATATATATATATATATATATATATATATATATATATATATATATATATATATATATATATATATATATATATATATATATATAAATAAATAATTGAAAAATAAAAATTGTAAGAGGAGCATACAAATTTATAAGGGAAAACTACCAAAGTTTTAGCACTCTGCCCTTCTTCTCTAAACCCGTTCTGAACGAATTTAAAACAACAGGATCAAGTGGAAAAAAATCCTTGGCTCATGTTAAGGTTATTTGTAAGTTGGATAAAAGCCGACCCAAGAATATTTCTATTAACAGTGTTGCTAGAGTGAAACATAAGTGAAGCATTATTCCAATCAATACAGTGGGATAACTCTGACAAATGGACAAAAAGGGCACTGGACGACTGTCCCGTTGTAACAGAATATTGATGCTGTTTTACACACGTGTGCAAATCCTTTCCCATCTGACCAATGTAAAAGGAATCACATTGTTTACAACCAATTTTATAGATAATGCCCGAGTTATTGGTAGGGCTATTTTTAACTGATATTTTTTCACAATATTGTTATATGAAAAAACTACATTAATATCCAAAAGTTTAAGTACATTAGCAATGCCTAAAAAGCCCGGGAAAAATGGAAGTACTAAAATATTCTTTGACAAAGTGCGAGTGTTATTATTCACACGATAGAAGGTTCGTTTTGCCTTGTTAAGACAAGATTCCATAAACGCAGGTGGGTAGCACAGATCACTTCCAATACCGTTGATTTTTTTCCAATTCGGCATCCATGTATTCCGGACTGGCGATCCTAAGAGCGCGGAGAAACATTGAAGAAAATATGGCCTTTTTAATGGGGGTGTCATGTCCAGAGTAAAAGTGTACGTAGGACAAATTGTTTGTTTTTTCCGATAGATACTAAACTTAAGACCTGGGCTTTCCCTATGTACACGCACACCCCTAAACGGGATTGAGTTGTCTTGTTTCACTTCTAAAGTAAACTTAATGGAGGGGACTTGATCATTTAACTGAAGGAGTAAGTCATCCAGGTCACGATTCATGGGCCAGATACACAAAATATCGTCGACGTACCGCAACCATGGGATGCCAACCCCCAGGATTCTCGGAATGTAAGTAATTTTGAAAAACTCTATATAAATATTGGAGAGGAGGGGCGACAAGGGGTTGCTCATGGCCATCCGAAAAACCTGTTGATAATACTCGCTATTGAAAGTGAATTTACAGTCTTTGATGCAAAGCTTAATGAGTTCCAAAACGATGTGTGCAGATAGTGGCAGGTCGTACTTATGTAATTCTCGGGAGGGAAAGTCAAGCATATCGTGAATCGGCACTTTTGTAAACAATGAACAAACGTCAAAACTGATCAATCTATCGTTGGTTTCAATGCGTACATTATTCAATTTTTAGTAAGATCCATGGAATTTTTTACATGTGAATCAGAGATAGTTCCGAGAATGGGGGACAAGACTTTGACAAGCCATTTGGAGAGTTTATAGGTAATAGAGCCCACCGAGCTAATAATAGGGCGCATAGGGTTGCTAGGTTTGTGGGCTTTAATAAGACCGTAAAGGTAGGGAAGAGAAGGTGAAGTGGACGTGAAAAGCGGAATTAAGTCCTTATGATCTTTGAGAATGCGTTTCAAGCCACTATTGAATGACTACGGGGTTTTTTGTGACCTATATATCATTCAGGCATTATCTATAAAACTGGTTGTAAACAATCCATTTGATCTTGTGTTGAATTCGTTCAGAATGGATTTAGACAAGAAGGGCAAAGTGCTAAAATTGGTAGTTTTCCTTACAAATTTGTATGCTCCTCCCACAAATTTTATTTCTATATTTATTATATATATATTTTTTGTGACCTATATATAGTCTCGAACTCTTTATTTACTTCAGTGTTCCTGAGGATGTCATTAGACGAAAGCGCTTGAGCACCATTCTGTTTCCTTTCCTTCGTGGTTTTATTCATCATAAATATTTTTATATACAGTTTTCCTGCCCAGTGTGACGGTTACACGTGTTTCGTTTGAAGTCCGAATAAAAGTGATATTACAATAAAAATCCATCAGTTAATCCTTTTCAAGTTGTGCCAATTTTTGAGTGAATATTCCGTGAACACAGTCGCATGCCTATTTAAGTGGTGAAATAGCGGCGTATGTCGAAATAAAGCAAATAAAATTAAAGCAACTTAATCTATACAACGTTTTTTCCGAGTGTTTTCTCGCTGAGGAAATCTAACTGCCCAACGAAAGGCAATATCCCTCAGTTATCCCCCGCGGTACACTCCAGGTCACCAATCAGTGAGAATCTACAGCGTGCCACATCCAACATCCCCACCCCACGAAATAACGGAAAAACCTTCCCTTCCTCATTTCTAAAGTCAAATCAAATACCTCACCTAATAATTATCATTTTTAGTTAATATTTCGTGCACACTCACTTACATACCATGAGAAACATGGCAATGGCAAATCAATTCATACAACCCCGTAGATACTGTAAAAAAGAACCAGATGAATCAAAGGCAATGCGCTGCGATCTTTGCCACACCTTAGTCAAATTTCAATGCCTGAGATGGAGCGACAAAGAAATCTCTCTTATATCAGGCGGTAAACAATTTAACGGAATCAAGTTCTTCTGCAAAAGCTGCATAATCGAAATAAACTCGTTTACAGTTTTTAAAGCAGAACGAGACTATGAGGAAAAGGCAAAAAAGGAGTTTATGAATAGCGAACAGAGAAAAAATAGAAGGAACGGAGAAAATACGAGAGGAAACTGCGAAAAACGAACTGAAAAAAACAAACAGAAAAAGCAGAAATAATAGAAATAAAAGAAGCACCAACAGAGGAAACAGAGGCACAAAATCAAGTCCAAAGATTTCAAACAAAAGGCATTAGCAGCAATAGTGAAAAACAAGCAGATAACACGATAGAAATACAGGCAGTTAACAATAAGACACGCGCAAAACACAACACCACACTAATCAACATTTACATCCCACCAGATAGTTCACCTCAGGTGCCAGCCAATTACAATCCACAGTTACACAATCTGGCCTCTCTCACTAATGTCATCTTAGGAGACTTCAACGCCAAAGACACTAGTTGGTACCTGCACAACCAAAACAACACCAGAGGCGCCAACATAGCCACACAACTAAACAGCCTCTTCATTCTTAACAATACAGAAGAACATACACACATACCACATCAAGCAGGATACTCAAACTCCTCCCCAGACATAACGTTCTGTTCCCCCTCACTAGCAACACATACACAATGGAGAACAGAAAAACAACTGTCATCAGACCACCTGCCCATCATCATTACAACACATTCTACACTCTGCCCCAACAGCCTTAGGCACACTTACAGAAATTACAAGAAAGCTGATTGGGAACAGTTCAAAATACAGACTGAGGAACAATTCACCACATTAAACAGCACACCCATCATAAACATCAATACAACACTCAAGACATTTAATCAGATCATCAATAATGCAAACAAATACATACCGAAGGGCAACATTAGGAAATACAACCCAAATTACACTAGAGAAATAGCCCACCTCATAAGGCAACGTAACAACCTCAAATATAACACACAAACACCACACACAGAAGCCATAAAACAGCAGATACAACAGCTCAACACAGAAATAAACAACAAACTCAAAGAAAAACAAACAGAAACATCCAGGGAATTCATAACAACACTAAACCACTCCACAGATACATCCAGGCTATACAAGACTATAAACAGCATTACCCACTTTAACAGCGGCATTCACACCTCACAGGCGGCTATCTGTCGCAGCCAGAATAATATCCCAACATACACACAACAAGCTAACATTCTAGTTAATCACTACGCAAAGATAAGTCACTTAAACAGAGACAACAACCAGAAACACGCAGACAGACAAACAGCCAGACACAAGAAAACCTACAGACTCGACACGACCATTACACCCTTCACTACAGACCAGACCACCAAGATCATCAAAAACATTAAAAATTCGAAGGCTACTGGACCACACAACATATCTAACATACACCTTAAACACTTGGGCCCACAGGGAATACTAGCTCTCACAAATATCAGCACATATTCATACCAACACTGTATTATTCCTGACATATGGAAACAAGGTAAAATTATTACACTACTAAAACCAAACAAAAATCCAACAGAACCAACTTCCTATAGACCCATTACTTTACTATGCACACCTTCCAAAGTAACAGAAAGACTAATCTTACAAATCACCAACCCACACATTCCACTATCGCCTACTCAACATGGATTCAGACCTCACCACTCAACCACGACATTACTCACTAACCTCACGCAGCACATCATGGATGGCATCAACTCCAGACGACCAGCTCAACGTACACTATTAACAACAATAGACATTAGCAAAGCATTTGATGCTATCCCACGATTCCCTCTCATAAACAAAATACTCAACACAAACATGCACAATAACACCAAAAGGTGGCTGAGCAACTATCTTTCAGGAAGATACTCACATGTCACATTTAATGGCAAGTCATCCAAAAACAAGCTTTTTCCGAACGGGGTCCCTCAAGGCTCTGTTCTCTCACCAACACTCTTCAACTTATACATGCATGACATTCCAACACCCATCGATAACAAGCTTACCTTATCATCATATGCAGATGACATCACTCTAACATCCACCCACAACAACATCGACACCGCTACAAATAACCTACAAACATACATAAACAGTATACAAGACTGGCTCACACACAATAGACTCAAAGTAGCGCCCACAAAATCAACCATCACCTTGCTTACAAGCAACACAAAAGAACACCAGGTAATTCCACAGCTTACACTAAACAACATCAACATTCCACACACTCACAGGACCAAAATACTTGGGGTCACATACAACACATCATTATCTTTTGCAAACCACATTCAGGACATTAAAAACAAATGTACGTCAAGACTTAACACGCTTAGGGTACTAACAGGCACAAACTTTGGACACCAGCAGGAAACAACATCACTCATATACAAACAATATATTCGCTCAGTTATGGACTATGCTAGCACAAGCTGGGCACCCATTATCTCAAACACACACATAAACACCTTACAGACAATACAAAACAACGCACTTCGTATCATTACAGGATGCACATAAACAACACCAATAGAACACCTGCACACAGAAACAAAAATACTGAAAGTTAGGGAACATTTAGACATGACGGGAACACAATTCATGGCAGCAGCGACAACTAACCCACAACACCCTTGCCACTACATGTACATTGTACAATCATGCACCAACACCTCGCACCATTAAGGTAACACCAGAGAGACATTATAACCAAATACTCCATTCCATACCACGCCCCAACAGACATCACACCAGTACAGAAAACACGTACACACACACCTAACACAAAAGCACTGACACGACTCGGTCCGAATTCGGTCCTAGGTGCGAAGCCGCCACCCATTTAAACAGGTCAGAGATCAGCCTGAGCAGATCGGATCGAGTTAACTTAGCACGATCCGATGTGGACATCACCCCAACTTACGGACATAAAACACAGGACTAGACAACTCCAGAGACGACACCTGCCACCTGTGCCAGGGGACCACCACAAAACAATTCAACACATTATGACAGGGACTGTGCAGCTCTAGCACAACACGAACACAAAACACAAACATCACTAGTGCGCTGAACCTCTGGTCCACTCCGGAGAGGGCGATCGGTTTACCTGGCGTGGGCCGCTGCTCGATCAGGGTGGGCTGATCGGCTAAACAACAACAACAAGTAGACAATAACGAAACAATACTGAAATCACCAAAAACAAAGGCCCCAAGTAAAAATGGGGAAGAAACTATATGTAAATACGTACTATGTGAAAGGAATTTGCAGATATAAGGGAGGAGAATGTATTTATGAACACCCTCCTGTGTGCAACTACTTTTACACTAATGGCCACTGCAAATTTGGTAGAAAATGCAAATTCTACCATCCGGTCTTTTGCAAAACCTACGCAACATATGGAACCTGCCAGTACGGGAGAAAATGCTATTACCAGCATCTCCCGACAAGTTCAAAGGACAAAGGACAAGTTCCAAATGACAACAGAAGGAATGTGAGGAAATAAAAATATGAACCCAAATAGCAAACAAAACACAAATAGCACATCAAATTTTTTCAACATCTCGGACACAATACGGTTGCTAAGTCTCATACAGCACATGCAACTGACACAGCTGGGAACCCCCAAACCGGAACGCTTCATGGCAAGAAGCTAGAGCAGGTAGGCGGGAACGGATCCATCTCGGAAGACCACAAGGATACAAAACACGCGAAACCAAAGGACAACGAACTTGAAATGCACAAGGGGCAATGCAAAACAAAGAACATAAACATTGTCCTGGCAAATATTCAAGGAATAAAATCGAGCAATTCTCTAAACAAAGTTTCGTACCTGAAGGTCTTATGGACGAAACAAAAGCGGACATCGCATGCCTCACAGAAACACATCTTAAAGATTGCCAAGGAAACTGCGATAACTGCGAACGCTGTATCGACAAGAAAGAATTGCATATCGATGGATTCAACTTACTAAGAGTGGATAGAACAAGGAGACGTAAAGGTGGATGTGCTATTTATATACATGAGAGGCATATGACAGAAACGGTAATAAGTAAATCCAACAGCTTCGTGGAAACCCATGCAGTGAAAATAGAGAAACTAAACGTGGTACTGATAGTTATCTATAGCCCTGCAAACTCCCCAAATGAAAAATTTTCGGTATATTTATACAAGATAAGGGGGACACAAGAGAGGACCAGGAGCAAGCAAAATGCTGATGGCTCTCACAAACGAGTTTATGCTGACACAGGAGATAACAGAAAATACCAGGAAAAATAACTGCCTAGATCTGGTATTCACAAATAACACGAACTTCATTGCCGATATAAAAATAACCCCAACTATTATCTCAGACCACACTATAATCGAGTTATGAACAAATATGGCGATAACTTTAAAAGACAATACACATACGGAAGGAAGAAGCAAATTTGGGGCTTTTAACCGGAACTCCAAGATCATAAATTGGGAAGAAATCAGATCACACATGGCCCAAATAGAGTGGAGAACAGCTTTAGAGAATAAAACAACTGAGGAAATGCTAACAACCTTGGAAGGAAAGACGATGAGAATTTTGGGAAAATATGCTCCGAAAGCACAGCCAAAAAGAAAGCGGAACTGGCTAGAGAGGCAAAAGAGAAGAATATTCCGGAAAAGAAAGAGAGTAGCGACGAAGTTAGCAAATTGCGGAGACAACAATGCCAGGAAAGTAATACAAGAAAAACTAGAGAGTATCGATAGGGAAATACAAATTCTGGTAAAGGGCCATACAAACAGGGAAAAGGAAAAGGCGGTGGAAGCAATAAAGGAAAATCCAAAATACTTCTACAGCTATGCGAAAAGGAAAACAAAAACTCGCGCTACTACCGGACCCTTAAGGAAAGGGAATAATGAACTAACAGACGATCCAAAAGAAATAGCTGAAACATTGAGAACCCAGTATGAATCGGTCTTCAGTACCCCAAAAAGTGACAAAGCGATACCTGAAATAAATGCATTCCTCGAAGAGAAATTGCAAGGAGAATGTATAACAGACTTTGATTTTACCCAGAAGATGTAGTTAGAGCTATAGGACAAATAAAATCACATTCAGCTGCTGGTCCGGACAAATGGAACGCACTATTAATTAAAAACTGTAAAAATGAAATAGCTACACCCTTAACTGGATATGGAAAAGATCCCTAGACACTGGGGAGAAAATACCGAGCATCTTGAAAAGAGCAAACATTTTCCCAATATATAAAGGCGGGGATAGATCTCAAGCAAAGAACTATAGACCAGTGTCATTGACGTCCCACCTCACGAAAATATTTGAAAGAATAGTCAGAGAGAAAATCTATGAGTTCTTAGAGACACTGGAAAGATTCAACGAAAATCAGCACGGATTCCGATCGGGAAGATCATGCTTATCACAACTTATAGAGCATTATAACAATATCCTAGATGCACTTGAAGGCAATGAAAACTATGATGTCATATACACGGATTTTGCTAATGCTTTCGACAAGTGCGATCATGGTATAATAGCACATAAAATGAAAAATATGGGAATAACAGGCAAAGTGCGAAAATGGATCTATAACTTTCTCAGAGAACGACTACAGGTCATCAGAATTCAAGGTGTATCATCATCAGAATCAGAAGTACGCAGCTCAGTGCCACAAGGTACAATGCTGGCCCCACTCCTGTTCATTATCATGCTAACAGACAGAGACAGTGGAGTTAACAGCAACAGTATAGTAACATCATTTGCGGACGATACAAAGATCAGCAGAAAAATCAGCGAGGCAAATGAAATGGAGGCCTTGCAGAGGAACACAAACAAAATATACAAATGGTCAGAAGACAACAATATGACATTTAACACCGAGAAATTTCAGCTCTTGAGATATGGTAGAAATGAGGAAATTAAACACTGCATATTATGCTCCAGATAGACAGGAAATTCAAAGAAGCACGAAAGCGGTCGACTTGGGGGTAATAATGACCGATGATGCCAAATTCGAGACACAAAATCAGATAGCAACAAACAAAGCAAAAAGAGTCGCGGGACAGGTACTAAGAACGTTCAAAAGGAGGGACAAGACAGTAATGATTCCCCTGCTGAGAACACTGATCATACCAAAACCTGAATACTGCTCAGTTTTAAAGTTTTGACGTCCTCATATAGAAAGGAAGAAATTAATGAACTAGAAGAAACGCAGAGACATTTTACAGCCAAGATTGATGGCTGCAAAGAACTCAACTACTGAGAAAGACTACGTAAACTAAATCTGTACTCCCTGGAAAGAAGAAGAGAGAGGTATACCATAATCTACATATGAAAAATGATCGAAAAACTGGTACCAAACGTCAAACTAAACCCAATTACCATCCAAACAACGCTGGACAATAGTAGTGTTTCCACAGTAAAGGCCCGACAAGAGACCTCCTCAACACTGAAGGAAAATACCTTGGTTGTCAGGGGGCCAAGACTCTTTAACCAGCTTCCTAACGACCTCAGAAACGTTACAGGGGTCAAAGTTGAAGTCTTCGAAAGAAGACTAGATGCCTGGCTCAAGACGGTACCAGATGAACCGGGTGTACCTGGCTATGTACGGTGGAGAGCGCAAGAGAGCAACTCGCTCCTCCACCAAGCCAGGCCTAGAGGCGGGGCCATCAGCTTGACCTTCGTGTGAAGAGAGACCGACGCACGAAACCGCAACGAGGTTAACGAGGTATATATATATATATATATATATACACACACACTCACACACTGCATTATGGTTTATAATTTGTAGTTGAAATCTCAAATTCTCCTTTTGTTTATTCGAATGTCTTCACTAAGGAAAGTTAAAATATTGGCGAATCCAATCTCTTCATATATATATATATATATATATATATATATATATATAATATATATACACACATTTTAACTGCAAAACAACACACAGTATAATTAATGTAAAGAACGACGCTTGTGTAGAAGAACGTTCCGCACAAGATGAGGAGGAAGAACAAACAAATGAAAAATGAGGTTACCACCCGGGAATCGAACCCGGGATCTTCCGATTGCCGGTCAGATATGCTATCCACTACACCATGGGCCTCGATTAATCAAATGTAGTAATTCTCCTACATACGAGCAGAAACCAATGCGGAATGTTCTACACAAGCGTCGTTCTTTACATTAATTATACTGTGTGTTGTTTGCAGTTAAAATGTATATATAGGTACGGCATGCGAAGGTGCCACCTCAGGGCATTGGTTTCTGCTCGTATGTAGGAGAATTACGACATTTGATTAATCGAGGCCCATGGTGTAGTGGATAGCATATCTGACCGGTAATCGGAAGATCCCGGGTTCGATTCCCGGGTGGTAACCTCATTTTTCATTTGTTTGTTCTTCCTCCTCATCTTGTGCGGAACGTTCTTCTACAAAAGCGTCGTTCTTTACATATATACTGTATATATATATATATATACATATACCGGGTGTCCGAGAATTATCTGTACAATTTGTGGCTGTTATTAAAAGTCAACCATGAAGTGTAGAAACTCCAGTTTGTCCCATTTTACAGAAAATCTCATTAAGTTTTTTCTGATACCACGTTTTGACAAGTTTTTTAGAAATGTACGCGGGTGACAGACATTGATGATTTAAAAGCAAGAATCACAGCTGCTATTGAGCGAATTGATGTGGCTATGCTGCAGCGTACATGGCAACATTTGGAGTATCGATTGGATGTTTTGCGAATCACTAATGGTGCACATATCGAATGTTTGTAACAACGTTACTTTAATAAAAGAAACTTTTGAAAATACAGATTCTAAATAATCTTGTTTAAGAATTTTACGTGTGTTATCAAGAATTTTATTAAAAGATGAAATTGTACAGATAATGTTCGGACACACTGGAATTTCTAAAAAACTTGTCACAACTTGATATCAGAAAAAACTTAATGAGATGCTCTGTACAATGAGACAAAACTGGAATTTCTACACTTCATGGTTGACTTTTAATAACAGCCAAAAATTGTACAGATAATTCTCGGACACCCTGTATATACAGTATATGTATATACACTCACACACTGCATTATGGTTTATAATTTGTAGTTGAAATCTCAAATTCTCCTTTTGTTTATTTGAATGTCTTCACTAAGGAAAGTTAAAATATTGGCGAATCCAATCTCTTCATATAACATTGGCAGGGATTTTTTAAGGTGGTATTTGCTCATGTGCACCGTTGAAAGAGACTCTGTGGCCTCTCACGTAGCCGTAGTCCACGCCACCAAGTCTAAACCAACTTCATTTCCCTGTAACTGGTGTATATATATATATATATATATATATATATATATATATATATATATATATATATAGAGAGAGAGAGAGAGAGAGAGAGAGAGAGAGAGAGAGAGGCGGGGCCACCAGCTTGACCTCCGTGTGAAGAGAGACCAACGCACGAAACAACATAAGGTTCATAAGGTATATATATATAGCTTCATGGAGACCAGGCTTTTGACAAAGTCGAAATTTCTTACAAAGATCCTGATTGCCCGAAATTGGTCACGTGGGAAATAACTAACCAATCGAAAACGACCACCTAACTGTGTAATCTGGTGTCCGTGAAACTTAATATTGAATATATAGATATATAAAGAAAGGTGTTGTAGTAGTTAGCATCGCTAACTACGAATCCATCGGCCCCGGGATCGAGACCCGTTGACGACAATCGGCGTGCAGCAAAACCCAGCTGTTCATCCTTCCACACAATAAAAAATTTGGGTGGTAGATAAATGGGTACCCTAGGTAGCTTAGTGGTTAAGACGCTGGGCTGGGCTGCTGGTGGTTCGTGGTTCGGATTCCAAGTTAAACTGTAGGTCTAAGGTCGAGTGACAAGCTTGACCTTCGTCAGAATGAACAATTCGGGCGGAAGCAAAACCAAGGTTAACCAAGGTTATATATGGTCTATATAGGTAAATTTCTTGTGAATTTCTTTCATAATATTTAATTTGATTCTTGATTTCTATGTGTGCCTTTTGTATTAAAAAAAAACGAACTGAACATACACACACACCAAAACCGTAAAATATTTGCAGGTGTTGTGCTTAGTGAAGGTTCAAAGGTAGCGGAGCCCCCTTGTTAGGTACACCCAGCTAGGTTAGATTAGATTAGATTAGATTAGTGTTTTTGTAATAAATAAGACCCCAATAACATGACATAAGAAATTTTATATATATATATATATATATATATGTGTGTGTGTGTGTGTGTGTGTGTGTGTTTTAGATTCAACGTCAGAGTGCCTGAAATAGATGGGTATGATTGTGGTGCAGGTGGTTTAACCGGTATTTGGCACTGCGTGTGTTTCCAAGTGCCAAGAAGAGTTCGTTTCGTTTCTGTATTTATAGGAAGGGTACTTAGGAACAGATTCAAGGACAGGTCATTGCATGGTCGTGGGTAGGGGGCGGTATTCCCCTCAGCCCTTGCCTTTGCCTTTCACCTAGTACCACCACATAAATTTTAATCAAGGGAACTGCTTTTCTTTACAACCAGCCCAATAATCTATACTATAATAAGAGAGCCGTCCGTCCGTCTGTCTGTCTGTCTGTCCGTCCGTCACACTTTCAGCGTGTGTGCGTGCGTGCGTGCGTGCGTGTGTGCGTGCGTGCGTTTGTGTGTTTCAGCGTGTGTGCGTGCGTGCGTTTGTGTGTTTCAGCGTGTGTGCGTGCGTGCGTGCGTGCGTGTGTGCGTGCGTGTGTGTGTTTCAGCGTGTGTGCGTGCGTGCGTGTGTGCGTGCGTGTGTGTGTGTGTGTGTGTGTGTGTTCCAGCCACAGCTCCAAAGTGAAAGCAGTTACAAACATAAAACTTCACACAAATATTGATTAGGTCCCGAGGTTGTGCACCTGGGTGTTGAATGCCCGGTTAGGTCAACTGTACGCCCTTGACGATTGGTTAGGTTAAGTTAGGTTAGGTTAAGTTAGGTTAGGTTAAGCTTTAACGAAAATATCACGACTCAACCTAACCAACCTAACCAACTAACCTAACCTAACCTAACCGTTGTGCACCTGGGTGTTGAATGCCCGGTTAGGTCAACTGTACGCCCTTGACGATTGGTTAGGTTAAGTTAGGTTAGGTTAAGTTAGGTTAGGTTAAGCTTTAACGAAAATGTCACGACTCAACCTAACCAACCTAACCAACTAACCTAACCTAACCTAACCGTTGTGCACCTGGGTGTTGAATGCCCCGTTAGGTCAACTGTACGCCCTTGATGATTGGTTAGGTTAAGTTAGGTTAGGTTAAGTTAGGTTAGGTTAAGCTTTAACGAAAATATCACGACTCAACCTAACCAACCTAACCAACTAACCTAACCAACCTAACCAGCCTAACCTAACCTAACCTAACCAACCTAACCTAACCAACCTAACCAACCTAACCTAACCTAACCAACCTAACCTAACCAACCTAACCTAACCAACCTAACCTAACCTAACCAACCTAACCTAACCAACCTAACCTAACCTAACCATTCAATTAACCTAACCTAACCGTTGTGCACCTGGGTGTTGAATGCCCGGTTAGGTCAACTGTACGCCCTTGACGATTGGTTAGGTTAAGTTAGGTTAGGTTAAGTTAGGTTAGGTTAAGCTTTAACGAAAATATCACGACTCAACCTAACTAACTAACCTAACCTAACCTAACCGTTGTGCACCTGGGTGTTGAATGCCCGGTTAGGTCAACTGTACGCCCTTGACGATTGGTTAGGTTAAGTTAGGTTAGGTTAAGCTTTAACGAAAATATCACGACTCAACCTAACCAACCTAACCAACTAACCTAACCTAACCTAACCTAACCGTTGTGCACCTGGGTGTTGAATGCCCGGTTAGGTCAACTGTACGCCCTTGACGATTGGTTAGGTTAAGTTAGGTTAGGTTAAGTTAGGTTAGGTTAAGTTAGGTTAGGTTAAGCTTTAACGAAAATATCACGACTCAACCTAACCAACTAACCTAACCTAACCTAACCAACCTAACCTAACCTAACCTAACCAACCTAACCAACCTAACCTAACCTAACCAACCTAACCTAACCTAACCTTTCAATTAACCATTCAATTAACCTAACCTAACCTTTGTGCACCTGGGTGTTGAATGCCGGGTTAGGTCAACTGTACGCCCTTGACGATTGGTTAGGTTAAGCTTTAACGAAAATATCAAAACTCAACCTAACCAACCTAACCAACTAACCTAACCTAACCTAACCTAACCGTTGTGCACCTGGGTGTTGAATGCCCGGTTAGGTCAACTGTACGCCCTTGACGATTGGTTAGGTTAAGTTAGGTTAGGTTAAGTTAGGTTAGGTTAAGCTTTAACGAAAATATCACGACTCAACTTAACCAACTAACCTAACCTAACCTAACCAAACCAACCTAACCTAACCTAACCTAACCAACCTAACCAACCTAACCTAACCTAACCAACCTAACCTAACCAACCTAACCAACCTAACCTAACCATTCAATTAACCATTCAATTAACCTAACCTAACCGTTGTGCACCTGGGTGTTGAATGCCCGGTTAGGTCAACTGTACGCCCTTGACGATTGGTTAGGTTAAGTTAGGTTAGGTTAAGCTTTAACGAAAATATCACGACTCAACCTAACCAACCTAACCAACTAACCTAACCAACTAACCTAACCTAACCAACTAACCTAACCTAACCAACCTAACCAACCTAACCTAACCAACCTAACCTAACCCAACCTAACCTAACCTAACCTAACCTAACCATTCAATTAACCTAGCTAATAACAGCTAATAACAGCCTTCGAACTACAAAAAATATTCCGGCCCTCTACTTGGATATGTTTTACTACCCGCGACGGGTATTGTACTTAATCTATACTATAATAAGAGAGCCGTCCGTCTGTCTGTCTGTCTGTCTGTCCGTCCGTCACACTTTCAGCGCGTGTGCGTGCGTGCGTGCGTGCGTGTGTGCGTGCGTGCGTGTGTGCGTGCGTGCGTTTGTGTGTTTCACCGTGTGTGCGGGCGTGCGTTTGTGTGTTTCAGCGTGCGTGCGTGCGTGTGTGTTTCAGCGTGTGTGCGTGCGTGCGTGCGTGTGTGTGTGTGTGTGTGTGTGTGTGTGTGTGTGTGTCTGTTCCAGCCACAGCTCCAAAGTGAAAGCAGTTACAAACATAAAACTTCACACACATATTGATTAGGTCCCGAGGTTGTGCACCTGGCTGTTGAATGCCCGGTTAGGTCAACTGTACGCCCTTGACGATTGGTTAGGTTAAGTTAGGTTAGGTTAAGTTAGGTTAGGTTAAGCTTTAACGAAAATATCACGACTCAACCTAACCAACCTAACCAACTAACCTAACCTAACCTAACCGTTGTGCACCTGGGTGTTGAATGCCCGGTTAGGTCAACTGTACGCCCTTGACGATTGGTTAGGTTAAGTTAGGTTAGGTTAAGCTTTAACGAAAATATCACGACTCAACCTAACCAACCTAACCAACTAACCTAACCTAACCTAACCTAACCGTTGTGCACCTGGGCGTTGAATGCCAGGTTAGGTCAACTGTACGCCCTTGACGATTGGTTAGGTTAAGCTTTAACGAAAATATCACGACTCAACCTAACCAACCTAACCTAACCTAACTTACCTAACCAACCTAACCTAACCATTCAATTAACCATTCAATTAACCTAACCTAACCGTTGTGCACCTGGGTGTTGAATGCCCGGTTAGGTCAACTGTACGCCCTTGACGATTGGTTAGGTTAAGTTAGGTTAGGTTAAGCTTTAACGAAAATATCACGACTCAACCCAACCAACCTAACCAACCTAACCAACTAACCTAACCTAACCTAACCGTTGTGCACCTGGGTGTTGAATGCCGGTTAGGTCAACTGTACGCCCTTGACGATTGGTTAGGTTAAGTTAGGTTAGGTTAAGTTAGGTTAGGTTAAGTTAGGTTAGGTTAAGCTTTAACGAAAATATCACGACTCAACCTAACTAACTAACCTAACCTAACCTAACCGTTGTGCACCTGGGTGTTGAATGCCCGGTTAGGTCAACTGTACGCCCTTGACGATTGGTTAGGTTAAGTTTGGTTAGGTTAAGTTAGGTTAGGTTAAGTTAGGTTAGGTTAAGCTTTAACGAAAATATCACGACTCAACCTAACCAACCTAACCAACCTAACCAACTAACCTAACCTAACCAACTAACCTAACCTAACCTAACCTAACCAACCTAACCTAACCTAACCAACCTAACCAACCTAACCTAACCTAACCACCCTAACCAACCTAACCTAACCAACCTAACCTAACCTAACCTAACCATTCAATTAACCTAGCTAATAACAGCTAATAACAGCCTTCGAACTACAAAAAATATTCCGGCCCTCTACTTGGATATGTTTTACTACCCGCACGTTTGGCGGGTCTTTAGCTAACCGTCAGCGAAGCGACGGGTATTGTACTTAATAATAATAATAATAATATCACAATAGTAGTAGTAGCAGTACTTGTTAAACCTTTTTCTTTTTTGTTCTTGATATCAGCAGTTAATCTTCATTCATTCATTCGTGCCCACCGATTTTACCAGGTGGCATTGAAGGTCTGTCCAATCCTGTTTTCGAAGAAGCACGCGATATTTGGAGCATAATTTATACTTACTCTACAACAGCCTAAATTACATACACGTATATACCGGGTGTCCCAAAATGAATATAGCAAAAAGAAAGTCAAATAACTTTTTTGGTAGTTGATATAATGAAATAGTTTTTACATGAATACAACATTAGATGTGTAAGTTTTGGTTTACTTCAAATCATTATGGATTGTTTAGCTTTTCTCAAATTATTGATAAACTTCTACATGTCGTCCATCCTTTACTATGATCAATCGTATGCGGCATTCAAATTCTCGAAAAGCTTTTCCCAGCATGACTGTAGGGATGGATGTCACTGCATCAACAATACGATGCTTAAATTCTTCAATGTCTCTTGGTTTGCTAGTGTGGACTTTACCTTTCAGAAAACCCCATAGATAAAAATCCAAAGATGTTAAGTCGGGTGAACAGGCCGGCTATTTCATAGATCCTGAGCGACCATTCCATCGTCCAGGGAAAGTTTCATTTAAAAACACTTTAACATTGCGAGCAAAGTGAGAGGGTACTCCATCCTGTTGAAAGAAAGCTCTTTGTACCACGCCAGGATTTTCCTGCAATTATGGGAACTCTTGTAACATGTTAAGGTACGAAATGCCGGTGACAGTGCGTTCATCAAAAAAATAGGGTCCATAAATGCAGGAACTTCACAAGCCACACCACACGTTAACTTTAGGCGAATCCCTTTCATGTTCGTACAACTCATGAGGATTTTCCTCTCCCCAAATCCTACAATTGTGCCGATTAACATTGCCCGATATGTGAAATGTAGCCTTCTCATTATTCTGGAAAATGGGATTTATTCTGAAAAGAAAAGAAAGTGACAATCAATATTCACAACCAACTAAAACGTATACGTTTAACCCTTGTATGCATGTAAAAACCATTTCATTTTCTCAATTATCAAAAAGTTACTTTACTTTCTTTTTGCTATATTCATCATTTTGGGACACCCGGTACCTATATATATTATATATATATATATATATATATATATATTAATATATATAGTATGTATGTATGTGTGTTGTGTGTGTGTGTGTGTATTGTATTGTATAAATAGGAAACTAGGCTACAATGAGTGCGAGGACGTATAAAGTGGTAATTAATTTCCTTACGCCTGACCTTCTGATATAACTAACCTTACACAGTAAATGATTCGAGTGACCTCACCTTTTTTATAAGGTATCGTAAAGGAGATATTTAATCGGATGAAACAAGAAAAAATATATAAAAAATAATTTGTATTTTTGCAGAAGGCAGTCAGCCATTATTGATCCAGACAAGAGGAGTCGGTCTCCTTTAATTCTCTCTCTCTCTCTCTCTCTCTCCTCTTCCTGTATTTACGGTTACTACTGAGTTGTCTAAGTGTCTAAGAGACCGAAAAATCCGATTTGCACTGGAATTCGCTTCTCTTTCTGATTTTGTTTTTTGCTCGACCTAACCTTTGTTTTCCTTCCTATTCCTATTTAATGATAAATGATGGGGAACGAGAACATTCTCATTCTTTGTTCCCTTTATCTCAATTTCCTTATCAGCGAGAGTGCGGGATTAAAAGCGCGCTTTCGCCGTGCCGCGCTCCGCTCTCGTTTGGCACCGAGACAAAACCTTAAATAAACAAATTAAGTCAAGTTCTCCAAATATGCTTTATTTAATTCAGGTTTGACTCTATCTCTGGCATTTTATTTTATTTTTCACGCTGTTCATTAAGAAAATTAAGAAAATTTTATTTTATTTAAATTTTCAAAAGAATTTATTCTGTTTCGAATTCAAGATGATTTTACTTTCCTATCCTTTTGTAAGAAGCGTTATACACTTGCCTTATTATTCACTAATGAAATACACATACACACACACACACACACACATATATATATATATATATATATATATATATATATATATATATATACGAGGGTAATTCAATAAGTATCCGCACTTTTTATTTTCACAATTTTATTTTCACATCTGATAGATTATAAACACATCGCTTCTCAGCATAGTCTCCCTTAGTCCAGGCAATTTGTAGTTAGACCTGGGCAAAATTGCTTCAGAAGCTTTCTAAACTGTTTCCAGCTCAGGAACCATTGCCGAATAACATATCCAAAATCCGACAAAATTGGACCCCGGGAACACCCCCAAAAATGAAATTCAAAATGGCGGACTGGATGTTTCCTACGAAAAAAAAATATATATATAATTTACGCTTTTATTTATAGAAATACATTTGATGCTTTTTCTTTCAGTTGTAATGTTTTAAATAATTCAACAATATACAACACAACCAGTTATTACGCAAATATAATGTTATATAGCTTTTTACAGATTTTTATAATCAATAATACAACAATTATTTTTTTCCCAGTTTCAAGTTATGTTCATTACAGAAGAAGTGATACCTGGTCACAAACATACAGAAATTAATCCTCTTCATCACTATCATCGGATAGATTACCGGTACTTGGGTTGTTATCGCAACCACTGATTTGGCACTTGCCACAAGCGGCTGAACAGGGCATTCCATTACGCTTGCATCCACATCTTGAAGTAGCATATTTCGTCTTGCAGGAGCAGCGGATCATGTTGAGTAGATAATTTGGAGCTGGTGGCTTGTCGCATGCTGTAGGGTAGTAGGAATTACTCTTTACATACCAACCCCACTGTTCTGCATCGATCTTCTCTTCTGTAGACTTCCAGATTAGTATTTGAAAGTATGTGCGAAAGCTGTGGTACTTTGTGGATGCATCGGTAGGTGGCAAACGTTCGGGTGTAACAAAAGATTTAGCTGTAGCTACCTTTTCAACTAACATTCGATGACGTAGTGCGTTAGTGGATTCAAGTGTTTTGCAGCCATACAACAGAAGCATTGCCTTTCTTCCAGCGGCTTCAATGTCAGAGTGTTGGCAACAATCAGAACAGAATGTATTTGCAACTGAACGGAGTTCAGCCACCTTCATCAGTGTCGAATGCTTTGGCTTTACCGATCGAAAAAATTCTGGATGTGCTATCACAGCCCGTGAAAGCATGCACAAACAGGAGATACTTGCAGATGTCATTGCCTAACAATGATTGAATGCTGAGAATATCATACACAGGATTAGGAGATAGTCCCCGTCTTATATCGCTGCGATAGTACAACTTGAAACCACTGTCCTTGGCATGGTACAGAAGGAGAATCAGCAAGTCGGTGTCTTCCCCTATTACTGTTGTAGTTGCATTTTCTGATGAGGAAACTGCTGCACGAACGATGTCCACATCAGCATCCCCATCTGCGTTGTGAACAGTACACCCGTGCTTCTTCAACATCTCACCTACGAGGAAATAAATGCTTGCTTGTTGTTTTCATTAGCCAAGAAGTGTTCCTTCTGGCCAACAAACTTCATGCTTGGACTGAGATTCACATTTCTGCTTGTCTTGGTGCTGCGTCTTCTGTGGGTCATGTCCTTGATCGTAGGAGAGCTGCTGTAGCCATCAAAAACAATGATTGCTTTTCCATATGTTTTCAGAGTGAAATCGGCATATGAGTTGGCGATGCTGTCATATGTTTCATCTTGACGCCAGGAAACACGATGTAGTAGAGATCCACCATCCAATACGTACTGGTCTGTGCACTGAATTTCTTGAACTTCTTCCATGCGTAAAGTGTCAGTGTATTTGATTATTGCATGAGCTAGCTGAGACTTATCGGGTTTCCTCAAGATACTTCGTGATTCGAACAATGCAGGAGGATATGCACACAGTTCGTAACACATGACATCTTCAAGATTCATGTCTCCGCCAGTGGCAACAGTCATCATTCTCTGAAACAGTAGTGCAGGATCTACTTCTATATCTGAAGCATCAGTGATCACAACGGCAGAAGCAGATCCTAGTGTTTTCACTTTGTCAGATCTTTTGGCAGAATATGTAAAGGCTTGTTTCCCAATCATTTTTACGACAATGTTCGTACCGATTGAATGCAATTGATGAACGTTAACTCCAGGATCAGCAGTTAGCCCTGTTACAATGTTGCAGAGACCCGAGGTAGAATGCAATGGGGATAAGGATTCCAGACGTTCAAGTACTTTCTTCATGTCATTACTGTCCCTGATTTGTCTACTTCCCCTCATTTCTTTGTGCTGTTCACTACTTTCCAACAAAACTCTGGTGTATTCCTGCATTGCTAAGTTATAAGTGGAACACAGAGGCATAGAAAAGAGCCACGTTGTCCTTTGGATGTCTGTAAATCCACTTCCGCGTGTCAGTCCGCCTCTGCTTTTCAGGGAACGCATTAGTACTTGTTCTATCACCAGGTCTGTGCCGAGTCCGGCCCATAATCTGTCGCTTCTTCTTACCACAAACTTACCTTCCTGGAACATTTTGTTAACGGCTGGATTTTCAGAAGGCAAACTTAACATTTTCTGCAGGTACAGGTATATCGATTTCAGGTAATTGTGATGTCCGGCTGCTGCAATTATGGGGATGGTCTCCAGCATAGCTTGCAAGTGCAAATCCCACGAGCCGGTTCTGTCTGCTGTTATCAAGGAACGTGCAATGTTGATCATTCGCTGATATTCCAACCAGAGTTGACTTGTTGCGAAGTAGATTGTAGGTCAGTTTTCTTCGCATCCAAAGTGGTAGCAATCTGAGACAATGCATTCGAAGATTCCACATCCTCAACTGATTGTTTGGCGGTCATAACATCGTCGAGCAGGTCACAAGCTTCCTTATGGAGGTCATGAGGAGTTCCATCTTCATTACGAGGGAAAACGTCTGCGACTAGTAAGGTACTAAGAGCTGCATCTACTATCATATGACCACGTATCGCTCTTGAAACAGCTTTTCCAGACATCATGTGTTGCACGGCATTTGGTCCGTATATTTCTTGAAGTACTTCAGACAATCCTGAACCATTCATAAGAGTACCGACTGCTCCCAAAAGATTCATCAGAGTGTGAAATGATCCCAGCATTAAAACAATGTCCTGCAGGTCTCTCTGTTCATTGATGATTTGGGAAGCTTTCCAGAACAAAGGCTGATCAAAGGTAATAATGCATGGGACTTTTGCCAACTTGGACCTGATCTTTCTGCTGAAGATATCTGCCAGAGAAGACTAAGTCGACTTATGGTGGCAGTGGGTACTGGAAGTTCGCGGAATGAGATGTCCCTCAACATGCTTCTCGCGTGTCTATATTCCCTAATGTCAACGGTTGCAATCTTCTTAATGTCATTGTCACCAACATTACGCCTGTGAATAGAAGGGTGGATCTTGATCTTCGGAGTTATTGCGGCAATCATACCCATTCCATGAAAGGTATTCTTCCCATCCAAAGTGCAGACATCATGATCGACGTTATCTGCTGCTAGAAGGACTGCAGTGTTTTCATCAACAGTAAAAGAGCCAGACCCACTTGCCAGCGCCGCGTTTCTTTCGAATCTTGTTACTTCTGCATACGACGAACAGTAACCCAGCTGATGGAGAACGTCAATAAGGTACCTTGACCTAAAGTTGTGGTGTAGCTGAACCGACAAACCGATCTGTAGTGGACATAGTAATCCTCTAGATGGGTTGCTTGCATAATGCTCTGCCCAATTGCACCTATTTTTCTTGAAGCATCCTGTCCCGCAAATGCTTTTGATAATAGCAATTTCAGACTGTTGGGAATGTAATCAAGAGCACTTTCTGCAGTGATGTCATTTGGAGATGGATACACATCTTTTCTAGGCGAGTCGACAGACTTGATATCACTTCTGATTATTTTTGCAGCAGCTTCTACTAGGTAAATCTTCTGTAGCTCTATATCTATATCACATTCTTTCGACTTTTTGTGATAATCTATAAGAATTTCATTAGCTGTCTCTCGTAGTGTTACTACATCTGCCTTCCCACTTTCACCTGATATTATGATCTTGTCTCCGTAACGTTCTAAAAGCTTTCTCTTCATGTGCCTGCGTTCGTAGACAGAGCTCTGACTTCCTTGAAGATATTCCTCCATTTTGGAAATTAGGTCTCCAATCAACAGTTGTTCATCATCATTCTCTTCCAGGTAAGCACAGGTCTGAAGGAATGCTTGGTGTTGCTCTTCATTAGTTGGTCTCCCTTTCTTCGAATCATGATCGTCGGAGGAGTATGCGCGAGGAATGTTTTTTCCACTTCGAAAATTTACGCTGCAGGTGTGATGGTAGACACAATCTGCAGCAGGAAGATCACGAAGATAATACTCCAGACGGCCTTTTACATTAAACGACCATTCATCGCAGCGGCTTTCACAGCACCTTTTTATGGTTTCGGAGAACTCTGTAGTTCTTATTTTGACATGCTCTGATTTTGGTTTGTGTTTGGAAAAAAAGTCCACAAAGGTATCACAAAACAAACAGTGAGTAGCACTGGAAAATGCGTATTCATGAAAACGAGCACTTTTCCTTAGTATTGCCTCGGCTACGGTCTGTCCTTCTTTATTTCAATGGTCTTTTTATCCGTAAACCTTTTCCTACATACAACGTGAACATTTATTCCAGCTGTTGCAACAACATCGCTTCCACGGCTGCGGCTGGATGCATTTATACCATCTGCTCCTTTTTGCGAGATGTGAACCACTTCCTGTCCGCTGTCCAATTTCTCCTTACAAATCACGCACAATTCTTCAGGGGTCTGCATTCTTGAAGGCGGACGCACACCGAGTCAGCCGTACACCGAGTCAGTCTGAAACAGAAAACTCAAATTAATAAACTGTGTTGCAGTATTTAAAAGGAGTACATAATAACAGTTTTAAAGAAAATGACGAGCACAAATACGCAGATTTGATAGTGGGTAGTAGGAATTAAAGAGTTGTATATAATATAAGTTATAAAGATGTAGCAATGTCCATTCTCACATACACTCCATACAGTATATTTTATTTACATTACGTGACGTCATAGTTTAATACTAGCCGCCTAATACAATTTTTAGTGTCATATAGGTTAATTTAGAAACGAAAATGTGTTTTAAAAAATTTTACTGATCAAGAAAAACGTCATAACTCTCTCTACAAAGCGAAATTAAAATTTATTGTATTTCGTAGGAAACTGCCAGTCCGCCATTTTGAATTTCATTTTTGGGGGTGTTCCCGGGGTCCAATTTTGTCGGATTTTGGATATGTTATTCTGCAATGGTTCCTGAGCTGGAAACAGTTTAGAAAGCTTCTGAAGCAATTGTGCCCAGGTTGAAGCTATTTTTGCTCTAGATTGCCTGGACTACCTGTTTCTCAATACACTTAGTCCAGCTATCTACAAGCTTCCTAATGCCATCACAAAATAATGTTTTTGGCTGTGTGCGTAGCCAGTCATGCACCGCCTCCTTCAGGTCATTATCGCCTTGGATTCGCTGACCTCTCCAAGCGTCTTTTAGTGGTCCAAACAGGTAAAAATCCGAAAGTGCCAGGTCTGGACTGTAGGCTGGATGGTCGAGAACTTCAAATTTAAGTTCTTGAAGGCATTTACTATTCTTCTGAGTTTTACCTGTTTGAACCACTAAAAGACGCTTTGAGAAGTCAGCGATTCCAAGGCGATGATGACCTGAAGGAGGCGGTGCATGACTGGCCACGCACACAGCCAAAAACATTCTTTTGTGATGGCATTAGGAAGCTTGTGGATCGCTGGACTAAGTGTATTGAGAAACAGGGAGACTATGTTGAGAAGTAATGTGTTTATAATCTATCAGATGTGAAAATAAAATTGTGAAAATAAAAAGCGCGGATACTAATTGAATTACCCTCATGTGTATATATATATAGAGAGAGACGTAAAGGAGGATGTGCTATTTACACACTCAAAAGGCATATGGCAGAAATGACTATAAATACCTCAAACAGCTACGTAGAATGTGTAGCAGCAAAAGTTGAAAAATTAAATATGGTACTAATTGTACTGTACAGACCCCGAACACGCTAACCTCAAAATTCTCAAATTCCATTACAGAGGTAAGAAATTGTATAAAAGATCTACACTCTCCAATCCCAAATATTTTTCTGTGTGATGATTTTAATTTTCCATTCATGAAATATAAAAAAATAGGAAAAAATATATGTATACACCAGGACAAGGGGGGAACACGGGAAGACCAGGAACAGGTAAAAATGCTACTAGCTCAAGCTGATGAATTTATGTTAACACAAGAAATAACAGAAAACACAAGAAAAAACAACTGCCTAGATTTGGTATTCACAAACAACAGCAACCTAATTGGTAATGTAGAAATATTCCCAACTATAATATCGGATCACAACATTATTGAAATAACAACTAATATAAAAGCAACAGGAAAGGCAAGAACACGAACAACAAAAAGAAGCAAATTCAAAATTTTTAATTTCCACTCCAAAGCTATAAACTGCGAAGGTGTTGCATCCATCATGGAAGTAATAGACTGGAAAACCATCTTCGAGGCCAAGACAACGGAAGAGATGCTAATAACCTTAGAGGAGAAGACGCTGAAGATTGTGGAAAGACATGGCCCAAAAGTACAACAAAGAGGAAAGAGAAGCAGGTTCGAGAGACAAAAGAGGTCATTGTTCCGAAAGAGAAAAAGAGTGACTGCAAAATTAAATAACTGTAAAGATAACATCAGAAAAATATTAAATGATAAACTGCAGAGTATCGATTGCGTCATACAGGAACTAACTGAGAAGCATACAGAAAAAGAAGATGACGCTATAGAAGCAATAAAGGTTAACTCAAAGTACTTCTATAATTTTACAAAACGGAAGTCGAAAAACCATACGATTATCGGACCTTTGAAAAACGAAGACAGTGCTTTATCTGATGATCTAACAGAAGTATCTGAAATAGTAGGAGCTCAGTACGAATCATCTTTTAATATCCCAAAAACTGTCAAACTGAGATGCGATAGAAACGCGTTCTTTCTACATCTACAGATCTACAGAAGCTAAGGCTAACAAAGACCCTAAAATCCACTCTAAGGTTAGCCCGACAAAAAGAAAAGAGTAGGGGGTTAAGAGAAAAGAATAAGGGGTTAAATAAGTAGCAAAACCTATCACTCGTTGGTTAACATTCATTCAGAAAAAGAGAAAAAAAATTCACCATCTTCATCCGCCGGCCACTGCCGACAAGTCTGAAAAATAGTCGAAGAGAATAGGAAAGGGGTGAAAGATGGAAAGTAAAATAAGAACGCTTACAAACCATGCAAAGACAGTCTTAACTCACTGTCATACCATGCAAACTACAGACATGCAAGTACAGAGAGTTACAGACATGCAAGTAAGGAGAGGATAAGAAAAAAAAAAAGTAGGTAAAGTTAAACAAAAAGTGGGTTAGTTTACGCTACGAGCTACATCTACGTTCGTGTTAGCCTAATTTTTTTTTTTTTTAATAATAATTTCATTGCTGGCATCACACGCTGGCATGTCACAAGCTGGCATTATCGTCAACAGACTCATCCTCGACCCCTCCCCCCCCCCCCAGAGCTCCAGTTGCTAATTGTTTTTTTTTTAATTTTAAACAACGTTAATGTTTTTAAAATGCCTATCTAGATGGTTTTTAAACACATTAACGCTGGTTGAGTTCACGACGGGTGCGGGAAGATTATTCCATTTATCAATTACTTTAAACGTAAAGGAGTTTTTAGCGATATTAGTAATGAAACGTCTGCCACGCAACTTAAATCCGTTATTACGAGTATTGCTATCATCGAAAGTGAACAGTTTGTCAAAATTTACGTTATCGATGTTATTAACGATTTTGAAAACTTCAATAAGCTCCCCTCTTAATCTCCTAGTTTTGAGTGAATGCAAGTCTAACTCTTTAATCCTATCTTCATAAGGCTTGTTGCGCAATGACGGAATTAGTTTCGTGGCACGACGCTAAACCCTTTCTAACCTATCAATATCCTCGCGCAAATACGGGCACCAAAACTGAACGGCATATTCTGAGGCCTGACTAGGGACTTCTAAAGGGGCAATATAATATCCTTCGATTTAAATTGGAAATTACGCGCTATGAAGCCTAACATCCTATTAGCTTTTGCGAAAGACTCCAGGCACTGGTTCCTAACCTTTAAATCCTTAGATACGCGTACGCCTAAATCTGCTTCCTCGTCAACGCTCGCTAACTCTCTATCATCCATCGTGTACGTGTAATTATTGTTACGAGAACCTATATGCAAAACTTTACATTTGTCTACGTTAAATTGCATCTGCCACTTATCCGTCCACTCCATAATCCTATTTACATCGTCTTGGAGCCTATTTCTATCGTCCTCGTTAACAACCTTACCGCCTATTTTAGTATCGTCCGCGAATTTTGACACGTTACTAGTCAGTCCTACATCTATGTCGTTAATGTAAATTACGAATAGCAATGGGCCTAACACTGAACCCTGTGGGACACCGCTACCTACATCCAACCACCCCGATTCACTACCATTAACAACGACCCTCTGTCTCCTAGGACGAAGCCATTCCTCTAACCATTTAGTTACCTGACCGCGTATACCGTGCGCTTTAACCTTCGCATTTAATCTTCTATGCGGAACTGTATCGAACGCCTTTTTAAAATCTAAATAAATAACGGCAGCCGCTTTATGCCTATCGTATTCGCGCACTATTTCGTTATAAAATTCGGAGCTATTGAAGAATAGGGATCCCAGCCTTCTTTAGTTAGCTTTATAAGGCTAACTAACGAAAATATCATGACCTAACCTAACCAATCGTCAAGGGCGTACAGCTAACCTAACGATTGGTTAGGTTAGGTCACGATATTTTCGTTAGTTAGCCTTATAAGCCTAACTAAAGGAGGCTGGGGTCCCTATTCTTCAATAGCTCCTAAAATTCTAACAAATTAGTTAAACAAGATCTATGGCGTCGAAACCCATGCTGACTACTATTAATGAAATCTCTACTTTCTAAGTGATCGATGATACGATCCCTAAATACGGATTCCAAAAGTTTACCGACAATTGACGTTAAGCTAATGGGCCTATAATTGCTAGCTACTGTGCGGTCGCCTTTTTTAAGAATAGGCGTGATGTTAGCTAATTTGAAGTCTTCAGGAATAATCCCCGTTTCGAGTGACTAATTAAAAATGGTATTATTATAGTATTACACCCGCACCCGTCTAACGTCCAGCAATTATTATATGTTCATTAAGTAGATTTTTTAATTCTAAGACACTTTCCTTCTATAGCGTTTCCGTCGCAAATGCTTCGTTTTCGAGATATAAACATTTTTTTTGTGTGTATCTAGTGTGTGTTCGTACGTTCGTTTGTGTGTTCGTACGTTCGTTTGTGTGTTCGTACGTTCGTTTGTGTGTTCGTTTGTGTGTTCGTTTGTGTGACTGTTACATGTCTGCCCAATCACTGCGCTCCATCCATTTCGAATTTGAATTACTTTGCTACCAGAATGGAACACTCATTCCACTCATTCAGAAGTACATTAGGCCTGGCTCTGTGATTTATAGTGATTCCTGGGCTGCCTACAAGGCTATAAGTGATTTAGGTTACAAGCATTTTGTTATTAATCATTCTAAAAATTTTGTGGATAACGAGAATATCGAAATTCACACACAGAATATCGAAAGATTTTGGCGGGATTTAAAGGAATGGGTTAAGAGGCCAGGTATTCGGTCAAAATATCTATACCAATACTTGGCAAGGTATTTATTCATTTCTTCAGTTAAAGACAAGCGGCATCTACTGCAGGAAGAGCCTCAGCCTGACCCTGCACGTGAATAAGGTAATTCCTGTTTTTCTTTTAGGTTAGGATAGGTTAGGATAGGTTAGGTTAGGTTAGGTTAGGTCAATTTTGAAGGTGAAATTTGTTTTCCTATGGTTTTTTATGTTTTGAACGAATCTGACCTTCAAAACCGTCGGAAATGACTCGTTTTCGATTGCCGGCTGGGGGGAGGGGGGTTACCTCAAAAACGAGTCATTTCCGACGGTTTTGAAGGTCAGATTCGTTCAAAACACGTCAAAAACCATAGGAAAAACATAAATTTCACCTCCAAAGGGAGACGGGTGTAATACTATAAATTTACCTTAAAAATCTTCGTTAAGGGGCCTACAATAACGTTTTTCAAATCTTTCAAATGTCTGGGATAAAAAACGTCAGGGCCTGGAGCCTTGCTAACTTTTAGCCTATCGATATAATGCGCAATCTCACCCTCGTAAACAGTGATTTCATCCAAAATAGTCTCGCTACTAAATGGAACGATATCGTCCACGTCGGGGACATTATTTACTTCTTCTATGGTAAAAACGGTCGCAAAAAAGTTATTGAAAATACCCGCCATCGCCTGAACGTCAGAAGCCAAAGCGCCGTTAACATCCACTAGAGGGCCTAACCCGGCCTATGTTATCTTTTATCGGCTTACGATTATTGACGTATTCAAAAAACTTTTTTGGATTATGTTTACTATCCGCAGCTATAAGTATCTCTAAATTACGCTTAGCATTCCTAACTGATCTTTTAACCTGACGTCTAAGCTCGATATATCTATTAAAGTTAGCTGCCGTGCCATTGCGCTTATTAAGTCTATACGCTCTGTTACACTCGTTTATGAACTCGCCTATTTCCCTAGTCCACCACTTGGGCCTACCATGATTTCTAGCTCGCTTGGGCCTACGAGGAATAAACTCCCTTTCAATATTCATAAAACTTTCTTTAAACGCCTCTCAATGCAAATTTGTGTCATTACCCATAAATAAGTTATCCCAGTCCACTACTCTCATCCTATCCGCAAAACTATCAAAATTAGCCCCACGAAAATCAGGGACTTCTATTACGTTACTATCCTTAGTTTTCTATCAATAACTTAAACCTAAGGATTTGATGATCACTACATCCTAAACTCTCGCCTACTTCTAAACCTTCGACTATATTTTCGCCGTTCGTCATCACCAAATCTAAAATATTGTCACCGCGCGTTGGTTCGGTAACCATCTGTCGTAAAAAATTATATCTCAAACCCTCCTCATTACCAGTAAAATTCTCGTAATTAACATTAGGGCAGTTAAAGTCTCCGGCAATTATACTATTCCGATTGTCAATAAAGTTACCAAGAAGCGAGTAAAATCTAGTATCGGTATCGAGGGGTTGAACGGGAGGTCTATAAACAACAACAAAATTAAAACTAATACTACGCGCTCCAACTTCAACGCATATCGCATTAATTGTTGCCGGAAAATCTATCTTAACCTCGATAGTCCTAAGAAGGGAATTACGAATGTACAGCAAAACGCCGCCACCAAACCTATGTAACCTATCATTAGTAAAGAGTTTAAAACCCGGTACATCAAATTCCCCCAACAAGTCCCAAGTCACGGTATTTAACCACATTTCAGTGATAGCAACTATATCGTAGTTGCCAGAATAAATTATCGCCTTAAATTCGTTTAATTTTTTTCTAATACTACGCGCGTTGCAATAAAAGACGTTTAAGTTTTTTTTTACCACGGCCCGGCGTTTTAAACTATTTTTCATGTCGGGCCCGCGTTCCCCGGACCCACAACGTTAAAAAAGGCTTCGACCTATACAGCTTTCGTCCGTTTTTGTCAATTAACCTACCTAGCCTAGCATTACCTATTTCATTAAAATGCACCCCCATCTTTTATAAAAAGGCTAGGATCACTGAATTCGGACAACAGCTTTACGAAGGGTACAGTTTCCTCAGCACAAATCTCTTCTAATTTATTATTCAAAAATATTGTTTTTGACGTAATCCTAAGAACCAAACCGTGCCTAGGGGTAATACCTAAAACTAAAGACCTATCTGACCTCGCCTTCAGGGACCTAATTAACCCCATATATCTCTCCAAAAGGTCAGGCACTCTCGTATCGGGCCTATACGAGTCGTTGCCTCCTACCATCGTCACCAGCATCGAGTGACTGGAGGCAACGTCAGTCCTATCTACTTCGTCCCCAACTCTGTCAACCCTGGCCCCTGGGAGACAGACCCTCCTCCTCTTGGTTGGATGCCGTTCAACGAACTCTTTGTCTATATGGCACACTAAAGAGTCCCCAATTAAAATAGTTTCCCCCTCATTCACGTCCCTTTCCAAATGGGCGAAAGGGTTCGAAACCTCGATAGGGGGTGGGATTCTTATCACCTAACGTACGCAGCCAAGCTCCACCCTTAACTTCTCTAAATCCCTCCCCATCTACTAATCTCAGACCAACCTTAACCCCTTCCTCAATTCTAGCCAACCTTCCCGACAAGCTATCTAAACTAGAAAGTAGGTTACGCACCTCACCCTTCAAATTACTAACGTCTTCAACGTTAGTATTGGTTCGGCTTTCGTCAACCGTAGCCCTACCCCTGCCCTCATCAAGCGTTGCAAGTCTTTCCGTTACTTCACGTACACTGCGTTTTATGTCAACTATTTCCTCTCTTAACTCGCAAAAGAAACAAACTGATCTCTCGGTAATCGCCATAGGACCGCCATTATAATCTTTAAAATCCGAATACCACCGGTTTACCCCACACCTAACACACGACACTTTTTGCGACGGCATCGCGCAGTTAAAAATATTTTATAACCGTCAAGTTTAAGTTAAATTAAGCCGGCACGCTATGAAAACTTCTAAATCGCTAAAAACACTAATATTCAATTATTTAACTATAACAATGTGAATATAAACGCAAGTATATAAAATTCAAAACTTTCCAAAAGTAAAATTATTAGCAATATGCAAAAGTAGATGCAATATCAGAGCTCAGGAAATGCGTCCGTTCAATACAGAGTCTGAACTACAAGGGGAAAGTATAACGGACTTCGACTTTACGACAGATGATATTACACAAGCTATAGGGAAACTAAAAGCACACTCAGCGGAGGAACGGACAAATGGAATGCCACACTGATCAAAAACTGCAAGAATGCAATCGCTGAGCCCCGATATTGGATATGGAGACGATCACTAGACACGGGAGAAATACCGGGCATCCTGAAAAGCGCGAACATAGTCCCAATATATAAAGGAGATCGATCCGAAGCCAAAAACTATAGGCCAGTGTCGGTTACATCTGATCTCACTAAAATATGTGAAAGAATAGTTTGAGAGAAAATCTGACTTTTTGGAAACTCAGAAAAAATTAAATGGTAACCAACATGGGTTTCGGTCAGGCAGATCATGCCTATCACAACTAATGGAACACTACAACATTATTGATGCACTGGAAAGTAATGAAAACTATGATGTAATATACACAGACTTTGAAAAGCGTTCGACAAGTGTCACCATGAAATCATAATACATAAACTGAAATACAGGGTGTACATAAAGTCAGGATCTATTTTTGTGAAGCACTTGGAAATTATATGGAATTCAATCATAAAATGATAAAGTGGTAACATTTATTAAATAATTAAGAGTAGGATTCGACGTGACGCCCATCAGTATCCCTGCACAGTAGGGTGGATCGATTTTACATTTTGTTCGATTTCCATATTCTAATAGAGACAAAAACTTGCGCATGCATGAGAAAATAGCCTCTGCAAGATCTTAGCTTAATAGGTAATCATCTTCTGCCCCCGGCAGAGCGATGAAAATCATATTTTAGTAGTCAAAAACGTATTTTTAAACCCTAGCCTAGAGTCATAATTTTGCGTGTGTGTTATTTCATGCATATTTATACATATTTTCAGATCGGCTCTTTGTCTTAAATAATGCATTTATATATTTCCCATAGCATTTATATCGTTGCTTAGGCATGAAATAACACACACGCAAAATTTTATGACTCTAGGCTAGGTTTTAAAAATACGTTTTTGACTACTAAAATATGATTTTCATCGCTCTGCCGGGGGCAGAAGATGATTACCTATTAAGCTACGATTTTGCAGAGGCTATTTTCTCATGCATGCGCAAGTTTTTGTCTATTAGAATATGGAAATCGAAAAAAATGTAAAATCGATCCACCCTACAGTGCACAGCTCAAATCGTTCCGCAGCATTTCTAAACACATTCTGGAGCATTTGCGGGGTTATGTTATCTGCAGCAGTTCGTATACGTGTACGTAAGTTTTCAAGACTCATAATCTTCGTCTGATAGACGTGCGACTCGATAAAGCCCCATGCAAAGAAATCTAGGGGTTAAATCTGGTGATCTCGCTGGCCAAGGTCTGTTGCTTCCGCGTCCGATCCAGCGATTTGGAAAACGTCCATTTAGATAATCCTGAACAATTTTGGCATAGTGACAAGGAGCACCATCATGTTGATAGACGACGGTACTAACAATCCTATCTCCGTCGTCTATCAACATGATGGTGCTCCTTGTCACTATGCCAAAATTGTTCAGGATTATCTAAATGGACGTTTTCCAAATCGCTGGATCGGACGCGGAAGCAACAGACCTTGGTCAGCGAGATCACCAGATTTAACCCCTTTAGATTTCTTTGCATGGGGCTTTATCAAATCGCACGTCTATCAGACGAAGATTACGAGTCTTGAAAACTTACGTACACGTATACGAACTGCTGCAGATAACATAACCCCGCAAATGCTCCAGAATGTGTTTAGAAATGCTGAGGAACGATTTGAGCTGTGCAGGGATACTGATGGGCGTCACGTCGAATCCTACTCTTAATTATTTAATAAATGTTACCACTTTATCATTTCATGATTGAATTCCATATAATTTCTAAGTGCTTCACAAAAATAGATCCTGACTTTATGTACACCCTGTATATGGGAATAACAGGAAAAGTAAGGAAATAGATATACAATTTCCTTAGTGAGCGGCGGCAAGTCGTTATCGTACAAGGAATATCTTCATCAGAATCAGATGTCCTCAGCTCAGTACTACAAGGAAGAGTATTAGCTCCACTACTCTTCATAATCATGCTGACTGACATAGCTGAGGACGTTACCAGAGACAGCACAGAAACATCATTTGCCGATGACACAAAGATCAGTAGAAAAATAAGAAACCCAGAAGAAATAGAATCTCTACAAACTGACAGGAACAGAATCTACAAGTGGACGGAAGAAAACAATATGAAGTTTAACACTGAGAAATTTCAACTGTTACGGTATGGAAAAAAGGAGGACCTAAAATCCATGGAGTATTATACCCCAAATGGACAGCAAATTCAGAGAAATTCAGAGCAAAAGATTTACAAGTTGTAATGAGTGATGATGCAAAATTTAAAACACAAAATAAGATAGCAGTAAAGAGCGCAAAGAGAATAACGGCAGATGCTGAGAATCTTTAAACGAAGGGATAGGAATATAATGATTCCTCTACTGAAAACACTGATCATACCCAAATTGGAATACTGCTCAGTCCTAAAATCCCCATATGAAAAAAAGACATTAGACAGCTAGAAGGGATTCAGAGAAGCTTCACAGCCAAGATCAGTGAATGCAAAGAACTAAACTACTGGGAAAGGTTACGCGAATTAAACGAATTAAACCTATATTCACTGGAAATTCCCCAAACAACAGTGGAAAGTAGAAAAACAAGACTGTGTCGTGTTCCCAAACTAAAGCTAGACAGGCACATCCTTAACCATGAAAGAAAATAGTTTTGTTGTGAGAGGACCAAGACCTAAGAAACACGAATGATGTTGTGGTGGACATCTTGAAAAGAAGATTAAACGCCTGGCTCAGAACAATCCCTGATGAGCCGGGTGTACCTGGCTATGTGAGGTGGAGAGTACAAGAAACCAACTCACTGCTTCACCAGGCCAATTCGAGAGGAGGGGCGACAAGCTTGACCTTCGTGAAATGAGGGATCATCGCATGGAACATATGAAAGGTTGAATGATGATATACAGGGTGATTGAAAAGTCGTTACATAGGGATATACTGTATTATGTAATGATACAGGGAATAGTCACATCACATGTTCGATATGGCCACCGTTAACGGCAATGCACTTGTGCAGCCAGCTAGGAATATCACATCAATGCGCTCCTCCTTCGATAACATCTCATAACTCATTTACCTGCAAAGAAACAGAAAAGCCCTATGTAACCTGACTTTTGAATCACCCCTATATATATATATATATATATATATATATATATATATATATATATATATATATCGCTAAAAGTTACGTTCGCTCCGATTCGGTGCTATCTTTTGTATCACTACTACACAGAAAACAGCCGCTACTTTGTTGTAAGAGGTGTTCTTTTCGATTCACTTTAGATTAGGTTAGGTTAGGTTAACCTAACCTAAAATAAAATAAAATAAAACAAAAACTGGGTGTGTAAAATCCTGAGGTAGCATGAAGTAGTAGTAATTTTGTTTTTAATTAAAATCTTAACGCGAGTGATATTCGAAAAAATAATCATTATATACGATAAAAGAGCGCATTCTCTACACTTTTCGATGGAATCCATCCCTACCTTAACGAAAGCGTAATTGATAAAATTTTAAGAAATTAAAAGACAACACATCTAGGAGCTAATATAATTTCAATGACACCGACAAAAATGTAGGAGGAATTTGGCCAGTTAGGAATATATATATACAGGGCGTCCCAAAAAAATGTATACACACTTTAACAGCTGATAGCTCAATTGATGTTTCTTTCTTTCCAAGTTAAACCCATTAGAATTAATAATGGCAGTCAGACTAAGCTTTGAACAAAGGAAATTCATTCTAAAATGCTACTGGAAGTGTGAAAACGCAGTTGAAGTGCAAAGACAGTTTAGGAGGGAGTTTCAAACAGATCCACCAACGCGACTTACCATCACTCGAATTAGAGATAAGTTTGAAGCCGATGGAACTGTTCAGAATGTCCACAAGAAGCGTTCCGGAAGACCACGGACATCGACAAGCCCCACAAAGCAAGAAAGAGTACTGGAAACGTATCACCAAAGTCCAAGAAAATCTGTGCGGCAAGCGAGTCGTGAGGTAGGAATTTCAGAATCGTCTGTCCAACGCATTTTGAAGCGCTGTCAATGGAAAAGTTACATTCCAAGATTAGTCCATGCTATTAATGAAGATGATCCGGACCGAAGAGTGGAGTATTGCGAGTGGTACTTGGCACGATGGGGATGTGGATTGGACGAAGGGGTTTCGTAGAATACCCTCCGCGTTCACCAGACCTCACACCACTAGACTTTTTTTATGGGGATACTTAAAAGACAAAGTCTACGCTATAAAACCTGCAACAGTCGCTGAATTGAGAGCAGCCATTGAACGAGAATGCACACAAATACCAAACGAAATGTTTCGTGATGTTTGCGATTCCATTGCTTCGCGTTATCAGCAGTGCCTGGACCAGAACGGACGTCAGTTTGAAAACAGGCGTTGACAAAACAATTAAATAATGTCTGTAGATTCTATTACATTTTGAAAATGAAATGTATTTTAATAAACACTGCCTTTATAAGTATTTAAAGTGTGTATACATTTTTTGGGACGCCCTGTGTATATATATATATATTGCGGCCCAACAAATAACACCAAACAGGAACAAACATCGACCAGGAAACGACCAGAAAATAAGAAAACCCAACACGGAGATTAGGAACCCTATAAATGTATTATACACAAATATACAAGGCATCTATACTGACCATGGAGGCTGCAAATTACAATACTTACAAAATTTACCTACGGAAACAAGCGTAGATATCATCTGCCTAACGGAAACACACTGACATGAATGCGATAAAGGCTGTGAAAACGGCATCGAGAATACTGAAATAGCATTGCTTGTCTACAACATACACACAGCAGATCGAGTATCTAGACGAGGGGGAGGGTGTTGTATCTACGTGAAAAACACATACATGTGAAGTGGAGGTAAGCAAAACAACAGCAGAGTCAAAATTATTATTTTAGAAGTAAAAGAACTGAACCTAACCATTATGGACGCCAATAGACGACCAAACACCACAAAAAGTAAATTCCAATTTGCTACAAATGAAACAGAAAGCATGTTAAAATTACTTGAAACTCCAGCAAAAAGTATTTTAATTTGCAGAGATTTTAATTTCCCATTCATAACATGGAAGAAAGATGAAGTCATATATGTTGAGAAGTTTCATGGCAACATTATAAGCAATAATGCTATTAGATATGATGGAACATTACGCCCTTACCCAGGAAATCTGTGAAGCCACGAGAAAGGAGAACGTTTTGAATTAAATTTTGACAAATAACAATGAGATAATAATAAATAAAAAGGTAACGCACACAAATCCCTCCGCCCATACCCTAATCGATATACAATTGAAGTTCGCACCCAGAGGTCCGAAAACGCATTCCAGAGAGTCAGAAGGAATATTTGAAGGCTTAAACATAAATTCAAAGTAAATTGGGAAGTGTAAATAACGATTTAAAGGAAATAAATTGGGAATTGCTACTTCACGAGAAGACTCCAGAAAAAATACTATGTATAATAGAGACTGAAACCAAACCTATATTCCTGAAGCATGTTCCAGAGAGACAAAAAGAAAACGTAGCAAGCTCGAGAGAAAAATCAGGACACTATTTAGACAACGGAAGCAAACTGTAAAACATCTCCACAGATGCAGAACTGAAGCAAGGAGACTCAAACTAGAGAGGAAATTAGGCGAAATAGAAATGGACTTAAAACAAACATTCCTACATAAAACAAACGAGGAGAAAACGGAGGTAGCAGAAAACAAAAAATAATCCAAAACACTTCTACACGTTTACGAAAAGGAAAATGCGGTGTAAAGAGAGTATTGGTTCATTGATAGAAAATATAAACGAACTGCTTTAGGGACAATTTAACTTTGTGTTTAGCACTCCTGAGTCCGAGGTGAAAGTAGAAAACCCAGACGAATTTTTCGACATTAATACAAACCAGCTAAGAACAAATTCCGGCACAAACCTATTAATGGACTTCGAGTTCTCGGAAGGAGATGTAATTAAGGTTCTATCACAGATGCAAGACAATTCGGCACCAGGGCCAGACACATGGAGTGCCACGTTTCTGAAGAAATGTAGAGTTATTGCCAAACCATTATACTTACTGTGGAGGAAATCACTTGACACAGGCGAAATTCCACTTCCATTAAAGAACGCGAACATTGGCCCCTTATTTATAGTTGGTAACAGAGCAATGCCCAAGAATTATCGGCCAGTAGCTCTCACCTCCCACCATATAAAGTGTTTTGAAGGTATAATTAGAGGCAAAAACACCTACTACCTACAAGAAAAGAACTTATACAACCCAATAGCGATAGTAAAGAGAGAGTGAGGCAACATTGCAGCGAAGAGAGAGAGAGAGATTAAAGACAATCAGTTAGAGGCGGGGAATTGATGAGACGAAAAGCCTTTGATTCCACCCGGTCAAGTACGGCTGTATGGGTTGAACCACCCAACGCATGAGAAGCATACTCCATACAGGGGCGAACAAGACCCCTGTACAGAGACAGGAACTGAGTGGGGGTGAAGAAACCGCGGAGGCGGTACAGTACACCTAACCTCTTAGAAGCTGTTTTAGAAAGAGAGCAAATGTGATCTTTCCAGGAATGATCACGAGAAAAGGAAATGCCAAGAATGTTAAGAGAAGAGGAAGGATTGAGTTTGTGTTGTTGAAGGTAAGGGGATAGTTGTGTAGAAGATTGTGACGAGTAGATAGATGGAGGAACTGAGTTTTCGAGGCATTGAAAGCCACAAGGTTTTCTCTGCCCCAATCAGATATAGCAGAAAGATCAGAGACATTATTACTTGGAGTAATAATGTCGTCGGATGCACAATTCAGAGAGCACGAAAACATCAAAATTACACCGGCTAGAAAAATAAAGGGAATCATCTGGAGGGAGGAGCATCCACAGCAGAAAAGCAAACATTATGCTAAAATTATGGAAGAGTCTAGTCCAACCTATAGCTGAGTATTGCTCAGTACTCACAAGCCCATACAGAAAACGAGACATTACGAACATTGAAGTTATACAAAGGACCTTTACGTTTAAGAAAGAGGAAACGAAAGGGGAAGACTACTGGTCTCGACTACAATCCCTGAAACTCTACTCTCTGGAAAGAAGCGAGCGGCACACAATAATATACGTATGGAAAATACTTGAGGGTTTTGTCCCTAACCTAAGAAGTGTAATAGAAACAAACTGGAATGAAAGAAGAGGCAGATTTTGTACTGTCCCAGCTGCGGTGGGACAGGGGGCCATGAAACGAGGATGGAAAATACTCTGAGAATACGCCCAAACTTTTTAATGCCTAGTAGTATACCCGCAAAAATGCCAAGTGCAATGCAATCTCATGCAGCATTGCAGCATTTCCCCATTGCGTGCAACAAGACGAGAGACTGCTTTTAACCTTTTCCACCCCAAAATCATATATATATATATATATATATATATATATATATGAGTTTTATATATGTGGGTGTGTTTGCATGTAGGTTTGTATAGGAAAGACAAAACTTCTTTATATATTTATATTTTTATATATATATATATATATATATTATATATATATATATATATATGAATTGTGTATATATGTAGTGGAAGGCAGGGGCTAGACCTTCTAAAGGTGGGTAACCTAAAATAAAACACAAAAAGGAGGAGAGAGAGAGCGAAGATTCATCCATTCGTAGCCATGGCGCATCACATAATGGTGTCATCAGCATCACAGCCATCTGGCTTAGAAGGCAGCCAATCGTAAATGCCTCAGCCGTTCGTATAGGACGTACACAGCTATTTCCTTGTACGTACATATAAAGGAAAATTAGCATCGCTTTGCCTCAAAACACACACGCACATCGTATATGACGTATACACGTAAAGGAGAATTAACGCAGTTATATTATAACAAAATACACGCAAACAAGCCTTCCTTAGAATATTTCACAAATCCCTTCATACATAGCCCCATCTCAAAAAATAACAAAATACAGACGAGCATGCTGTACCTCCCAACCATAAACAATATTACACCACTACCCATTAGACCAGTAAGGTCTCAAAAACGGCACAGAAAATAGACAAAGCTAGTGATCTTCTCGGACGGAATGCCATCATGAGGCCAGGATTGTAATGTATTGGAATGCTGTCTTCTTTCAAACAAAAACTGAAGCACGGTAAACAAAATTTAAAAGAAAGACAAAATTTTTGTCTCAATCTAGAAATATATCTTCAGATCTTATTATAAAAAATATTAATATAATTTTATAATAAAACAGGTGAATTGGCCGAGGCTGTGGTTGACCTAAATTATTTTCTATATATTTCATGATATTGATTCCAATAATTCGCCTAAATAAACAGAATGATGTAATGGTGTTTTATTTAATTCTTTTGGTTGTGTATATATAAACGATATTATTTAATTATGTGTTGGCAGGCTACACCTTATGTACGTAAAAGTAATTTGACACGTAGATGATGATGATGTTGTTTTGGGGTTGTTTCGTAATGGTAAAAATCATGTGACGGAGAGAACCTATATGTAGCTTTACCTTTGATACGAGCCACGGGTCACTACATCATCTGGGCGCGAAAACACTACACCAACGAACTGCTACTCAGACCCAGTGTTACTTAACTTTGCTGATCTACGGGAAGCGGCGTTGTAACAATGGCCACGAAGTATCCCAGAAGAGATGAAAGAATACGTTGTAGGAAAAAATTGTACGAAATTGAAGGCTGATATATGCTTACTTACTTTAGGTTACTTTAGGTATACTTTAGGTATAGTTTTGCAAAAATCTTCTATCGCAACAATTTTGGAAAGACTTTCTGTACTAGTAGTAAGGGAACAATGTGTAATGTATACATGAAAGAGAGAGAGAGAGGCAGTTACAAGGACAAGTCGTACCTCAAAAGGTCATGCGTCCCATACCGTGGAGGTGCCACTAGCAACGGGTGCCATGAAAAATTCCCACACCCTCAAATAGTGTGCAAGATTCGGTCTATCCTTTAAATGAACTGACCCATGGAAAAGGACATGGGTGAGTTAATTAGCAGTGACCTTAAATTCACCAAACAGTGCTGCGTAGAGGTGGAAAAGAAAACACAGAAGCTGTTGGGCTATATCAGGAGACAATTTCGGAAACGAGGAGATTGTGCTCTCTCTGTACAATTCCCTGGTTCGGCCACACCTGGAGTATGATATGCAGTTCTGGTCGGCCACCCTCAAGAACGATATTAACAGGCTGGAGCGAGTCCAGGCGAGGGCCACAAAGTTAATCTCTTCCGTTAAGCATATGGGTACAATCGAAGCTTACGCGTCCTGAATTTATTTTCGCTGGAAACTCGGAGGCTGCGCGGTCAACTCATCGAGGTTTTCAAGTTCTTACACGGGTTCAACGATTTTAGAAGCATGTTTAGTTTAAATGATAACTCAGCTCGCAACAATGGTTGGAAGTTGGACTTGAAACTGTTTAGCACTAGTGTGTGTTTAGAGGGAGGAAATTACTTTACCTATAAGATCTGTGGAATCATCTTAGTTGCTTGTCATTGAATTCTTTCGATTTGTCTATCTTTTCGCATACGCCTTTTATATATATATATATATATATATATATGTTATACACAAGCCACTTGATTCCCCATAATACCCCATGTTTTATCTTCAGTATTTAAAACAGCTCTTGAGATAAACCTCGAGTGTCATCGACTCGGGCGACGCTCCTCCTCCCCTTTTTTCTTTGTTCTTAAATGCTTGCCTCGGCGCATTTTGGACTCGTAGGAGGGATGGAGCACGAAAACAGATGCGGACCCGTCAGAAGAGATCTGGCGCTTCGTCGGGAAAGAGTGAAAGGCCGGGTGGCGCTTGGTAATTCTCCGACTAGGTCTTAAAGAATTCACGCAGAGGGTCACTAACTTAAAGAAAGATCTATTATAAATTCAATTTACAGTGACCTTCGAGAAACAAACAATTTGTAGTAAGGGTCCGTCTCCCTGACAACGAATGGAATTTTTATTACAAGCTGGTGTCAGAGAAGGGGAAAAACATTTCGATTTTTTTTATATTACAACTGGTGTCAGAAGTGGGATCTTCCTTTTCTGATACCCCCCACTAAAAACCTAAGTGAAAAGTGACAAAAAGTGCTCTCCAAGTGTGTATATGAGGACTACCAGCTCGCAACAGACAACGACGGAAGACGACGTGAGGGTCACACGATCGAGAACCACTGCGTGGGCTGCTGCTGCTCAGGCCGAGTCGACATCGCAACTTGCTACTGGACACCAAGCCGCAGAAGGAGTAAACTTTCTCACCAACGCGGAAAGAGAGGTAAGCGACCCATCTTGTGTTGCGAGAGATTTTATAGGACGAGTGGAGAGCCTCCCGACAGCGAGCAGTTCCCCTAAATTAACCCCATCAAACCTTCATTTCTTTCTCCCCAAAATTTTGATATAAATAGAATACCTTTCCTTCCAATCGGTTCCCCTAGACTCGAGTTTGAGACTGATCCGGTTCCGAACCTATTTTTAGCACAATTTAGCGATTCAAATTCTGTCGAGTTTTGGCCGATCTCATTCGAGAACATGCCTCTTGGCCAAGAAGAAATCAGTCCCAACCATGTATCAGCAACCACTCCCTACACACTTCCCTCATCCCTATATCTCCCCTTTCTATCCAGGGTATCCTCACTTGTATTCCCCCAATGTAGGCTTCCCCAATCCACACGTTAATATTGTCCCGTATAACACTAGTAATGCACCCAAATTCCATACAAAAAATGCTGGGTATAAGCACGCTCGATGTCTTCTATGTGGGGACAAGGAACACCTAGCTCCTCAGTGCTCCCTGATTGAAGCAGTGAAGACATTGAAGGAAAGTGAAAGGGTGCGTGAAAGGGATGATAGCTATAGGCGAGAGAATGAAAGAGATCATCGGAGGGAATGGACCCCAAGAGGAGACCGACGGTATGAAGATTACGAAAGAAGAGGAAGTAGGTACTCTTCCCCGTCCGAATATTCGAGAAGACGGAACTTCTCGCCGTATGAGAGAAATAGAGATAACTATGGTAACCCCAGATATGATAACAGGCATGAGGGTAACCCAAGATACAACAACAGGTATGAGGGTAACTCCAGATACGACTACAGATATGAGAATCGGTACGAGAATCGGTACCGCTCTCCGTCGCCCTATGAACAACGAAGAAGAAGGGACTATTCCCCTTACGACAGAGACTACTCCCCTTACGACAGGAGAAACGGAGGTTACCCCTCCCCCGACAGGAATGGAGGCAGGTATCCCGACAGAAGAACGGACCGAAGTCTGTCACCCTATCGGAGATACGATAAGGAAAGAGAACCTAACCGCGGAAGACGCCCAGAAAAAGAATGGGAAAAAGGGCGAGATAATTCTCCGTGGCCCCGAAGAAATGACCCCTCAACCGAAAGGGGCCTTTTCCCCCGTCGAGAGTCATTTAAGGAGGAGGCAGAGCCAACACACAAGACAAAAAAACTTAAATTGAAGTCGATATTGGTAAGGAGAAAAGAAGACAAAGGCAGGGACTGGGACAGAAGAGATAAAGGTGAGAACGTGAAAGTGAACGAATGGGATGAAAGAGACAGAAAAATCTCACAAATAAGGAAGCGAAAGAGATAAATGAAATGTATGAAAGGAATGAAAGACGCAGCTTCAATAATGATACGAAAGAGGAGTGTCTAAATGTTTATGAAACGAGCGATATTGAAAGTGCATATACGGTACGAGAAGACGGAGTGAGTCTGCAGAGTGATTTGACCTTGAGAGCGGAGTCTGCATTGGGCAAACCTCAAAACGAGTGCGAGGAAAGGGAAAGTGACCTTGACTTTGAGGTAGAGTCTCAGTCAGAGGACACAGACGCGGTGAAAACGATAGGGGTATGTAAGATAAAAATGTATGAAATGTTCGAATTAAGCGAGAGAGAGATAGAAAGAATGCAAGAATTAAAATCTGAGAGCTCGATGGATGATAGTGTGACAGATGAGAACACGATATTATGTGTTCATGTGACGTAAGTATGAGACATAACATGACGAAGAATGACTCGTGTTTGTATTGTGGGAACGGAAGTAGTTTGAATCCGACGAACAAAAATGTAAATTGCGAAAATGAATTAAAAACGAGCGAGGAAAATATCGTGAAAATGGACGCGGATGAATTGGCTATACAGGAAATGACGGAATTCAGCGAAAAAGACATGAATGAAGTAGCTCCCTCGAATGATTGCCCCTGGGAATCGACCAGGGTAGAAATAAACGAAAGTTGCGTGAGGGAAAATGTAGAGCAACAAATTATGAATGAAAACGGTCCCATGATGTCCCTTGAACTTTTGAACGAAGGGGCCGATGTTTGTCTAACAAGGAAAGGGTCAATTGACACTGTTGAATTTCGACCCCAAGTTGAAATTACGAGTCATAGCCGTAAGGCGGTAAATGACGAAGTCCTAACCACCATGGGACAAATAGAAACAAAAATAGGCATTGAGCGCGAGAAATATGACCTTACTGCGTTGCTCGTTAAAGAATTGCCTGAGAGATTAAACTTTATTTTAGGGGCGGATTTCATCCGAGTAAACCTCATACATATTGCAGGTAAAGGCACGGGGTTTGTGGCTTACATAAATGAGATCCAAATCCCCTTGAGTACGAAATTGATGGGAGCCCCAAACCAAGAAGACCAAAGCGCGGAGAGAAAAGAAGTAAACAACCTCCCTCTCCCATTAGTAAGAGGGTCCACTTCCATTGCCCCTTTAGCTGGAGCAATTTTAGAAGTACGGACTCCTTCCCCGTTGAAGGAGGGATCCACTCTAATCATAGAGGATAGAGAAACCCATTTAAACCTAAGGGTAGAACCGCAACTAGTTTGCGTGAACGAAGAAAGGAATGTATCCGTTATCGTGCGAAATGAATCCGCCAACGATAGAGTTAAAGTTACGGGAGAAAGGACAAAGCTGGCGGGAGAAGTTTTACGATACTGCGATTGCGAAGGGAAAAAACCCTGTAGCGCGCCAAACGAATGCTCTTCCAACAGCGAAGAACCCAAGAAAGAAGTGAGTGAAAAGGAGATCAATCAAGTCATGAACCATAAGCGTAAATTTATAACATAGAAATGAGCGAATTCTCGTTAACCCCTAAGTCTGCAGAGCCGGAAAGAAGGGAAGTACAAGAATTTGTAATAAATCCTAAAGTAGACCCAGAAGAAGGGAATAGATTAAAAACCCTTCTTAAGGACCATATTGGACGAAAGAGAAGAAAAGGAGACGAAACTGAAATTGTGACCGAAGAAGAACCAAACGAGATGAATTACGGACGCCAGAAAAAAAACCGCAATTATAGTGACGAAACGAAAAGGAAAGGGGAGATAACGAACGAACCGCACCGTTTCCGCTGTCGTTACGAAGAAACGGTTAATTTGCGGTCGCACGTAAGTCGACCACCAGAACTCATTTAAAGGGCCTGATTGCTGGTCTAGAAGATGAACTTATCGGCTAACGTTCAAAGGCGATCGAACGAGTAAACAAGACACGCACACTGATTAAACCAAAGGGAACAAATGGGTTAAACTCTTCCCCGGGACAATAAAGAAAAATGTTCTTTCCTTTTAACAAACCTTTCACCATTTAATATATAATCAAATTAATCTCCCCCCCCCCTTCGGAAAGCTGACTGAAAGGCATGATTCATGTTGGAGTTAAAAAATGTTCATATAACAATACGTATTACACATTTTCTTTTTCATATAGCATACATTTTTCACTGCATATCGTTTATAAAATATTTCACGTTCTAATATCGTGACTTCTGACTCAGAGTTTAATAATGAGTAAGAGGTTAGAGTGAATGCCTAGATAGCATGTTTCACGCGTCCGAATCAACTCTCTTTAAATTCCTTGAGTTCAAGGGAATCGAGTAGAAAATTTATAAAAAAGAATTCATTAAGATTTCGAGAGAAGAAATTTTCTTGTTTATCATTGCTTATATAAAATATTTTTGTTTTGTCTTAACGAAATTACTCCTGAATTAATCATGATCCCCATCCTCTTAACCTCATATGCCATACACGTTGGGGCGCAAACCTTCTCAAATCACGGAGTCCTTTTCCGACCAATGGGCTCCCTAATTCGGCAAGGCCCCGCGTACACTTTCAGCGCACGTCTCAGTCTGAAGCCCGACTTTCGAAACCTACTGATCCTGAACCACCACGTGATTTCGAGATCACGTATATCGTGAACTCTTCATTTACGAAGGAGGCCCTTCACCACTTCAATGCTTCCTTGTCACGAGGAATAGACCTTCGGGATGTGACTCGATACTTCCGACGAGTCACCCTCAAGAAGTCAGACGAAGGAACGACCTCCTTCGTCTCCTACTCCACCCTCACCCTTGGTTTCGTATTGGGAATCGCCGTCATCGGAATTGCGACCTGAAAGAGATGCTGTCGCCGCCGAAATCCTCCACCGGTACCAACTGCCGGGTTTGAATTCCCTGCATCGGGCCCCCCGGAAGCTCAGGTGAACAGATCGCCAACGCCCCCAAGAAACCCCCCTCGTGAATTTCGCTTTTCATCGACGAGCCCAAGTTTGGTCAGAAGATTGTCCCCGGCAATTCAGTCATATCGCACCCCAGAATCAGTACCTAACGTAGAATTGAATTGCTAAAGTAGTAACTTCATTCGGTAGTTAGTGCGTAGCTAACTGACAATTAGTGATAAGTGTTTAATTTAATTGAATACATAATATTTTCCTTCAGTGATTAGTGCTTAACGAATTAGTGTTCGATTTACGAGCCTCACTAAAATGACCTCTCGTTGTGCAACTTATAAATTTCTTCGTCTGTCTATTTCAAATTTTGTCCCTGCTATTTCGCTTTCCTTTATTTATTTTAAAAAACATTAACTCACAAAACCATTATGATATCATTCTGTGTCTAAAAGCGAGATTGCGAAAGTCTCTCGAAAGCAACTTTCTGTAAATAGAGATCAGGTGCTGACGATGCAGGTAAAGCTTGCATTCGAAATAATTGCTGACCGTACCTGATAACTAAATTATACTGCAAAATATAAATTTATATAATTTCATTCAGTTAACTAATAAAGTAGGCCCTCGTAATGTAGGCTTTCGTCTCTCGGTTGAGTATGCAAATTTTATTATAGAAAAAAGAAGAAAAAAGGAGTTTTTCCATTTTTACTTATAAAGTTTATGAACTTTATGAGATTTATAAAAATTTTATTTAGTCATCACTTTGGAAAACTGTAAGAGTCGTTAGGCGACTCGTCTTACGAATTATTCCTCCTAAAGAAAGCACTTTCCACCCCAAGTTACAAGAATTAGTCGTCCTACACCGGTAGACGCATTTTTCATGATGTTAACGTAAGTGAAAATGAAACTATATTGAAGGCTGATCCGTTTCCACATCAGATTATTTAATTTAGGGAAAGGCGTGGCCCTTATAAGGCATTCAGAAATTAAAATTTCCCCGTATAATGTGATCTTCTTGCTGTGTATTTCTCTTCTAAAACCTACCCTTTCCTTGATTATAGAGGGTGTCCCATAAGTCCGGCACCATAGGAAAAATAATAAAAAAAGGCAAAACAAAAGCTTTTATTTACAGAACGTGCTCAATATGTCCACCATTGTTTTCAATACACAAATTCAGACGTGATACCCAGTCAGCAAGCACACGGTGAATGATGTCAGGAGTAATGGTGTTACATGCCCCAATAATGCGCTGCCGCAAATGTTCAACACTCCTAATTTTCTCTGCGTATAGTATACCAGCGCTTTCAAGTGGCCCCAGAGATAAAACTCTAGTGGCGTGAGATCCGGGCTTCTAGCTGGCCATTCCACAGGCCCTCGACGTCCTATCCAATGACCAGGGAATTGTTGGTACAGGTATTCCCTTACTTGGGTGCTGTAATGTGCAGGAGCGCCGTCTTTCTGGAACCATGTTGGGAAATTTCCTTCTTCGTTCAAGACACTGGAAATTGCTTCTTCCTTGAGCATACGTAGGTAGGTGCCTCCAGTGACATGTTCATCGAAAAAGAGGGGGCCTATGATGCGATCCTTCCAAATGCCACACCATATCATCACCCGAGATGCACCTTGTTCCTTTGAAGAGGTATACCAGTGAGGGTTGTTTTGAGACCAGTAACGGGTGTTCTGTCGATTTACCTCACCATTTCTATAAAAAACAGCCTCGTCACTGAACAGAATGGTGGACAGGAAATTGGCATCCCGAGCATAAGAAAAATATGAATTATGGTTTGTAGAAATAGAAAAATATGAATTTCTCCTATGATGCCGGACTTATGGGACACCCTGTATATTGGTTATGCGGTGAGTAAACAAACATTTTCAACCCTTGTTCCGCATATATTTAAGATGCATACTTTCAGTACTCACGATATTTATTCTATGAATGTAATTTCAGAATAAATCCGCATATGTTGTTTAACTCAGTATTTATTATGTAAATTTAATTTTTAGCTTATTAATTTGACAACTTTAAATTTATTCTTAAATAGTAAGCAAGTTTAACTAGGTTAATGTTCAATTGAATTTCTCATATTTTCATTGTGACTACGAGTTCTAACGTATCTGGATAGACATAAGTAACCTAAATTCGTGTTTTGAGAATTGCCTCTCCACTACGAATCATTTCTGCTCACGGAGCATTTATCTTTCCGTATTCACGGACCATGGAAGTCCTTCGTTCGGCCTCAAGTTCTCTCAGGAACTCATTTTTGTTTTTGTTTTTTGTTTTTTTTGGAAGGAACGAATTTGTTATACACAAGCCACTTGATTCCCCATAATACCCCATGTTTTATCTTCAATATTTAAAACAGCCCTTGAGATAAACCTCGAGTGTCATCGACTCGTGCGACGCTCCTCCCCCCTTTTTTCTTTGTTCTTAAATGCTTGCCTCGGCGCGTTTTGGACTCGTAGGAGGGATGGAGCACGAAAACAGATGCGGACCCGTCAGAAGAGATCTGGCGCTTCGTCGGAAAACTAAATTTGAGAGTTATTGAGCGAGATTCGAGATTTGAGTTCGAGATATTGAGTTTGAGAGAATACGAGAGAATTTTGAGTTTATGACGAAATATTGAGAGCCGTTAGCCTAAACTACTGCGAGGGATGTAGTGGATGGGCAACGATAGAACGTAAATTATTTAATTAATGTTAAGACTAGTTTAAGAAAAAACCTGAACTTGACCGTACTATATTTCGAATTTGAGACTGAACTTGTAGCCAAATGTGACTTAAATTTATTGATTAAAAGCTATTCAAACAAACTATTTCATTATCAAATACACACTAAGATCGGGGGATACAGAAGTAAGTGGAGGATAAAGAATTCACGCAGAGGGTCACTAACTTAAAGAAATATCTATTATAACTTCAATTTACAGTGACCTACGAGAAACAAACAATTTGTAATAAGGGTCCGTCTCCCCTGACAACGAACGGAATTTTTATTACAAACTGGTGTCAGAGAAGAGGAAAAGCATTTCGATTTTTTTTTATATATTCATATATATGAATATGCCCTGATAATTAAATCTTAGGGCTAATACAAAACAGTCTTATATAAAAATAATACTAAACTTCCACGATCAGAAAGTAGAATAAGGTGTGTGTGTGTGTGTGTGTGTGTGTGTGTGTGTTTGTGTTACACCTCTCGTCCAGCGTTGGCACGGACTGCTGTCCAAGAAGCTCTGCAGAAAATCATTTAAGTTTTCAGATTTTACAGATCATAATTTTTACCAATGAAATCGAATTAAAATCAATAACATTAAATTATAGTATTTTTTTATGCACCAATGAGGGGTTAAGGGTGAATGCGTTATACCCCATTTGAAATATATCTATACATATCTATATATATATATATATTGTCAGGATTTAGTCATTTTTGCACAAAATGAAGTATAATAAAAAGAATAGTTTCAGCGTTCATCCGGGCTCGAGATTCGGTGAAGGCTGCCGGGCTGGCGCGCGGTAAACGAAACCCAGCTGATCATCTTTCCGCACAATTGGTTGGTGGAAAAATGGGTACCCTGGGTGACCTAGTGGTTAAGACGCTGTGTTGCTGTTGTTTCGGATTCCATATTAAACTGTAGGTCTAAGGCAGAGAAAAAAAAGCCTGACCTTCGTGAGAATGAACAATTCGGGGGGATGCTAATCGAAGGTTACCAATGAAGTAAATAGAACTTTTATAATGCACGAAGGATGGGACAGAGGTGGGTAATAATTTAGTAAGTTTTAGGAGAAGTCGCTTGGTTTTTATATGAAGTTTAACACTGAGAAATTTCAACTGTTACGTTACAGAAAAAAAAGTAGGAACTAAAGCCCATGGAGTGCAAAAGAAGATTAGACGCCTGGATACAAGCCCCGATGACCGGGCGTGCCTGTGAAGTGGATAGTAAAAGAACAACTCACTACTTTATCAGACCAACTCGAGAGGAGGGGTGATAAGCGTGACCTTCGTGAAATCACAGCACGTAATGATATGACAATCGCTGGGTTGACTGCATGGTAAAACTTCTACCTCCGTATTCAGGTTCAAGACATTCGTTTCTTCAAAACGAAAAGATTGTATAACACGAGTCAAATCCTTTAAGTTGATTTCTGATAAATATAATTCTTAATAGTGATTTCAAATCAATAATGTGTGTGTGTGTGTGTGTGTGTGTGCCGTTTTCAGTTTTTCGACTCTCTCTCTCTCTCTCTCTCTCTGTATATAATACATTTTAAATTCAGTTTTTACCTTCAAAAGCACTAGTAATAATAATAATGATTGAAACAATATTTGTTCTGAACGGAGACGGAAACGGGTTTTTGGAGTAAATTTGGGTCAACCGCATCCTCGGGCAAATTACCTGGGAGTTTTTGGTCGGCAATAGTTACACGCTTTCTCCCCGACAAAAGTAAATAGACACTTTCGGGGTTTGTTATAATGTTTTACTTTGTTTTTTATAAGATTTAACTTTAATTTCGCTGAATTTTCTTTATAAAAAATTTATATAAAAGTATACATAGATTTATTTGTGTATATATATATAGTGTAGTAAACAGAAGTTATAAATAATCCTAAATTTTAAAAAGTTTAAAAAGTAAGTAATTAGAAAAGTAAATATGTAGTGTGTAATTATTATATTGCATGCATTTTTCTTTTATTCTTAATTAAATATACTAGCATGAAAGTACGAATTAATTGAAAATAAATGAACTGCGATTCCTCAATTACTTTATAAAAAAATAATATAAACGTGTATATATAGACTTCTCACTTAATTCTTTTGGTTGTGTATATATAAAGTGTACTGTAATTTTCTGTGGTCAATGTGGTGTTTTATTTATTTCGTGTTAATTGTTTTGCTTTTATTATTAACACTGGGATTCGTTTAAATGTATTAAATTAGTTCGACAAAGTTTAAGGAGAGCGTCTCTCCTGCCTTTAATAAATAATACAATTAATTTGGGATTCATTTAAATCTATTGAATTAGTTCTAGCAAATTTAAGGAGAACGTCTCTCTTGCCTTTAATATATAATATAATTAAAATAAATGGTGCTGCCTGGCAAATCTCCTTATATAAATAAATAACTGGCAACTCATCTATATATAAATAAATAAATAGAATGGTGGTATCTGGCAACTCTCCTTATATAAATAAATAAAAACAATAAATGGCAAATCGTCTATATTAAAATTAAAATAAATGGTGCACTCTGGCAACTCTCCTTATATAAATAAATAAACAGAATATATAGTGGTATCTGGCACCTCTCCTTATATGAATAAAATTTAAAATAAATGGTGGTAGCTGGCAACTCTTAACCCTCTATACAACAGCTGCTGGACCCCTGGACTCTGATTATGCGACGGACTCCGGTAGAATAAACAAATCTCTCTCCTTCTTAGGTTATGGTTTAGGTTAGGGTTAGGGTTTCCCTTTGGGTGGTGAGAACATCCCACCTTCTCTCCCAAAGACTCTACCCCTTCTCCTTCCTCTCCCTCTATTAGGTTAAGGTTACCCTTTCGGGAAGACCATCCTCCCTTCTCCCTCGAAAGCTCCCTCCCCTCAACTTGGGGATAACCTCTCCCCCTTTTTGCAATACCCACGAGGGTGTGTCAATTTTAGGGAGCAAAGTGAAATCTTTAAATTTTCAAAGACTACTAGTGACCAAATGATGCATTTTTATGTGCTAAATCGAAATATGGCTTTAAAATCCAGATTTGACAACTCCTACTGTAGCTACTTATATTTGAAGTTGAAGTTTACGAAAAATCAGCAATTTTTGCAAGTAATTTTTTTTATTGTATATAACTACATTTTACATACATTACATACAATTAAAGACATTTTGATTGTATTTCATTACTAAAACTTAGAAATACAGATAGGTTTCTTGAACTTTGCCAAGGATGCAATGTCTGCCCTACTCTTGTTCCTGGACATGAGCTCCCTACTGGCCACCTGGCCACTAATGTACGCCTCCCTCCTCTCTTGTGAGTAAACATGTTGTGCTGCTTCAGTTGTCATCCTTACACACCTCTCTACTGACTGTGTGTGTGTGAGGGCCATGCAGGAACTTCCATTGGTCTATCCAGAAACTCCTTGATTGCAGCAGTGGTGAGGGAGCAGGTCAGAGGAGGGTCAGTCACGCCAGAGTTCCAGCCAATAAGCTCCGAGAGTTTGGTGGCATCTGGGTTGATGTCAGGAGTCTTCCTGGGTCTGACACTGCAGTCTCCTACCTGTGTGTCCTCATCTCCTTCACCTCTGATTTCCAGTATCCTCTTCACTGCCTCCCTCCTCTCCTCCTCCACCTCACTGCACAGCATGACCTGGAGCACAGCCTCAGAGTGTACATACCAGGCTGATCTCTTCACTGTAGGCATCACTATTCCTATCACCTCCTTCTTCTGACTTCTGAGCAGCTCCAGCTGGTACAGTACATGCCTGGGACCCTCAACCCAGCTGTGATTTAACTTGATGTTGAACCAGTTTGGTATGTAGACTCCCACTATGAATTCCACAATTATTCTCAGATTCTTCAGGTTCCTAACCTTCAGCCCATGTTTGGAAATCCACAATCTGCAGAACTTTGGAGCCGTGGTGACCCACCTACTGTGACAGACTGGCCCAATCTCCAGGACAGCTAGACTCTGAGGTACCTCTCCCGATCTGATGGCAGTGATGATTCTGTAGCCATATGATTGGTCTGTGCTGAGGTCCTTCACTACCTCCTGACTGAGATGGGGTAGAGGAGGAGCAACAGTGATCCTCTGAAGTTTGGGTTGATCTCCAGCTCAGTGGCAGTGTCTAACATCTTCCCTAGGTGCCCAGACCACTTGTTGTTGCTCAATGTCTTGCCATCCAGTGCAGTCACCAGGTGTCTGAGACTCAGCTCCCCAGTGTGCAAGTCACAGACAATCGACACCAATTTCCTGCTAAGCTTGGCCTCCACATAATGCATTACTCCTCCCCCCAGCCAGTATTCACATTAGTACTGTCACCTCCTATGGCAAAAAGGGTCTGGTCTACTCCTCTCTCTCTTAGCCAGTTCGCCAGATGATCAGCAATGACTTCAGCATGACTTCTCTCCTCTGCAGCTTCCTCTGGTACAAAATGCCACAAATATTTCCTACCTGGTTCATTGCACACTGTGTAGTGTTCTTCCTTAATGAGGCCAGGAAACTGCCTGTCATTGCCCTCAGCTTCCATCATCACTTTGGTGTCATCTCTTTTCCCATCAAAGAAGATAGAGGTGATGCCATTTTCCCTAATCTCTTCATCAAACTTCTTGACCAGCTCCTTAGTCAGTCTCTCCTGAGCCCTCCTCACTTTGTTGTGGTCAATCACCAGTACTGTGTCAAACTCTGTGATAAGACCAGCATCAATCCAGGCAGCAGTGGCAATCTCTGCAGTCTCTCTCAGCCCAGTGTGATGTCTCAGGCTAGCCAGAGCTATGTTGGTGATATCTTCAGTGTTGTATTTCTTCTTAGCCACAGGCAAGGAAGAAGTTGTCGCAGCCTCTGGTAAGAAGTCTTCGTCCTCTTCTCTCCTCCATGCCTCCTCCAGTATATCTCCAGTCTCCTCCAACTCCATCTCCAGCAGTGACTCCTCCCTCAACTCCTCTTTTTTCTTTGCTGACTCCTCTGCCTTCCTCCTCCTCTTCTCCTCGGCCTTCCTTCTCTGCTCCTGTCTCTGCAGCACTGCTTTCTGTCTCCTGGTCTCCGGGTGATCAGCTAGACCCATCTGGTGTGCCCCCACACTGCCTACCTACTCTCTGACCTTCAATGAAGGCAAGCTCCTGCACTGGTATCTTCTGCTCGCTCCTGCAGCTGGGGTCAATGTGAACCTCACTGTTGCAGACAGGGCTGCACAAGCTCATTGCAGCTCTTGATCACACAGTGACAGGTCAGGATGTCCACCAATTTGTCCAGTTTCATCATGAACCTATCTTTGACTTCTAGCTTCACATTGCCAATGGACACCTTCACTGCCTCATCCCACAGTGCCTTCACTTTAGCCCTGATCCTGACCTCAGTGTTGATTACAGGTCCTGTGAATAGAGCGTTGACCTTTCTCCACTGAGCCAGTAGCCCTGGAACAATGCCGTTGTTAATCAGGTCATTAGCTGGGTAATTCCTCCTGTCTTCCTCACTCATCTCTCTCCTCAACAAACCATACCTCAACAGATCTTTGGCTGTGGGCAGCTCAGCAGGTGGAATTTCCCTCCCAGTCCCCACCAAATGACTTAGGTGACAACTTGATTTGCTTTGGGTTCTGATTTCTTTCTGACTCATCCTGTGGATCTGTAAACAAAAGAAATGTCATTGAAATTTGGATAGGCCTACTGATTATGATTACATAAAATTAAGTTAATTGAAATTCTTAATATCTTCCTATAACCTCAGATCAAAGGTTGTGTTGTTATAGGTACAAGACTTAATTATTCAAAGTAATGACAATTTCATATATCTATCATATCAAAATATACAGAAAGTTTGGGTCACACATAACATTTCGAATAATTTGAATTACACAATATTTACATTATGAAGTAATCAAAATTGTCAAAAAGGAGGGAAAACACATGCAGTCACAATCAAAATTCCAGCATTTGTGACTATGTGAAACTTAGAAACCATACTGCACACCAAAAATAACCAAAGTTGACCACACATATCAATGGCACATTGATGTACGATGCTACAGTCATATTTAGGTTATATTTCAAACCTTTATGGTCAAATATAATAGGTAAATGGCTTTTTTAAACAACACTAAAGATATTTCTAAGTTTGCTAGATAATATGACATCATTTGAGCATTAGTAGTTTTTGAATTGTTGACCTTGCTAAAATTGACACACCCTAATACTAGCCCTGTTCAAAAATCAACTTTTTCTTATTTTCATAGGTTTTTGTAATTTCCCCCATGCTTTTTGACCTGAAAAGGCCGAAAATCACAACCATTTTGACCTAGGTTGTTGGGAAGCATTGCCGCATGGAGCTTTAATTTTTCTGCCTTGAAATCGGCCAAAAGCACCAGTTCCGGGGTCCCTTGAATCATGTTTTGCACTATAACTTTTTATCTAAACAAGATAGAGCAACAAAATAGGCACCAAATTAAAGTGTTTTTAATCCTCTTTCTAACTTATACAATTATGATAGTCTTGGAACAAGAAATGGCACATTGGTACATACAAAGATTTCAGAAATATCACAAAATTCGTTTTCTCACACTCAAGGCAGACAAGGCGCCTTATTCATGACACAAATTTGAGATTAACATTTTGTCACAAGTCTAATCGATCAAGAAGTGAAAGCATTACATGATGATTAATTTCATAATGACATTTACACAGTCAGTTGTTGAGAGTTTGTTTCTTGAAGCTGTCAAAGCGGCGTCTGTTGAACTCCACAGCTTGAAGGAGATAGTCCCTTTGCTTGGCATCTGTTGTTATGACACTTGCAAAGTCGCTCATCATCTTGACACTACGTTCAGCAATGTCATTCACCGCTTTCAGATTCTTAACATAGTCCAACGCTTTTCTGTAGTCCTCATTCTGTGGCCAAGACGTGACAGGTTCAGAAGCCACTCGGATCCAATGTTCAGTGTGTCCAGCAGGAAATGTGATTCTGGGCCAATGAGATCAACCAGGGTGGTCTTAGCTGTGACTCTCTGGAATAGAGGCTTTCCTGTTCTGAAGCTGTCTGGCTTCTCAGTGGCATGTAACTGGGCAGCAATGTCGTGCTTCAATGTGTCACTCAATCTACTGCTGAACAGGGCAAATGGCACGACTTCCTGCGTCAGGTACCATTTGTGGTTTTCCATCTTATTAAGTACTGCATCAACAAGCTCTGGGTCAGTTTTCTTGTACTTCAACATGTCCTGGATTCGACTTAGATCATTCAGGGAGCATCTGCAGCAGACATTGACATCATCCATACAGGAGTGTAGAACAGCGCAAGGAAGGTGTTGAGTCTTTCCAGCTTTGATACAGTGTCTTCGTCGTACTCAAGTTGATCTGCAAACATCAGCATTTTCATGGAGTACAGGTTTCTGGCCATCCATCTGGCCTGATGAATGGCGCCTGGTCGACTCCAGTGAATACCTCGAGGAGGCGTTCCTCCAAGAACAATGACTGTCAGTTCAGCCATTTCCCTGTAGTCGGCTCTTGGAAGCCTTTCTGCTGTTAGAATGTCTTGGAGTATTTCTTCACTGTTCTTCTTTTCCTTCAGCCATTTGCTGTTGATAGCCAGCATCTTTGGGTTTTCCTTGGACAAGTCCGTCCAAACATCCTTCAGATGCTCAAACCAGGGATTATCTGGCCCCTTCACCTTCCCAAACAGCTTCTCCCAAACTGCTCCTACTAGGATTTCCAGGATGTGATGTCGACAGGCCAGATAAAACACCTTTTTGTTCAGCATTTTCTCTAGCAGTTTGGCAGCTCCTCTGTGAACTCCACTGTTACTGGATGTAGTGTCAAAAACAAGGGCAGTAACATTATCCGTAAGTTCCCATGTCTTCAGTAAATCCATTGAAGCCTCAGCCTGAGCTGTGCCAGAAGAATTGTCGATGACAGGTACTCCCAATAACTTTCCTTCAGTGTATGAAGGTGGACCAGACAATAGCACAGCTAAAGTCTCTGAGTTACTTCCAGGTTCACTGCCCAAGACATCTTTGAGCAACTTTCCATCCCAGTGTAAGGCAGCGTACTGTGGGGGGTTTTCACAAAACTTGGACATGTGACTCTGGCTGATATTATACCTGGACAGCATTCTGTTGCGACGTGTTGTTGAGGTTGAGATGACGAAGTTATCCAGTTCAGCCCCTCCAGCTTTCAAGGTGGCAGAAACCATGGCAGTAACTTGATTGTCTGATAAACCAAGACGATCAGCTGTATTGCAGATGACATCACATTCCATGACCTTCCTTGGAAACGTCAAAGTCACACTAGTCACAGTGTCTTGATGGTGAGAACATCCAGGACGAGGCTGATGGTAATCCATGTCCTCTGTGTTAGCGTCGTTGTCAGTTGAGTCACCCCAGGTAATGTCATCCACATGAACAACTGCCTCTTGTTCTGCTGCAGCTGTAAAATAGTACAACATGTTAAGACAGTAATTGTTAAGTACATGCTAAATATCGCAATGGAGTAAAACTTAAAACTTTTTGTAACGTTCAAAGTAATTAGTTTACCTTGTTCTTGTCTATGCTGCAGTCTTTCATTCCTCGCTGCTTGCTGCAGGGATCTTGTCTCAAAAATCTTGTCATGACCAGACATATGACCTTTCCTCTCAGTCTTTTGGTCTTCGTAGAACCTGATATCCTCATCTTTCTTCTCTCTGGATAACAGTCTGTTGTTCGGTATTTCCTGGATTGCATCTGGAGCTCCTATATCGAACAGGCTGTCTAATTCCAGCACAAATGCTCCTCTTTTTCCTCCAGGGTTACTTGCTCTTCCTTTGCTTTTCACCAGAGCACGATGTTTCTCATGTAGTTTCATGAAGAGCTTCATTGCGTTGTACTTGGTCATGTGTCTTGATCCTAGCCATCTGCCAGAATGGGATGATAGATTCAACTGTTTCATATGCAAGGTCTTGAACCATGGGCCTCCCTGCATTTTCCGGTAAATTCTGAAGATTAAGGAAATACTGGAACGCCTGTCTGTTGGTGGGAAGCTGGGAACCACTGATAAAAGCTGAAGGGTATCCAACCAGGAAAGTTTCAGTGAGAGATCTGGTAGATGGCCCAGTTGACACCTGCCTGTGGACATACGTGGAGGTTCTGAGATATCAACTGTGCGCCCACGGAGCTCCCTCAGCTTCTTGCTTAATGCCATTGTGAAGTTGTAACTTGTAGATGGTTTTCTAGATTCTGATTGAGTTTCTGTTGTTTCCTGAAAAATGATAGATAATTATTATTATTATTATTATTATTAATTATTATTTATTTATTATTATTATTATTATTATTATTATTTATTAATTTTATGCTCTTTCATTTGATACCTAATTTGTTGCTCTATCTTGTTTAGATCAAAAGTTAAAGTGCAAAACATAATTCAAGGGACGTCGGAATTGGCGCTTTGGCCGATTTCAAGGGCAGAAAATTTAAAGCTCCATGCGGCAATGCTTCCCAACATCCTAGGTAAAAATAGTTGTGATTTTCGGCTCTTTCAGGTCAAAAAGCATGGGAAAATGTACAGAAACCTATGAAAATAAGAAAAAGTTGATTTTTGAACAGGCCTACCCTAATACCCACCCTTTGCAGCCTCCCCTTGCAACAACCTCCACTCCCTATTCAACACCACCCTTTCAACATCCTCCGTTTGGAACATTTGTAGCATTGCAACATTCTTGCACTCGTCCATTCTCCGGATGCGGATGCGGATTTTTAATTTCAATATCCGCTGATGCGGATGCGGATATTTAGTTAATCTATCAATATAATATAGAATTATGAATATATGACATAATTTTTCAAATTTCGTGATATTACTATTATGGCACTATGGCAGGCAATGCATAAGAATTAAAATTAATATTAATGTTTTCATTATGATAAAAATAATAACTTTCTCAAGAGTTTCAGCCACAGAAAATTCAATGAAACAAGTTTCATTAAATTTTGTGTTACCAGGTATTTATATTTTGAGGTTTATATATTTTTTGTTCATTAATAACACTGGCCAACAAAATGAAACTTTTTTTTCTCATCACAAACATGATCACACTTTTCTTAATGCAGTTTTCGCGCTGATTCCGAATCTGGTTTTATGTTTTTTCTAGCATGTATAGTTATATAGATACACTGGTTTTGATATTTTTAAGTTTTTGATATTGCTATAAGAAAATTTATGGATGTATAGATCACACTTAGGAATGCTAAACAACAAATACATCATATACCTTATTCAATGTACTTATAAATAAAGAATATATACATTATTTTATTAAAAGCGTTGTGAGTGTGATTTCCTTTTGTAAATTTGGCCTGGATTGTCACGATACAGCATCCAACAATGGTCTCCTTTAGTCTTGAGGCGAGGAGCTCTGATTTCTCTTTAGACAGCGATAAGTCTCTAACAAGATCATTCAACTGTCCTTGGGTTAACTTTTTAGGCTCTAAATGTCTACCTTCAAAAGTGTACTCTGGTTCTGTAGATGGTCTGGAAACGCCAGTTGCACCTTCATCACTTTCCATGTCATCTATGATAGAATCTAGCCTATCACTTGGGGGAATTGGAATGGGCAATGTTTCATCATGTTTTACTGGTCTACGTGCTGAATCCAAGTTTGGATATACAATCTGGTGTTTGTTCTTGGCAGAAAACCCCATTAAGTTCACACTACAAAAATAACAGTCTTCATGATGATCTCTCGGCTCCCTCCATATCATGGGTATAGCAAATGGCATTGAAGCTTTCTTTTTGTTAAGCCAATCACGTAATCCATTTGAACAGCCAGAACAGATTTGATGTGGCGCCCATGGTTTATCTTGGTCACCTAGATGGCAACCAAAGTAAAGCTTGTATATTTTCTTAATGTCGGTTGTAATACTTCGTCGCTGTGTTTTAGTTGTCAACTGGCCGCATACGAAACAGAACTTGTCGGGGTCATTCTTACATTGTCGAGGCATGTTGACTGACCTGAGCAAACTATAAATTCAAAAAAAATGTACACCAACTTGACACAAACAACAAGTTCTTGGACTGGACTGATCTTTTGACACACAAAGCACGGCGTTGTTGCCTGAATCACAATGCTGCTAGACGTAAAAGCTCACACCTGAAATACATAAGATGTATAATTAAGATAATTGAAATAAATAAGATGAATAAACTAAAAAAACACAATAAAATAAACACAATTAAATGTTGAAATATTAGTATTTTGCCTATTTAAAATGGTTAAATCTGTGTAGTTATAGATATGCCTTCATCTTGAAAACTATACGTGCTAGAAACAATCTGAATGCAGTTTTGGAATCAGCGTGAAAAATGCTATCCAGCCACCACAAATTTTACTCTGATGAAAAATCTTTGTTGACCAGTGTAATTAATACTTTACATGAAATGTGCATGACTGGGCCTTATAAGCTACTTTATAAGCTAATTTAATTGTAAATTGCATAATTTATTAGAGGTAATATCCGGATAACATCCGCAGTCAGAAGTGCGGATGTTAAAAATGACGCGGATATCCGCATATGCGGATGCGGATATCCGGTCCACCACTAATATATATATATCACAACCATGCGACGTATCATGCAGTATCCATGTTTGTGCCATTAGAAGTTCGCTGTAAGAAGCGAATGTCCCTTAACTGTGCCTCTCTAATTCGTCTCCTTTGATTTCTCCCAAATAATGACTTATATTGTACGTACAGAGTAAATCACTCTGACGTCACAAAGTAACTTAATTTCCCTCGCGTTTTCCATATTTTGAATACTGAATCACGTGTTTAGTATGTGGATATCTTTCGTATTCAATGTATGGTACATTCTTTAATAATAATAAAAACTTCACTCACTATAAGCCATTAATTATATGTTGAGTCCCGTCTGGTGTTATGCAATATAAATATTATTCAACCATACTCATTCATACATCCATGATCTTCCTTGACCGCTATCCTTTATTAATTTTATTAATTATTCATCTACCTCAGTGGTGGCCAACCATTTTTTGATGCGTGCCATTTTTAGGTTAGGTTTAATTCGGATGCGCCAAAAAAAAATTTGTGAAAAAATTACTAATAACTTGTAAGTAAAAATAAAAATATAATATAATATTTACCTTAAATAGAAATATAATGTGAAAAATATTTACCTTAATTTTTAATTAACTACATCTTAACTGCTTAAATCTTTGATTTTTAATATTTAGTGTTAGAAGTGAAAATTTAGCACAATTCATACTAGACCTCGATGCGCCACTTCAAAGTACTTGGTGCGCCACCTTTGGCGCAATGCGCCGCGGTTGGCCACCACTGATCTACCTATTGTCTACTTATGCCCTATCAACCTATCAGTCCATGTTTACTCGTGTCCGTCTATATTACGCACATAACCTATTGTATGACAACCGATATGTGTACAATACTTTGTGCAGTCGTACATGTCCCTTGATGATCGTTATTACTTACATGTAAAAACGTCCCCATGTATTCTTTTTACTTTTTCTTTTAATTACTTTACCTCTCGCAAGATATTCGTTAATGCTGATATGAAGGTTCCAATTCCGATTACGTCTCCAAAAGCGAACTCCTCTCTCTTGCTTCTCCTACCAACTTATAACGTTAAGATGTTATGTTATGTTATGTGATGTGATTATAATATAACATATTGTTTCCATGCCAGGCCACTGGTTCGTTATCTGCGTACGTCACATAGTCATTCACGTCCTCCTTACTTGTACTTGCTATTTCTACCTAATTGTCATTCAAATTCTATGTACTTGTGTATTACGTTACCATAAATGTATGTGTACTTTCAATGGGAAGTACACCGTATCTTTGCTCTGCTTTCGTCATCGCTGGCTGTTAGGCTTTGAAACTATAATAACCAACCATTCTTCTAATAATATTTGACATAATTTGGCGTAATTATTGTTAACTATAAATATATAACATTGTTGTTAATCCCCTTTAAATCATAGAACAACGGAGAACTCTCCTTCATTACATAAATTGTATCACCTACTGTATTTAAATTACTTCAGTATCAGATATGTAAATTAACAATCTGCCAAAATTGTAATTAACGGTAATAATCTATTATGATGTTAATATAATTTACTCAATGTACTCGGTACATGTCGGCACCCGGACATTATGTCGCCACCCAAAAGTGTATACCTTACAAAAATTAGTATTTTTTTTTGTTAAATTTTTTATCTTTCTAAATTTCGTTGTATGCTTAAATTATGCCTAAAGTCAGAATTCTTTAGCTCTCCAGTTAAAGTGGGAGCTTAACCTTCAACTGCACTCCCTCAAAATTGAGACTTATTTATTTCTTGTATTGTAAATTAAATCATTCCTGTCTGAGGCTTTAGACCAGTGGTGCACAAACTTTTTTGATGTGAGGGCCAAGCGAAGAAAATAACTAAATGTATTAGCCTACTTACTTTCCATGTAAGTCATAAATTGGGTCACTTTTATATTCTAACTTTTTCATTGAATTGAAAAGACCCGTGGGGACACATTTGGCCCGCGGGCCAGGGTTTGTGCATCACTGCTTTAGACCAAGGAGGCCAAGCCTCCTCATTTTAAATTCCTGCCGTAGCCTTTACCGAGGAGGCCGAGCCCCCCCCGCCCCCTTTAAATTCCTGCTGGGGCCATAGTCACAAGAGGTTGCACCTCGCCCCCTTTAAATTCCTGCCTGGGCCATTGTTACCAGAGGATGCATCTCTTTCCCCTTAAATTCCTGTCTTAACCCTTACTCGAGGAGGACAAGCCTTCTCGCTTTAAATTCCTGCCTGAGCTATTGTGAAAAGAGGTCGAACCTCTCCCCCTGTAAACGTCTGATTTTTAGTGGTTATTGTAAGAGGCTGTAAATTCATTTTCCTCCTTCAGTGCCTCGTTCGGTATATACTTTGCGTAATAAAAATTCTATGAGAGAGAACGAAAACTCCAATTTAGAAGTGAAGTGTTTCCATTTACCCCTTCGGGAAAAAACTTGGTAGAAACTGTTTTATTGTTACTCGGATGCTCTCGGCTAAGGCCGAGTTTAACCAACAAGGACCACCTTCGTTGGATTGTCCAAAATGAGTTCATCATAAAAGTCGCAAGCGGGCAGTGGCTCGCACATACGCGCGACATATATATATATACACACATACACACACACCTTCGTTAACCTTGGTTTTGCTTCCCCCGGAATTGGTCATTCTGACGAAGGTCAAGCTTCTCACTCCACCTTATACCTACAGTTTAACGTGGAATCCAAACCACACCCCACCACGGGCGGTCAGAAATTACAAAATCCTCGCGCGGACTCGATCTCACGACCTTCCAATTAGCTGCCCGGCGTCTTAACCACTAGGCTACCCAGAGTACCTATTTATTTACGAACCAATTTTTTCTATTGTGTGGAAGCATGAACAGCTGAGTTTTGCTGCGCGTAGCCTGCCGTCACCAGGTCTTGATCCCGGGGCCGATGGGTTCATAGTCAGCGATGCTGACCACTACACCACTGAGGAATGTGTGTATATATATATGTATATTATAATATATATATATATATATATATATATTATATATATGAAAAGAAGGATCAACACAACGGCAAACATTTTCATTTATTTGTACTTCAGACGTTTCGACAAATCTTTTGTCATCATCAGTGAATTAAGTCTTAACACCTTAAAACAAAAGTAAAAAGTGAAAATTACATCAATACAATATTAAAACCATTAAAATTAAAACCTTGAAGCAAAATGAAAATTGCATCAATACAAAATTAAAATCATTTAAATTTCATCACTATAAAAACTAAAATTAAATTAAATTACCTCAATAGGTAAATACACAATGTTTACATCCACCTCCATACTTGGCAAAGTCTAAGAGAACACTGGATGGTCAGAGAATTAGAAAGGGTATGTGTGAGTGAATCGGTTGGTTAGTTAAAAGAGTTTTAATTTGTAGGATGAGCTATTATTATTAAGGGAGGGTTTGTTTCTATAGATGTACAAAGATTCTAAAATTCGGAGTTCTGTAAGGTTATTGGATCTAGTTAAAATTTCAAACTGAGTTTTGTGAAGGGGATGGTCGTTTTCATTACTATGGTTTCTAATTGCGGATTGTGGAGGGCTACTGAGGGGACGGTTGGTACGGACTGACAAGCCCAAATGTTGAGAAAGGCGCACCTCCAGTTGCTAAAGAGATAAAAGAGATCAATCATGCCGATTCTCTTACTATGGCCAGTTTTGATGTGTCGTCATTGTTTACCAATGTCCCGTTAAAAGAAGCATTAAATATCATACTAAATAAGTTATTCACTACTGATAATACTCTTATTAATGGCCTCACTCAGACTCAATTTAAAAACCTTCTCGAAATAGTGTGTTTTGATAATCTTTTCTTATTTAATAGCAACCTTTACAGCCAAATTGATGGGGTAGCTATGGGTTCCCCGTTAAGCCCAACACTAGCAAATGCGTTTCTTTGCCATTACGAAGAAATTTGGTTGAAAAGTTGTCCTAGTAGTTTTAAACCCATATATTACAGAAGATACGTGGATGACACTTTCTTAATATTTAACCATCCTTCACACGTAAAACTTTTTCTTGATTATCTTAATAAACAACATAGTAATATTAAGTACACGTGTGAAAACGAAACAAATAATAGTTTACCTTTCCTGGATGTTTTAGTTAAACGGGCTCATAATAAGTTCCATACTTCACTATTTCGAAAACAAACTTTTACTGGCTTGGGAACCAATTATTTAAGTTGTATGTTTTATAAATATAAGATTAGTGCTATAGTAACATTATTAACAAGAAGTTACCGTATTTGTTCGGATTACTTTTCGTTAAACGAAGAATTTACATTTTTAAAACAGTACTTTATTAACAATTACTACCCTTCTCATCTATTCGATAACCAATTAAAGAAATTTTTAAATAACACTTTTCATACTAAACTCCCCATAAATACAGTACAAAAAGAAACCAGATATATTAAATTACCTTTTTATGGTTATTTATCATTGCGTATTCGAGGCGAATTGTCCAAACTGCTCAAGTCTAGTTATCCCCAAATAAATTTTAGATTCGCCTTCGTCAACCCACTTAAATTATCAAATTTTTTAAAGTTCAAAGATGAATTCCCCAAAACTGTATGCCCCAATGTTGTTTACAAATACACGTGCGACAGCTGTAAGGCTGCGTATATTGGCAGCACTCAACTCCAACTGGAGGTGCGCCTTTCTCAACATTTGGGCTTGTCAGTCCGTACCAACCGTCCCCTCAGTAGCCCTCCACAATCCGCAATTAGAAACCATAGTAATGAAAACGACCATCCCCTTCACAAAACTCAGTTTGAAATTTTAACTAGATCCAATAACCTTACAGAACTCCGAATTTTAGAATCTTTGTACATCTATAGAAACAAACCCTCCCTTAATAATAATAGCTCATCCTACAAATTACAACTCTTTTAACTAACCAACCGATTCTCTCACACATACCCTTTCTAATCCTCTGACCATCCAGTGTTCTCTTAGACTTTGCCAAGTATGGAGGTGGATGTAAACATTGTGTATTTACCTATTGAGGTAATTTAATTTAATTTTAGTTTTTATAGTGATGAAATTTAAATGATTTTAATTTTGTATTGATGCAATTTTCATTTTGCTTTAAGGTTTTAATTTTAATGGTTTTAATATTGTATTGATGTAATTTTCACTTTTTACTTTTGTTTTAAGGTGTTAAGACTTAATTCACTGATGATGACAAAAGATTTGTCGAAACGTCTGAAGTACAAATAAATGAAAATGTTTGCCGTTGTGTTGATCCTTCTTTTCATCTGTAAGCTCCGTTTCCCTAAGGAGAAGTCAATAGCTTTGATATATATATATATATACACAGGGTGTCCGAGAATTATCTGTACAATTTTTGGCTGTTATTAAAAGTCAACCATGAAGTGTAGAAATTCCAGTATTGTCATATTTTACAGAGAATCTCATTAAGTTTTTCCTGATACCAAGTTTTGACAATTTTTTAGAAATTCCAGTGTGTCCGAACATTATCTGTACAATTTCATCTTTTAATAAAATTCTTGATAACACACGTAAAATTCTTAAACAAGATTATTTAGAATCTGTATTTTCAAAAGTTTCTTTTATTAAAGTAACGTTGTTACAAACATTCGATATGTGCACCATTAGTGATTCGCAAAACATCCAATCGATACTCCAAATGTTGCCATGTACGCTGCAGCATATCCACATCAATTCGCTCAATAGCAGCTGTGATTCTTGCTTTTAAATCATCAATGTCTGTCATCCGCGTACATTTCTAAAAAACTTGTCAAAACGTGGTATCAGAAAAAACTTAATGAGATTCTCTGTAAAATGGGACAACACTGGAATTTCTACACTTCATGGTTGACTTTTAATAACAGCCAAAAATTGTACAGATAATTCTCGGACACCCTGTATATACACACACACTGTATATTGGTTTTGTGTCCCTTCTGACCTGACTGACACCAATTATCATAAATTTGGATTTCGTGTCCAATTAGATCTTTTGGGAACTTTCGTTCGATTGATTAGAATAATTGATTCATTCATACGTTTACAGCTTCTGAGGATGTTTTAGTATCGACGAGCTGATAATGTTTGTCAGAGATAGAGAAGGATAAGTTTCTTAGATGGATCTTTATTCTAAATGAATTCTTAGTGGTTGAATATATATATATATATATATATATATATATATATATACACACACTCGTATATATGTATATGTGCCCCTCCTAGTGGTTAGAATCACTGACTATGAATCCACCGGCCTCGCGTTCGATTTCCTGCGTTTTTCTCTTTTTACAGGATTTGTACGTGAAAAATAGACCTGTTTAGTATGTTTTCAGTCATAACTTGTTAGTACTTATCGCAGGTGGCTTAATGTGGGGTCTAGGCAATGAAAAAAAATAAAAGCATGTTTGGGTTTGTATTGGAGCATGTTTCAGATGAATGTTCTAGGGAGTAAAGTTGTTGCAAACCCCCAAAATGTTTACTTTTTCATGTACTACCTCGTCTGAGAGGAATTCTTTCACTGCATACTTGGCGCACTCTGCACACTTCGTTTTTATATATTTATTGAATAGTTGAATCGGTTAACAAAACTTTTTTGACCTAGATTCACTGAATAAATAATAAATCTGTTATCACTATTAAAAACTTAGCTTTAAACTTAATTCACCATATTGCCATACGAAAGAACGTCTTTCTGAATGACTAGTATGATATATACTAGTTCTTTAATAACAAGAGCTCTTCTAAAAAAGTACTAATATCTATTTACATTTGGTTCAGGGAATTTTTTGAAAAGTCTTTCGTAGCATTTCTATGAGCCTCAACAACTTGTAGGAGATATTGGCGCTGGCTTTCGTCCTTTGTTATGCTTCCAAGGAAATCTGTTATATGTTTTACTCCTTTTTCAGCCGTGTCGTTTACGACTTTTAGATTGATAGCAAAGTCTTTTGCCTCTCGGTAGCCAGGGTCTTCTTCCCACTCGTCCACAGGTTTTTTCAGCTATTCTTTGCTGACGTTCAAAGCTGTGAAGATAAACCAGGATTGTCTACCGATCAGTTCAATTAGTTTGGCTCCCTTTTCCAGTACGGGCATCATTGGATATCCTGATTCAAATACTTGACGTTCATGTTTCACCTTCAGTAGCTTCTGTGATATGGCCTTCTTGACAGCAGCGGGTGTGTTCCTGGAGAATATACGTAGAGAGTACACAGAGTTCCTCAGTAAGATACCACTCATGTCTGCGAAAGGCGGCAATGGCGGCATCTGTAATGTCCACGTCTATCTCCTGATATGCATGAAGGTCATGCGAAGCCACATTGGAACATATTGGAAGGCATTGAAAAGTGAAAGCCTTTCGTAGAGAGCAAGGTCCTTGGAACTAAAGCCAACCTGCTCACCAAAGGCCAAAATTTTCGCTGGGTAGAGGATGGACGGAATCCAGCGTGCATGGTGAACCGCTCCAGCCCGTAACCAGTGAACTCTACGCGGTGGATCTTCATCTAAGAGAAGAAGCATCAATTCATTTGCCTCCCTATAGTCATCACGAAGAATTCCTTTGCTCTTCGGAACGGTAAGCTGTGCCTTCAGGAATGAAACCACCTCTTCTTTCTTGGACATCAGCCATTGGTTTTTCAGTTCAAGTCTTCTGTATGGCAGATCTATATTTAAATTTTTCCACCGAGTATCCATGAATGTTTTGTAAGTGGTATTCTCTGGACCAGAAGTTGGTCCAAATAGTGAACGATGAACGTCTGACAGAATCACCTCGAACATATGGTGCCTGCAAAGGAGCCAGAGGAGTTTCCGCTGGAGATGGTCCTCCAGCCTCACACAAGCCCCTTCTTTCCATCCTGAATTAGATGCTGTAGTGCCACAGACCACAGCGTGGACACAGTCTGCTACACTCCACTCCTCGAGCAACTTGAAGGTTGCAGCTGCTTACTGGTCACCGGATGAGTTTATGATCTCTGGGACACCAAGAACCTTTCCTTCTACATGTTCAGGGGGTCCAGATAGGAGGACTGCCACACGTTCAGATGATACCGAGGGCTCTGGTGGTTTTAACAGTTTTCCATCCCAATAGATAACTGCATGCTTTGGGGGCTGGAACTGTTCCTTTATTTGCTTTGCTGTCTTTTTCCTAACTCGTTTACCTGATTACGAGTACTTTCTCTTGATAGAGTCATGTCTTTTAAGTTGGAGCCTCCTGCTTTCACTATAGTATCAACTATGGCAGTTCGAATTGATAGCTTCAGCCTGTCAGCTGTTGTTGACAGCACTTCGCATTCAAATGGATTTTGAGGAAGCTCCATTGTCAAGGTTGGAGATTTAAGGTTCTGTGTTAATGTGGATGACTTGAATTCATCATCTACCTCATTTTAATCATTGCTATTTTCATTGGCTTTCTAATGAGTTGTAAAGGCTGGATAAAGGTTTCCACTACCACTTCTGACTTTTTTGTAATACCTATCCCGCTTTTCAGCACGTCCCTTGAAATGTCGAACTTTTTTAATGTAAGCGGTATCGCATGATCCCAACTTTGCAACCTTTCCTTTTCGTAGAGCCCTCAAAAACTGCATATCCTCCTTTGCATTAGTGCTTCTTAATCGATTTGACTTAATTGAACTTTCAGCTTCTTGATGGTTGACCATGAAATATCCTTTGAGCTGTTCCTTAAATGATTCTTCGTGCTTCAAGTTCCTAGTTTTATCCCTGAGTTTGCGGACTGAAGCGTACTTTTCATGTAGCTTCAGGAGCTTTTCCTTGACGTGATCACGACGTTTTGTAGGCATACCAGTTTTATTACACAGCTGTAAGACTTCCTCTGTAGTCTATTCTGCTGCAGACTGCACAGTCACTTGTGCAGTCCCTCTTCTTAAGAAGAACATGTAGCGGAGTACATCCCCTTCTGTTGGTAAGGAGCTCACTGGAAGGTCCCCAGTGCAATTGCCGAGCAGCCACACCTCGTCATCCTTCCGCAACTTGTAACCCTCACTTGCCATCCCAGCCATACGAATTCTTGAAACGAGGAGTGAAATTACTATAAAGAACATCAGACAGATTCATAAATAAAAGAATACAGTACATAGTAAACACAAATAGTGAAAAAGATAGACATATGACAATCTTGTATAAACAAACAAACAGACAAAAATCTTTATTCAGAAAAACAACCCTACAAATGATAGTTATTTTTTTGTAATTATGCATCAAGTAATTACAGGTAAATGAAGTGATTAGTTTGATGTGAGAAAGAAAATAACCTACTCAGTGCGTACTCAGTGGAGAATACTGGTTAGGTAGCATGAGATTCTTAAAAGTTTTTAGTTACTCTCTCTCTCTCTCTCTCTCTCTCTCTCTCCTCTCTCTCTCTCTCTTCTCATCTCATTTCTCTCTCTCTCATCTCTCTCTCTCTCATCTCATTTTCCCTTAATACCTTTGTGTAATACAGATGGGTAATACCGAACCTTAAAAGATCGATTTGAATTCTATCTCCACCCTCAAAGAAGAGGCTTGAAACTGATTCCAGTTCCAATTTCAACATGAGACCGTTTCTGAAACTGATTTCAGTTTCAATTTCGGCCAGAAAAACTTCTAAGATGATTCCGATCAGATATTTCCCATTCCGGAGACAGTGTCACTTCCGGATTCGGGATCGAAAACCTGTGGTGCAAATTCTCAAACTGCCTCATCAGGAAATACGTAAAAGGCAAGTAAAGCGCTGCTTCATCTCTTTTATTCTTCTTCTCATGCAAATGCAAGGCTACCAAAAGACCTTCAAGTGACATCGAAACAAAACAAAGACAAGTGTAAGACAAACAATGGCTCTTTTAAGTACGTGTGAATAAGGATGCCTCTCAGTCGATTCTGGTCATGAGGACGGAGCTAGGCCTCTCTCTCTCTCTCTCTCTCTCTCACACACACACACACACACACACACACACACGCACGCAGAATCATACTTCCTTTCAAATGAGACAATTCACAGATGTTACGGTAAATTTCATATTAAAAGGTCGTTAAGTCAACTTTTATAAATTGTTTACGGTCGAAGTAAAAATTAGTTGGGGTATGTATTTATGGGAGTCTTTTCAATGTATCTCGGTTTATTTACTGAATAGAAAAAAGCGACATCAATTTATTATTGCATCACTGGCTCACCACACATTGTTCATATTCACACGCCGTTTATTTTGACAAATTCTAAACTAACCTGTCACATCAACAAGGGATTCGTGTTGCGTAGAGAGGGAGATCAACGCGTTCTTAAGCCTCATTATGAAGAAGGATCAGAAAATAATCTCCATTGACGATCATTTCGCCACAGCACATGGTATTTCATTGTGTGTGTGTGTGTGTGTGTGTGTTTTATATTATCCTATAGTCACAGGAGAATGGAGAAGAAATATACTAGGGGCACTCAATATATTTTGTTCCACCCTTTTTTCTTAGCTAAATAATAGGCCATGGGGCTGAAATGTCTTTTGGGCCTTAAGTTTGAACTTTCTGCACCGGATTTTTCCAGTTTGAACCTCCCCTCCTTGTATAAAACCGATTTTAAACGCCCTTGTATAAAACCGATGGTAAACACAGTTTCGAAAATAGCGTAAAAACAGTGATGTGCGTCGTAAGCAGAGGGCTGTTATCGAGTTCTTAACCACAGAGAAGGAAACAGTTGGAAATATTCACAAACGTCTACAAAACGTTTATGGAGATGCTATTGTTGATTGAAGCACAGTTGGACGTTGGTCTAAACGTGTGAAATCAACGGAGAGAGGGAGAGCCAGCCTCGATGAGGAGCCACGCAGCGGTTGCCCTGCATCGGCTGTGACATTTGCACATTTTACACTGTGCAACGTCATCATTCGATTAAATTGGCGCGTCATATACAAAGAGCTATCACTGGAGCGAGGAATTAGTGAAGGAAGTGTGAATACTATAATTCAGCAACTGGGATAGTCAAAAGTGCGTTCACGGTTTGTTCTTCGCCAACTGACTGAAGATCACAAAGCCCAAAGAAAAGAAATTGCTTCTGAGTCGTTGGTTCGATACGAGACAGAAGGGGATGACTTCCTTTCACGAATTGTGACTGGGGATGAGACTTGGGTACACCACTTTGGGCCAACGAAGGATGCTATTCGTGGAAGAAAGTTTCAGAGTGACGATGAGGTTGTTGAGGAGGTTAAGAGGTGGCTTCAGCGGAACAGCGGACTTTTACCAACAAGGAATAAAGGCCCTTGTTTCAGGGTGGAGGAAAGCTGTAGAAAAGGATGGAGATTATGTGGAAAAATAAAAACTTGTAAAAAAGGTCTGTAACTACTTGTGTACAAAATTTCTGGAACTTACAAGGAAACTTGGAAAGAAAAAAAAAGGTGGGGCAAAATATATTGAGTGGCCGTCGTAGTTTGAATCTTTGTGAATGCTATATCATGATAATGTATAATATTACACTTTTCCCCAAGTAGCTACCCTCCCTTAAATTGCACATATGTTATCCGATAAGGCGGTACACATTCTAATTTCGGAACAGTCACATAGAAATGAGAGAGAGAGAGAGAGTGAGTTACAAGGAGTTACAAGGAAAAGAAGTACCTCAAAAGGCCTTGCGGCCCATACCAAGGAGGTACCAATGGCAACGGGTGCCATGGAAAATTTTTTACACCCTCAAATAGTGTGCAAGATTTGGTCTAACCTTTTCTTGAAGTGATCCACAGAGGAACTGTTCACAACTTCTGAAGGTAACCTGTTCCACGTGTCACAGATCTTATACGTAAAGTAATTCTCACACACACTAGTCCTAAACCGCTTCAAATCCAACTTCCAACCATTGTTGCGAGTTGGGTTATCGTTTAAACTAAACATGCTTCTAAAACCGACATCGTTGGGGCGCAAACCTTCTCAAATCACGGAGTCCTTTTCTGACCAATGGGCTCCCTAATTCGGCAAGGCCCCACGTATACTTTCAGCGCACGTCTCAGTCTGAAGCCCGACTTTCGAAACCTACTGATCCTGAACCACCACGTGATTTCGAGATCACGTATATCGTGAACTCTTCATTTACGAAGGAGGCCCTTCACCACTTCAATGCTTCCTTGTCACGAGGAATAGACCTCCGGGATGTGACTCGATACTTCCGACGAGTCACCCTCAAGAAGTCAGACGAAGGAACGCCCTCCTTCGTCTCCTACTCCACCCTCACCCTTGGTTTCGTATTCGGAATCGCCGTCATCGGAATTGCGACCTGAAAGAGATGCTGTCGCCGCCGAAATCCTCCACCGGTACCAACTGCCGGGTTTGAATTCCCTGCATCGGGCCCCCCGGAAGCTCAGGTGACCAGATCGCCAACGCCCCCAAGAAACCCCCCTCATGAATTTCGCTTTTCATCGACGAGCCCAAGTTTGGTCAGAAGATTGTCCCCGGCAATTCAGTCATATCGCACCCCAGAATCAGTACCTAACGTTGACTCCGAGGAAATGGGCATTCCCGTAATTAAGACTTAAACCATTTCTCCCATCTGGCCCCTTTGTGTTTTTCCCCATTTTTAATACTTACGAAAAAACGACCGAATGAAGGTAGTTTAATTTATTGAATTAAATTTACATGGTAGAATTGAATTGCTAAAGTAGTAACTTCATTCGGTAGTTAGTGCGTAGCTAACTGACAATTAGTGATAAGTGTTTAATTTAATTGAATACATAATATTTTCCTTCAGTGATTAGTGCTTAACGAATTAGTGTTCGATTTACGAGCCTCACTAAAATGACCTCTCGTTGTGCAACTTATAAATTTCTTCGTCTGTCTATTTCAAATTTTGTCCCTGCTATATCGCTTTCCTTTATTTATTTTAAAAGACATTAACTCACAAAACCATTATGATATTTTTCTGTGTCATAAAGCGAGATTGCGAAAGTCTCTCGAAAGCAACTTTCTGTAAATAGAGATCAGGTGCTGACGATGCAGGTAAAGCTTGCATTCGAAATAATTGCTGACCGTACCTGATAACTAAATTATACTGCAAAATATAAATTCATATAATTTCATTCAGTTAACTAATAAAGTAGGCCCTCGTAATGTAGGCTTTCGTCTCTCGGTTGAGTATGCAAATTTTATTTTAGAAAAAAGAAAAAAAAGGAGTTTTTCCATTTTTACTTATAAAGTTTATGAACTTTATGAGATTTATAAAAATTTTATTTAGTCAACACTTTGGAAAACTGTAAGAGTCGTTAGGCGACTCGTCTTACGAATTATTCCTCCTAAAGAAAGCACTTTCCACCCCAAGTTACAAGAATTAGTCGTCCTACACCGGTAGACGCATTTTTCATGATGTTAACGTAAGTGAAAATGAAACTATATTGAAGGCTGATCCGTTTCCACATCAGATTATTTAATTTAGGGAAAGGCGTTGCCCTTATAAGGCATTCAGAAATTAAAATTTCCCCGTATAATGTGATCTTCTTGCTGTGTATTTCTCCTCTAAAACCTACCCTTTCCTTGATTATACAGGGTGTCCCATAAGTCCGGCATCATAGAGAAAAATAATAAAAAAAGGCAAAACAAAAGCTTTTATTTACAGAACGTGTTCAATATGTCCACCATTGTTTTCAATACACAAATTCAGACGTGATACCCAGTCAGCAAGCACACGGTGAATGATGTCAGGAGTAATGGTGTTACATGCCCCAATAATGCGCTGCCGCAAATGTTCAACACTCCTAATTTTCTCTGCGTACAGTATACCAGCGCTTTGAAGTGGCCCCAGAGATAAAACTCTAGTGGCGTGAGATCCGGGCTTCTAGCTGGCCATTCCACAGGCCCTCGACATCCTATCCAATGACCAGGGAATTGTTGGTACAGGTATTCCCTTACTTGGGTGCTGTAATGTGCAGGAGCGCCGTCTTTCTGGAACCATGTTGGGAAATTTCCTTCTTCGTTCAAGACACTGGAAATTGCTTCTTCCTTGAGCATACGTAGGTAGGTGCCTCCAGTGACATGTTCATCGAAAAAGAGGGGGCCTATGATGCGATCCTTCCAAATGCCACACCATATCATCACCCGAGATGCACCTTGTTCCTTTGAAGAGGTATACCAGTGAGAGTTGTTTTGAGACCAGTAGCGGGTGTTCTGTCGATTTACCTCACCATTTCTATAAAAAACAGCCCCGTCACTGAACAGAATGGTGGACAGGAAATTGGCATCCCGAGCATAAGAAAAATATGAATTATGGTTTGTAGAAATAGAAAAATATGAATTTCTCCTATGATGCCGGACTTATGGGACACCCTGTATATTGGTTATGCGGTGAGTAAACAAACATTTTCAACCCTTGTTCCGCATATATTTAAGATGCATACTTTCAGTACTCACGATATTTATTCTATGAATGTAATTTCAGAATAAATCCGCATATGTTGTTTAACTCAGTATTTATTATGTAAATTTAATTTTTAGCTTATTAATTTGACAACTTTAAATTTATTCTTAAATAGTAAGCAAGTTTAACTAGGTTAATGTTCAATTGAATTTCTCATATTTTCAATGTGACTACGAGTTCTAACGTATCTGGATAGACATAAGTAACCTAAATTCGTGTTTTGAGAATTGCCTCTCCACTACGAATCATTTCCGCTCACGGAGCATTTATCTTTCCGTATTCACGGACCATGGAAGTCCTTCGTTCGGCCTCAAGTTCTCTCAGGAACTCATTTTTTTTGTTTTTTTTTGTTTTTTTTGGAAGGAACGAATTTGTTATACACAAGCCACTTGATTCCCCATAATACCCCATGTTTTATCTTCAATATTTAAAACAGCCCTTGAGATAAACCTCGAGTGTCATCGACTCGTGCGACGCTCCTCCCCCCTTTTTTCTTTGTTCTTAAATGCTTGCCTCGGCGCGTTTTGGACTCGTAGGAGGGATGGAGCACGAAAACAGATGCGGACCCGTCAGAAGAGATCTGGCGCTTCGTCGGAAAACTAAATTTGAGAGTTATTGAGCGAGATTCGAGATTTGAGTTCGAGATATTGAGTTTGAGAGAATACGAGAGAATTTTGAGTTTATGACGAAATATTGAGAGCCGTTAGCCTAAACTACTGCGAGGGATGTAGTGGATGGGCAACGATAGAACGTAAATTATTTAATTAATGTTAAGACTAGTTTAAGAAAAAACCTGAACTTGACCGTACTTTTTCGAATTTGAGACTGAACTTGTAGCCAAATGTGACTTAAATTTATTGATTAAAAGCTATTCAAACAAACTATTTCATTATCAAATACACACTAAGATCGGGGGATACAGAAGTAAGTGGAGGATAAAGAATTCACGCAGAGGGTCACTAACTTAAAGAAATATCTATTATAACTTCAATTTACAGTGACCTACGAGAAACAAACAATTTGTAATAAGGGTCCGTCTCCCCTGACAACGAACGGAATTTTTATTACAAACTGGTGTCAGAGAAGGGGAAAGCATTTCGATTTTTTTTTATATATTCATATATATGAATATGCGCTGATAATTAAATCTTAGGGCTAATACAAAACAGTCTTATATAAAAATAATACTAAACTTCCACGATCAGAAAGTAGAATAAGGTGTGTGTGTGTGTGTGTGTGTGTGTGTGTGTGTGTGTGTTACACCTCTCGTCCAGCGTTGGCACGGACTGCTGTCCAAGAAGCTCTGCAGAAAATCATTTAAGTTTTCAGATTTTACAGATCATAATTTTTACCAATGAAATCGAATTAAAATCAATAACATTAAATTATAGTATTTTTTTATGCACCAATGAGGGGGTAAGGGTGAATGCGTTATACCCCATTTGAAATATGTCAATACATATCTATATATATATATATATATATATATATATATATATTGTCAGGATTTAGTCATTTTTGCACAAAATGAAGTATAATAAAAAGAATAGTTTCAGCGTTCATCCGGGCCGGCGCGCGGTAAATGAAACCCAGCTGATCATCTTTCCGCACAATTTGTTGGTGGAAAAATGGGTACCCTGGGTGACCTAGTGGTTAAGACGCTGTGTTGCTGGTGTTTCGGATTCCATATTAAACTGTAGGTCTAAGGCAGAGAAAAAAAAGCCTGACCTTCGTGAGAATGAACAATTCGGGGGGATGCTAATCGAAGGTTACCAATGAAGTAAATAGAACTTTTATAATGCACGAAGGATGGGACAGAGGTGGGTAATAATTTAGTAAGTTTTAGGAGAAGTCGCTTGGTTTTTATATGAAGTTTAACACTGAGAAATTTCAACTGTTACGTTACAGAAAAAAAAGTAGGAACTAAAGCCCATGGAGTGCAAAAGAAGATTAGACGCCTGGATACAAGCCCCGATGAGCCGGGCGTGCCTGTGAGGTGGATAGTAAAGAACAACTCACTACTTTATCAGACCAACTCGAGAGGAGGGGTGATAAGCGTGACCTTCGTGAAATCACAGCACGTAATGATATGACAATCGCTGGGTTGACTGCTGGGTAAAACTTCTACCTCCGTATTCAGGTTCAAGACATTCGTTTCTTCAAAACGAAAAGATTGTATAACACGAGTCAAATCCTTTAAGTTGATTTCTGATAAATATAATTCTTAATAGTGATTTCAAATCAATAATGTGTGTGTGTGTGTGTGTGTGTGTGTGCCGTTTTCAGTTTTTCGACTCTCTCTCTCTCTCTCTCTCTCTCTCTCTCTGTATATAATACATTTTAAATTCAGTTTTTACCTTCAAAAGCACTAGTAATAATAATAATGATTGAAACAATATTTGTTCTGAACGGAGACGGAAACGGGTTTTTGGAGTAAATTTGGGTCAACCGCATCCTCGGGCAAATTACCTCGGAGTTTTTGGTCGGCAATAGTTACACGCTTTCTCTCCGACAAAAGTAAATAGACACTTTCGGGGTTTGTTATAAAGTTTTACTTTGTTTTTTATAAGATTTAACTTTAATTTCGCTGAATTTTCTTTATAAAAAATTTATATAAAAGTATACATAGATTTATTTGTATATATATATAGTGTAGTAAACTGAAGTTATAAATAACCCTAAATTTTAAAAAGTTTAAAAAGTAAGTAATTAGAAAAGTAAATATGTAGTGTGTAATTATTATATTGCATGCATTTTTCTTTTATTGTTAATTAAATATACTAGCATGAAAGTACGAATTAATTGAAAACAAATGAACTGCGATTCCTCAATTACTTTATAAAAAAATAATATAAAATTGTATATATAGACTTCTCACTTAATTCTTTTGGTTGTGTATATATAAAGTGTACTGTAATTTTCTGTGGTCAATGTGGTGTTTTATTTATTTCGTGTTAATTGTATTGCTTTTATTATTAACACTGGGATTCGTTTAAATGTATTAAATTAGTTCGACAAAGTTTAAGGAAAGCGTCTCTCTTGCCTTTAATAAATAATACAATTAATTTGGGATTCATTTTAATCTATTGAATTAGTTCTAGCAAATTTAAGGAGAACGTCTCTCTTGCCTTTAATATATAATATAATTAAAATAAATGGTGCTGCCTGGCAAATCTCCTTATATAAATAAATAACTGGCAACTCATCTATATATAAATAAATAGAATGGTGGTATCTGGCAACTCTCCTTATATAAATAAAAAAAAAAAAATAGCAAATCATCTATATTAAAATTAAAATAAATGGTGCACTCTGGCAACTCTCCTTATATAAATAAATAAACAGAATATATAGTGGTATCTGGCACCTCTCCTTATATGAATAAAATTTAAAATAAATGGTGGTAGCTGGCAACTCTTAACCCTCTATACAACAGCTGCTGGGCCCCTGGACTCTGATTATGCGACGGACTCCGGTAGAATAAACAAATCTCTCTCCTTCTTAGGTTATGGTTTAGGTTAGGGTTAGGGTTTCCCTTTGGGTGGTGAGAACATCCCACCTTCTCTCCCAAAGACGCTACCCCTTCTCCTTCCTCTCCCTCTATTAGGTTAAGGTTACCCTTTCGGGAAGACCATCCTCCCTTCTCCCTCGAAAGCTCCCTCCCCTCAACTTGGGGATAACCTCTCCCCCTTTTTGCAATACCCACGAGGGTGTGTCAATTTTAGGGAGCAAAGTGAAATCTTTAAATTTTCAAAGACTACTAGTGACCAAATGATGCATTTTTATGTGCTAAATCGAAATATGGCTTTAAAATCCAGATTTGACAACTCCTACTGTAGCTACTTATATTTGAAGTTGAAGTTTACGAAAAATCAGCAATTTTTGCAAGTAATTTTTTTTATTGTATATAACTACATTTTTCATACATTACATACAATTAAAGACATTTTGATTGTATTTCATTATTAAAACTTAGAAATACAGATAGGTTTCTTGAACTTTGCCAAGGATGCAATGTCTGCTCTACTCTTGTTCCTGGACATGAGCTCCCTACTGGCCACCTGGCCACTAATGTACGCCTCCCTCCTCTCTTGTCAGTAAACATGTTGTGCTGCTTCAGTTGTCATCCTTACACACCTCTCTACTGACTGTGTGTGTGTGAGGGCCATGCAGGAACTTCCATTGGTCTATCCAGAAACTCCTTGATTGCAGCAGTGGTGAGGGAGCAGGTCAGAGGAGGGTCAGTCACGCCAGAGTTCCAGCCAATAAGCTCCGAGAGTTTGGTGGCATCTGGGTTGATGTCAGGAGTCTTCCTGGGTCTGACACTGCAGTCTCCTACCTGTGTGTCCTCATCTCCTTCACCTCTGATTTCCAGTATCCTCTTCACTGCCTCCCTCCTCTCCTCCTCCACCTCACTGCACAGCATGACCTGGAGCACAGCCTCAGAGTGTACATACCAGGCTGATCTCTTCACTGTAGGCATCACTATTCCTATCACCTCCTTCTTCTGACTTCTGAGCAGCTCCAGCTGGTACAGTACATGCCTGGGACCCTCAACCCAGCTGTGATTTAACTTGATGTTGAACCAGTTTGGTATGTAGACTCCCACTATGAATTCCACAATTATTCTCAGATTCTTCAGGTTCCTAACCTTCAGCCCATGTTTGGAAATCCACAATCTGCAGAACCTTGGAGCCGTGGTGACCCACCTACTGTGACAGACTGGCCCAATCTCCAGGACAGCTAGACTCTGAGGTACCTCTCCCGATCTGATGGCAGTGATGATTCTGTAGCCATATGATTGGTCTGTGCTGAGGTCCTTCACTACCTCCTGACTGAGATGGGGTAGAGGAGGAGCAACAGTGATCCTCTGAAGTTTGGGTTGATCTCCAGCTCAGTGGCAGTGTCTAACATCTTCCCTAGGTGCCCAGACCACTTGTTGTTGCTCAATGTCTTGCCATCCAGTGCAGTCACCAGGTGTCTGAGACTCAGCTCCCCAGTGTGCAAGTCACAGACAATCGACACCAATTTCCTGCTAAGCTTGGCCTCCACATAATGCATTACTCCTCCCCCCAGCCAGTATTCACATTAGTACTGTCACCTCCTATGGCAAAAAGGGTCTGGTCTACTCCTCTCTCTCTTAGCCAGTTCGCCAGATGATCAGCAATGACTTCAGCATGACTTCTCTCCTCTGCAGCTTCCTCTGGTACAAAATGCCACAAATATTTCCTACCTGGTTCATTGCACACTGTGTAGTGTTCTTCCTTAATGAGGCCAGGAAACTGCCTGTCATTGCCCTCAGCTTCCATCATCACTTTGGTGTCATCTCTTTTCCCATCAAAGAAGATAGAGGTGATGCTATTTTCCCTAATCTCTTCATCAAACTTCTTGACCAGCTCCTTAGTCAGTCTCTCCTGAGCCCTCCTCACTTTGTTGTGGTCAATCACCAGTGCTGTGTCAAACTCTGTGATAAGACCAGCATCAATCCAGGCAGCAGTGGCAATCTCTGCAGTCTCTCTCAGCCCAGTGTGATGTCTCAAGCTAGCCAGAGCTATGTTGGTGATATCTTCAGTGTTGTATTTCTTCTTCTTAGCCACAGGCAAGGAAGAAGTTGTCGCAGCCTCTGGTAAGAAGTCTTCGTCCTCCTCTCTCCTCCATGCCTCCTCCAGTATATCTCCAGTCTCCTCCAACTCCATCTCCAGCAGTGACTCCTCCCTCAACTCCTCTTTTTTCTTGGCTGACTCCTCTGCCTTCCTCTTCCTCTTCTCCTCGGCCTTCCTTCTCTGCTCCTGTCTCTGCAGCACTGCTTTCTGTCTCCTGGTCTCAGGGTGATCAGCTAGACCCATCTGGTGTGCCCCCACACTGCCTACCTACTCTCTGACCTTCAATGAAGGCAAGCTCCTGCACTGGTATCTTCTGCTCGCTCCTGCAGCTGGGGTCAATGTGAATCTCACTGTTGCAGACAGGGCTGCACAAGCTCATTGCAGCTCTTGATCACACAGTGACAGGTCAGGATGTCCACCAATTTGTCCAGTTTCATCATGAACCTATCTTTGACTTCTAGCTTCACATTGCCAATGGACACCTTCACTGCCTCATCCCACAGTGCCTTCACTTTAGCCCTGATCCTGACCTCAGTGTTGATTACAGGTCCTGGGAATAGAGCGTTGACCTTTCTCCACTGAGCCAGTAGCCCTGGAACAATGCCGTTGTTAATCAGGTCATTAACTGGGTAATTCCTCCTGTCTTCCTCACTCATCTCTCTCCTCAACAAACCATACCTCAACAGATCTTTGGCTGTGGGCAGCTCAGCAGGTGGAATTTCCCTCCCAGTCCCCACCAAATGACTTAGGTGACAACTTGATTTGCTTTGGGTTCTGATTTCTTTCTGACTCATCCTGTGGATCTGTAAACAAAAGAAATGTCATTGAAATTTGGATAGGCCTACTGATTATGATTACATAAAATTAAGTTAATTGAAATTCTTAATATCTTCCTATAAGCTCAGATAAAAGGTTGTGTTGTTATAGGTACAAGACTTAATTATTCAAAGTAATGACAATTTCATATATCTATCATATCAAAATATACAGAAAGTTTGGGTCACACATAACATTTCGAATAATTTGAATTACACAATATTTACATTATGAAGTAATCAAAATTGTCAAAAAGGAGGGAAAACACATGCAGTCACAATCAAAATTCCAGCATTTGTGACTATATGAAACTTAGAAACCATACTGCACACCAAAAATAACCAAAGTTGACCACACATATCAATGGCACATTGATGTACGATGCTACAGTCATATTTAGGTTATATTTCAAACCTTTATGGTAAAATATAAGTAGGTAAATGGCTTTTTTAAACAACACTAAAGATATTTCTAAGTTTGCTAGATAATATGACATCATTTGAGCATTAGTAGTTTTTGAATTGTTGACCTTGCTAAAATTGACACCCTAATACCCACCCTTTGCAGCCTCCCCTTGCAACAACCTCCACTCCCTATTCAACACCACCCTTTCAACATCCTCCGTTTGGAACATTTGTAGCATTGCAACATTCTTGCACTCGTCCATTCTCCGGATGCGGATGCGGATTTTTAATTTCAATATTCGCTGATGCGGATGCGGATATTTAGTTAATCTATCAATATAATATAGAATTATGAATATATGACATAATTTTTCAAATTTCGTGATATTACTATTATGGCACTATTGCAGGCAATGCATAAGAATTAAAATTAATATTAATGTTTTCATTATGATAAAAATAATAACTTTCTCAAGTTTTTCAGCCACAGAAAATTCAATGAAACAAGTTTCATTAAATTTTGTGTTACCAGGTATTTATATTTTGAGGTTTATATATTTTTTGTTCATTAATAATTAATACTTTACATGAAATGTGCATGACTGGGCCTTATAAGCTACTTTATAAGCTAATTTAATTGTAAATTGCATAATTTATTAGAGGTAATATCCGGATAACATCCGCAGTCAGAAGTGCGGATGTTAAAAATGACGCGGATATCCGCATATGCGGATGCGGATATCCGGTCCACCACTAATATATATATATATATACTATATGTCACAACCATGCGACGTATCATTCAGTATCCATGTTTGTGCCATTAGAAGTTCGCTGTAAGAAGCGAATGTCCCTTAACTGTGCCTCTCTAATTCGTCTCCTTTGATTTCTCCCAAATAATGACTTATATTGTTCGTACAGAGTAAATCACTCTGACGTCACAAAGTAACGTCAGAGCCATTATTTATATGTTGAGTCCCGTCTGGTGTTATGCAATATAAATATTATTCAACCATACTCATTCATACATCCATGATCTTCCTTGACCGCTATCCTTTATTAATTTTATTAATTATTCATCTACCTCAGTGGTGGCCAACCATTTTTTGATGCGTGCCATTTTTAGGTTAGGTTTAATTCGGATGCGCCAAAAAAAAATTTGTGAAAAAATTACTAATAACTTGTAAGTAAAAATAAAAATATAATATAATATTTACCTTAAATAGATATATAATGTGAAAAATATTTACCTTAATTTTTAGTTAACTACATCTTAACTGCTTAAATCTTTGATTTTTAATATTTAGTGTTAGAAGTGAAAATTTAGCACAATTCATACTAGACCTCGATGCGCCACTTCAAAGTACTTGATGCGCCACCTTTGGCGCAATGCGCCGCGGTTGGCCACCACTGATCTACCTATTGTCTACTTATGCCCTATCAACCTATCAGTCCATGTTTACTCGTGTCCGTCTATGTTACGCACATAACCTATTGTATGACAACCGATATGTGTACAATACTTTGTGCAGTCGTACATGTCCCTTAATGATCGTTATTACTTACATGTAAAAACGTCCCCATGTATTCTTTTTACTTTTTCTTTTAATTACTTTACCTCTCGGCAAGATATTCGTTAATGCTGATATGAAGGTTCCAATTCCGATTACGTCTCCAAAAGCGAACTCTTCTCTCTTGCTTCTCCTACCAACTTATAACGTTAAGATGTTATGTTATGTTATGTGATGTGATTATAATATAACATATTGTTTCCATGCCAGGCCACTGGTTCGTTATCTGCGTACGTCACATAGTCATCCACGTCCTCCTTACTTGTACTTGCTATTTCTACCTAATTGTCATTCAAATTCTATGTACTTGTGTATTACGTTACCATAAATGTCTGTGTACTTTCAATGGGAAGTACACCGTATCTTTGCTCTGCTTTCGTCATCGCTGGCTGTTAGGCTTTGAAACTATAATAACCAACCATTCTTCTAATAATATTTGACATAATTTGGCGTAATTATTGTTAACTATAAATATATAACATTGTTGTTAATCCCCTTTAAATCATAGAACAACGGAGAACTCTCCTTCATTACATAAATTGTATCACCTACTGTATTTAAATTACTTCAGTATCAGATATGTAAATTAACAATCTGCCAAAATTGTAATTAACGGTAATAATCTATTATGATGTTAATATAATTTACTCAATGTACTCGGTACATGTCGGCACCCGGACATTATGTCGCCACCCAAAAGTGTATACCTTACAAAAATTAGTATTTTTTTTTGTTAAATTTTTTATCTTTCTAAATTTCGTTGTATGCTTAAATTATGCCTAAAGTCAGAATTCTTTAGCTCTCCAGTTAAAGTGGGAGCTTAACCTTCAACTGCACTCCCTCAAAATTGAGACTTATTTATTTCTTGCATTGTAAATTAAATCATTCCTGTCTGAGGCTTTAGACCAGTGGTGCACAAACTTTTTTGATGTGAGGGCCAAGCGAAGAAAATAACTAAATGTATTAGCCTACTTACTTTCCATGTAAGTCATAAATTGGGTCACTTTTATATTCTAACTTTTTCATTGAATTGAAAAGACCCGTGGGGGACACATTTGGCCCGCGGGCCAGGGTTTGTGCATCACTGCTTTAGACCAAGGAGGCCAAGCCTCCTCATTTTAAATTCCTGCCGTAGCCTTTACCGAGGAGGCCGAGCCCCCCCTCGCCCCCTTTAAATTCCTGCTGGGGCCATAGTCACAAGAGGTTGCACCTCGCCCCCTTTAAATTCCTGCCTGGCCATTGTTACCAGAGGGTGCATCTCTTTCCCCTTAAATTCCTGCCTTAACCCTTACTCGAGGAGGACAAGCCTCCTCGCTTTAAATTCCTGCCTGAGCTATTGTGAAAAGAGGTCGAACCTCTCCCCCTGTAAACGTCTGATTTTTAGTGGTTATTGTAAGAGGCTGTAAATTCATTTTCCTCCTTCAGTGCCTCGTTCGGTATATACTTTGCGTAATAAAAATTCTATGAGAGAGAACGAAAACTCCAATTTAGAAGTGAAGTGTTTCCATTTACCCCTTTGGGAAAAAACTTGGTAGAAACTGTTTTATTGTTACTCGGATGCTCTCGGCTAAGGCCGAGTTTAACCAACAAGGACCACCTTCGTTGGATTGTCCAAAATGAGTTCATCATAAAAGTCGCAAGCGGGCAGTGGCTCGCACATACGCGCGACATATATATATATATATACACACATACCTTCGTTAACCTTGGTTTTGCTTCCCCCCGAATTGGTCATTCTGACGAAGGTCAAGCTTCTCACTCCACCTTATACCTACAGTTTAACGTGGAATCCAAACCACACCCCACCACGGGCGGTCAGAAATTACAAAATCCTCGCGCGGACTTGATCTCACGACCTTCCGATTAGCTGCCCAGCGTCTTAACCACTAGGCTACCCAGAGTACCTATTTATTTACGAACCAATTTTTTCTATTGTGTGGAAGCATGAACAGCTGAGTTTTGCTGCGCGTAGCCTGCCGTCAGCAGGTCTTGATCCCGGGGCCGATGGGTTCATAGTCAGCGATGCTGACCACTACACCACTGAGGAATGTGTGTGTGTATATATATATATATATATATATATGCACTGGGTGTCTGAGAATTATCTGTACAATTTTTGGCTGTTATTAAAAGTCAACCATGAAGTGTAGAAATTCCAGTGTTGTCACATTTTACAGAGAATCTCATTAAGTTTTTCCTGATACCAAGTTTTGACAAGTTTTTTAGAAATTCCAGTGTGTCCGAACATTATCTGTACAATTTCATCTTTTAATAAAATTCTTGATAACACACGTAAAATTCTTAAACAAGATTATTTAGAATCTGTATTTTCAAAAGTTTCTTTTATTAAAGTAACGTTGTTACAAACATTCGATATGTGCACCATTAGTGATTCGCAAAACATCCAATCGATACTCCAAATGTTGCCATGTACGCTGCAGCATATCCACATCAATTCGCTCAATAGCAGCTGTTATTCTTGCTTTTAAATCATCAATGTCTGTCACCCGCGTACATTTCTAAAACACTTGTCAAAACGTGGTATCAGAAAAAACTTAATGAGATTTTCTGTAAAATGGGACAACACTGGAATTTCTACACTTCATGGTTGACTTTTAATAACAGCCAAAAATTGTACAGATAATTCTCGGACACCCTGTATATATACACACACACTGTATATTGGTTTTGTGTCCCTTCTGACCTGACTGACACCAATTATCATAAATTTGGATTTCGTGTCCAATTAGATCTTTTGGGTACTTTCGTTCGATTGATTAGAATAATTGATTCATTCATACGTTTACAGCTTCTGAGGATGTTTTAGTATCGACGAGCTGATAATGTTTGTCAGAGATAGAGAAGGATAAGTTTCTTAGATGGATCTTTATTCTAAATGAATTCTTAGTGGTTGAATATATATATATATATATATATATATATATATATATACACACACTCGTATATATGTATATGTGCCCCTCCTAGTGGTTAGAATCACTGACTATGAATCCACCGGCCTCGCGTTCGATTTCCTGCGTTTTTCTCTTTTTACAGGATTTGTACGTGAAAAATAGACCTGTTTAGTATGTTTTCAGTCATAACTTGTTAGTACTTATCGCAGGTGGCTTAATGTGGGGTCTAGGCAATGAAAAAAAATAAAAGCATGTTTGGGTTTGTATTGGAGCATGTTTCAGATGAATGTTCTAGGGAGTAAAGTTGTTGCAAACCCCCAAAATGTTTACTTTTTCATGTACTACCTCGTCTGAGAGGAATTCTTTCACTGCATACTTGGCGCACTCTGCACACTTCGTTTTTATATATTTATTGAATAGTTGAATCGGTTAACAAAACTTTTTTGACCTAGATTCACTGAATAAATAATAAATCTGTTATCACTATTAAAAACTTAGCTTTAAACTTAATTCACCATATTGCCATACGAAAGAACGTCTTTCTGAATGACTAGTATGATATATACTAGTTCTTTAATAACAAGAGCTCTTCTAAAAAAGTACTAATATCTATTTACATTTGGTTCAGGGAATTTTTTGAAAAGTCTTTCGTAGCATTTCTATGAGCCTCAACAACTTGTAGGAGATATTGGCGCTGGCTTTCGTCCTTTGTTATGCTTCCAAGGAAATCTGTTATATGTTTTACTCCTTTTTCAGCCGTGTCGTTTACGACTTTTAGATTGATAGCAAAGTCTTTTGCCTCTCGGTAGCCAGGGTCTTCTTCCCACTCGTCCACAGGTTTTTTCAGCTATTCTTTGCTGACGTTCAAAGCTGTGAAGATAAACCAGGATTGTCTACCGATCAGTTCAATTAGTTTGGCTCCCTTTTCCAGTACGGGCATCATTGGATATCCTGATTCAAATACTTGACGTTCATGTTTCACCTTCAGTAGCTTCTGTGATATGGCCTTCTTGACAGCAGCGGGTGTGTTCCTGGAGAATATACGTAGAGAGTACACAGAGTTCCTCAGTAAGATACCACTCATGTCTGCGAAAGGCGGCAATGGCGGCATCTGTAATGTCCACGTCTATCTCCTGATATGCATGAAGGTCATGCGAAGCCACATTGGAACATATTGGAAGGCATTGAAAAGTGAAAGCCTTTCGTAGAGAGCAAGGTCCTTGGAACTAAAGCCAACCTGCTCACCAAAGGCCAAAATTTTCGGTGGGTAGAGGATGGACGGAATCCAGCGTGCATGGTGAACCGCTCCAGCCCGTAACCAGTGAACTCTACGCGGTGGATCTTCATCTAAGAGAAGAAGCATCAATTCAGTTGCCTCCCTATAGTCATCTGGAACGGTAAGCTGTGCCTTCAGGAATGAAACCACCTCTTCTTTCTTGGACATCAGCCATTGGTTTTTCAGTTCAAGTCTTCTGTATGGCAGATCTATATTTAAATTTTTCCACCGAGTATCCATGAATGTTTTGTAAGTGGTATTCTCTGGACCAGAAGTTGGTCCAAATAGTGAACGATGAACGTCTGACAGAATCACCTCGAACATATGGTGCCTGCAAAGGAGCCAGAGGAGTTTCCGCTGGAGATGGTCCTCCAGCCTCACACAAGCCCCTTCTTTCCATCCTGAATTAGATGCTGTAGTGCCACAGACCACAGCGTGGACACAGTCTGCTACACTCCACTCCTCGAGCAACTTGAAGGTTGCAGCTGCTTACTGGTCACCGGATGAGTTTATGATCTCTGGGACACCAAGAACCTTTCCTTCTACATGTTCAGGGGGTCCAGATAGGAGGACTGCCACACGTTCAGATGATACCGAGGGCTCTGGTGGTTTTAACAGTTTTCCATCCCAATAGATAACTGCATGCTTTGGGGGCTGGAACTGTTCCTTTATTTGCTTTGCTGTCTTTTTCCTAACTCGTTTACCTGATTACGAGTACTTTCTCTTGATAGAGTCATGTCTTTTAAGTTGGAGCCTCCTGCTTTCACTATAGTATCAACTATGGCAGTTCGAATTGATAGCTTCAGCCTGTCAGCTGTTGTTGACAGCACTTCGCATTCAAATGGATTTTGAGGAAGCTCCATTGTCAAGGTTGGAGATTTAAGGTTCTGTGTTAATGTGGATGACTTGAATTCATCATCTACCTCATTTTAATCATTGCTATTTTCATTGGCTTTCTAATGAGTTGTAAAGGCTGGATAAAGGTTTCCACTACCACTTCTGACTTTTTTGTAATACCTATCCCGCTTTTCAGCACGTCCCTTGAAATGTCGAACTTTTTTAATGTAAGCGGTATCGCATGATCCCAACTTTGCAACCTTTCCTTTTCGTAGAGCCCTCAAAAACTGCATATCCTCCTTTGCATTAGTGCTTCTTAATCGATTTGACTTAATTGAACTTTCAGCTTCTTGATGGTTGACCATGAAATATCCTTTGAGCTGTTCCTTAAATGATTCTTCGTGCTTCAAGTTCCTAGTTTTATCCCTGAGTTTGCGGACTGAAGCGTACTTTTCATGTAGCTTCAGGAGCTTTTCCTTGACGTGATCACGACGTTTTGTAGGCATACCAGTTTTATTACACAGCTGTAAGACTTCCTCTGTAGTCTATTCTGCTGCAGACTGCACAGTCACTTGTGCAGTCCCTCTTCTTAAGAAGAACATGTAGCGGAGTACATCCCCTTCTGTTGGTAAGGAGCTCACTGGAAGGTCCCCAGTGCAATTGCCGAGCAGCCACACCTCGTCATCCTTCCGCAACTTGTAACCCTCACTTGCCATCCCAGCCATACGAATTCTTGAAACGAGGAGTGAAATTACTATAAAGAACATCAGAACAGATTCATAAATAAAAGAATACAGTACATAGTAAACACAAATAGTGAAAAAGATAGACATATGACAATCTTGTATAAACAAACAAACAGACAAAAATCTTTATTCAGAAAAACAACCCTACAAATGATAGTTATTTTTTTGTAATTATGCATCAAGTAATTACAGGTAAATGAAGTGATTAGTTTGATGTGAGAAAGAAAATAGTAACCTACTCAGTGCGTACTCAGTGGAGAATACTGGTTAGGTAGCATGAGATTCTTAAAAGTTTTTAGTTACATATTGTATAAATCTCTCTCTCTCTCTCTCTCTCTCTCCTCTCTCTCTCTCTCTCTCTCTCTCTCTCTCTCTCTCTCTCTCATCTCATTTTCCCTTAATACCTTTGTGTAATACAGATGGGTAATACCGAACCTTAAAAGATCGATTTGAATTCTATCTCCACCCTCAAAGAAGAGGCTTGAAACTGATTCCAGTTCCAATTTCAACATGAGACCGTTTCTGAAACTGATTTCAGTTTCAATTTCGGCCAGAAAAACTTCTAAGATGATTCCGATCAGATATTTCCCATTCCGGAGACAGTGTCACTTCCGGATTCGGGATCGCAAACCTGTGGTGCAAATTCTCAAACTGCCTCATCAGGAAATACGTAAAAGGCAAGTAAAGCGCTGCTTCATCTCTTTTATTCTTCTTCTCATGCAAATGCAAGGCTACCAAAAGACCTTCAAGTGACATCGAAACAAAACAAAGACAAGTGTAAGACAAACAATGGCTCTTTTAAGTACGTGTGAATAAGGATGCCTCTCAGTCGATTCTGGTCATGAGGACGGAGCTAGGCCTCTCTCTCTCTCTCTCTCTCCACACACACACACACACACACACACACACACACACGCACGCAGAATCATACTTCCTTTCAAATGAGACAATTCACAGATGTTACGGTAAATTTCATATTAAAAGGTCGTTAAGTCAACTTTTATAAATTGTTTACGGTCGAAGTAAAAATTAGTTGGGGTATGTATTTATGGGAGTCTTTTCAATGTATCTCGGTTTATTTACTGAATAGAAAAAAGCGACATCAATTTATTATTGCATCACTGGCTCACCACACATTGTTCATATTCACACGCCGTTTATTTTGACAAATTCTAAACTAACCTGTCACATCAACAAGGGATTCGTGTTGCGTAGAGAGGGAGATCAACGCGTTCTTAAGCCTCATTATGAAGAAGGATCAGAAAATAATCTCCATTGACGATCATTTCGCCACAGCACATGGTATTTCATTGTGTGTGTGTGTGTGTGTGTGTGTGTGTGTGTGTTTTATATTATCCTATAGTCACAGGAGAATGGAGAAGAAATATACTAGGGGCACTCAATATATTTTGTTCCACCCTTTTTTCTTAGCTAAATAATAGGCCATGGGGCTGAAATGTCTTTTGGGCCTTAAGTTTGAACTTTCTGCACCGGATTTTTCCAGTTTGAACCTCCCCTCCTTGTATAAAACCGATTTTAAACGCCCTTGTATAAAACCGATGGTAAACACAGTTTCGAAAATAGCGTCTGACAGTGATGTGCGTCGTAAGCAGAGGGCTGTTATCGAGTTCTTAACCACAGAGAAGGAAACAGTTGGAAATATTCACAAACGTCTACAAAACGTTTATGGAGATGCTATTGTTGATTGAAGCACAGTTGGACGATGGTCTAAACGTGTGAAATCAACGGAGAGAGGGAGAGCCAGCCTCGATGAGGAGCCACGTAGCGGTTGCCCGGCATCGGCTGTGACATTTGCACATTTTACACTGTGCAACGTCATCATTCGATTAAATTGGCGCGTCATATACAAAGAGCTATCACTGGAGCGAGGAATTAGTGAAGGAAGTGTGAATACTATAATTCAGCAACTGGGATAGTCAAAAGTGCGTTCACGGTTTGTTCTTCGCCAACTGACTGAAGATCACAAAGCCCAAAGAAAAGAAATTGCTTCTGAGTCGTTGGTTCGATACGAGACAGAAGGGGATGACTTCCTTTCACGAATTGTGACTGGGGATGAGACTTGGGTACACCACTTTGGGCCAACGAAGGATGCTATTCGTGGAAGAAAGTTTCAGAGTGACGATGAGGTTGTTGAGGAGGTTAAGAGGTGGCTCCAGCGGAACAGCGGACTTTTACCAACAAGGAATAAAGGCCCTTGTTTCAGGGTGGAGGAAAGCTGTAGAAAAGGATGGAGATTATGTGGAAAAATAAAAACTTGTAAAAAAGGTCTGTAACTACTTGTGTACAAAATTTCTGGAACTTACAAGGAAACTTGGAAAGAAAAAAAAAGGTGGGGCAAAATATATTGAGTGGCCGTCGTAGTTTGAATCTTTGTGAATGCTATATCATGATAATGTATAATATTACACTTTTCCCCAAGTAGCTACCCTCCCTTAAATTGCACATATGTTATCCGATAAGGCGGTACACATTCTAATTTCGGAACAGTCACATAGAAATAAGAGAGAGAGAGAGTGAGTTACAAGGAGTTACAAGGAAAAGAAGTACCTCAAAAGGCCATGCGGCCCATACCGAGGAGGTACCAATGGCAACGGGTGCCATGGAAAATTTTCTACACCCTCAAATAGTGTGCAAGATTTGGTCTAACCTTTTCTTGAAGTGATCCACAGAGGAACTGTTCACAACTTCTGAAGGTAACCTGTTCCACGTGTCACAGATCTTATACGTAAAGTAATTCTCACACACACTAGTCCTAAACCGCTTCAAATCCAACTTCCAACCATTGTTGCGAGTTGGGTTATCATTTAAACTAAACATGCTTCTAAAATCGACATCGTTGAACCCGCGTAAGAACTTGAAAACCTCGATGAGTTGACCGCGCAGCCTCCGAGTTTCCAGCGAAAACAAGTTCAGGGCGCGTAAGCGTCGATTGTAGCCCATATGCCTAACAGAAGGGATTAACTTTGTGGCCCTCGCCTGCACTCGCTCCAGCCTCTCAATATCTTTCCTGAGGGTGGGCGACCAGAACTGCACAGCATACTCCAGGTGCGGCCGAACCAGGGAGTTGTACAGAGAGAGCACAATCTCCTTGTTCCGAAACTGAAATTGCCTCCTGATATAACCCAACAGCTTCAGGGCTTTCTTTTCCACCTCTACACACTGTTTCGTAAACTTAAGGTCGCTGCTAATTAGCACACCCAAGTCATTTTCCATATCAGTCGCCTCGATATTACTCCACAACATCGAGTAGTCCGACTTGAGATTGGCATAGCCAATGTGCATCACCTTGCATTTACCCAAGTTAAACGGCATTTGCCATTTTTCGGACCACTCTCCTATCCTACCTAGGTCCGCACGCAGTTGCTTGATCGCCTCCGGCGTCCCAACATTGGCCCCAAGCTTGGTGTCCTCAGCGAATTTGGCGATCCGTCTGACGATGCCACCGTCTATATCATTTATGTAAATGATAAAAAACAGCGGCCCCAAAACGGAACCCTGAGGAACCCCGCTAGTGACCGAGGCCCAACCCGAACTAGTCCCTTTAATTACAACCCTCTGACGCCTATTCTTCAGCAAGTTTTCAATCCACCTACCTACTTCCCCACCGATACCCAGCGCGCGCACTTTCGCCATTAGCTGGCGGTGAGGTACCTTATCAAAGGCTTTCTCAAAGTCGAGATAAAGTATATCAATCACCCTACTCTTATCATACTTACTCAACATGACATGGAAAAACTCGAGCAAGTTGGTGAGACACGACCTATGCCGTCTAAACTCATGTTGGGAGTCCCCAAGCAGCTTGTAGGAATCGAAATGGTCAACGATCCTATCCGCTATTATCCCCTCTAATAATTTACCTACAACTGAAGTGAGACTAATGAGACGATAGTTCCCTGGACTTTCGTGATCCCCTTTCTTAAAGATAGGGGTCACGTTGGCTTCCCTCCAGTCACCAGGCACCTGGTCCGTCTCCAACGATTTGTTGAAGACTGTAGCCAGGTGGGGAGCCACCAGCCACCTGGTCGCGCACCTCCCGCAACACTCTGGCGAGAAACTGGTCTGGCCCAGGAGCCTTAAACGCGCTTAGTTTGTCTATTCTATCGGCAACGACTGTCGCGGTACATCGAACACTATCCAGGTCAGCACCTTCGTGCCTGACGCCTGGCTCGGGGATGATGCGGGTGTCCTCCCTGGTGAACACTCCCGCAAAGTACTCATTAAGCACATTGGCGATGTCCGCGTCGGAGGTCCGCAGAACGCCGCTTCTAATGGGCTTTCTACTATTAACATAACTGAAGAACTCCTTAAGGTTCCCCTTGCAGAGGCTTGCCACCCGTAGTTCTTCGTTACGTTTCGCTAGCCCAACCTTCGCCTTCACTTCCCTACACAGGCGGACATACGCTTCAGTGTTCTCATGGGAACGATTGGCCTTCGCCCTTCTATACGCTACTTTCCTATTTCGGATAGCCAAAGCGATGTCACGATTGAACCACTTAGGCTGCATTGAAGCAGGGGTGACCGGTTTTGAGTGTATGGCAGCCGATTGCAGCAGCATAAACTCGTCCCGGAATGCACTCCACACTCCCTCAACATCGCCGCCGCCCTCTAACCCCATCTCACCTAGGCTATCCCTGAGGCTAACAAAGTCCCCCCGCCGGAGATCGAGCTTACTGCCTCTGGAGTTACTACGCTTCACCCGAGGGACGCACACACGGAACCTAATCAGACCGTGATCTCTCCCGCCCAACGATTCATCAACGGTGAGGCCAGTGACGAGGTTGTCTTCGGTCGTGAATACTAAGCCTAGAACGCTTTCGCCTCTTGTAGGCTCATTGACCCACTGAGTGAGGAAGTTCTCATCAGCAAAGTCAACTAGCCTCCTCCCTTCAGCATCAGCAGTCCTGTCTTCCCACTTTATGCCGCGACAGTTGAAGTCTCCTAAAACTACACACACCCTATCCCCTAGCAGGCTAAGGAGTTCGGTGTACAGGGCTGTATCCTCCTCGAGGAGGAGATGCAGAGGTCTGTACACCAAGATTAACCTATAGTTCGTCCCTCCCACGTTCAGATCGACGCCAAGCAGCTCCCGTTCCGACCGGAACTGGCAGAGAGAGAGTTACAAGTAGTTTCAAGGACAAGAGGAGGCCTTAAAGACCTTTCATTCCACTCGGGGAAGTTCCTGGTAGTGTTGTGTGTGCCGATCTGACTTTTAGTGCTGATTTCGAAAATAGTGAAATTTTTCCATCACCCACAGTTTTATATACAGTATATATATGACTTACGTGACATATGTCCCATCCGGCTGGATCAGTCGGGTCGGATCCCTTTGATGGCGCCAAGTGCTTCTCGTTCTGGCCAGTGTGGTGAGTTCTTACCAAGTTTTTTCAGCGTTGTATTTGGGAGGTATTGAGGCCGAAGATGGTACGATGGCACTGAAAATGGCTAAAATGGCAGTTAGATGAACTGCACTTAATTTAATGGGAGGTACAACTAGAAACACTGGAATGGAAGTGGTCGTGTAGGATTATATATATATATATATATATATATTATCAGTGGCGACTCGTGACATTTTTGTTCAGGCATGCAATGTTATGGAATGGAAGAAAAACATCCGCCTAACCCTCTTGCCCAAACTTTGCATATTGTTTACATAGAACTTAGCAAGTTAAAGGTGTTTTACAAACTTTTGGGGACCTCTTTGAAGGAAAGTTCATTTAATGTTAGGCTTAAATATGCGAACAAAAAATTAGACATATTTATATATAGTAGTTACCGAATTGATCTAAAGAAAAAGATACAAATTTAAAATTTACCTTAAATAATTGTGAAGCATTATTTGAATTGAAATTCTGCTCTCCTAGTTTTCCTGCAAAATTCTTCGATGACCAAATTGTAAAAGTACTCTCGATTCTCCATAAGCTTCTTGAGGAAATTTTTTTCAATTGAAATTAAGGCAAGATGAGATAGCCTTTCTTCACTTTGGGAACTCCGTAAATAACTTTTAATTCTTTTAAGCGCAGAAAATGATCGCTCAACACTTGCTGTCGATATTGGTATAGTTAGAATCAAATTCGTCAATTTATATATTTCCTTAAGACCTTTGTGCATTTCGCTTTCCAGTAGATATTTTAGGAGCTCAGCAACATTCTTTTTGGCAAAAGATTTGTGCGAATATAAAACACACAATTCAGAACGGAGACGAGGAAACTCAAAAAATGAATTGTAGCTTCTTTTCAAAGATTCAAAAGCTCTCTCTGGGAAAGTAACATCATAGAACTCAAATTTTTTGCAATCTAAAAGCTCAATGAATTCCAATTTTTCCATTGAACTGAAACGCTCTTTCATTTGAAGAAGTATATTATCGAATATTTCATGAAATAGTTGACTATACTTCTCTTGTGGAGAAAGACTCTGTTTCCTTTTACATACAGGTTCACCACATCTTTCTGTTATCAAGTCCCACATATCTGCAAATTTTGTATCCCTTATTTGTTTGATTTTTTTCATAGTGCTTTCAACGGTGATTGAGCTATACACAATATCCATAGATTTTGTTTGCAGCACATTAAATAGATATTCAGTAAAAGGAAAAATTGAAGAAAATACTTCTAATAAAAAATTAAAATCGAAAGTATCGATACCAGCAAGCAATCCGCGTGCACTATTTTTGGTTTTTTCATCAAATTTCTTTGGGTTTTCAAGAATGCTTTTTAAAAGATCTATTATATCTTCTTTATTTTCCTTAACTCTTTCAACTAGACGAGATGAATAGTTCCACCGCGTTGGAGCCAGTTTAGGGAAACGCTTTCCAACAACTTTGTCAAGCATTGAAGTTCGCTTAGTTGAACTGCTGAAAAATGATGACAAACTTCCTAATACTGAAAAAAAATTATTACATTCGGAAATTTCAGCGACAGCTTGGGATAAAACAAGGTTAAGTTTATGGGCGTAGCAGTGAAGAAAAATAGCCTCTGGTACAGTTTCTCTAATCTTTGTTTGTACTCCATTAAGATCGCTCCCCATAACAGCAGCACCGTCGTAGGTTTGAGCAACTAATTTTTTCAAACAGCCCAGTTCACCTAGTTGCCTTATAGATAAATCAGAAATCGCTCCTGCACTTCTATCATTGCTGACGTCATTGAATTTTATAAATCGTTCACAAATCTCTCCATGTTTATTAACATAACGAACAACAGTAGAGAGTTGAGAAAAACAGCTGACATCAGATGTTTCATCTAATAAAATCGCCACATACATGCAGTCGATAAGCTCACGTTTTATTTGTTCTAACATAACTGCACTAATAGATTGAATTATGTCATTCTGAATAGCAGATGATGTTCCCTTAAAAACAGTCGCAGTTTTTAAATGGTTTTGAAGCTTTTCATCGAATTCTCCCATACAAAACACCAATTCAATATAGTTACCCCTATTGTCAGCGTTTTCTTCTTCATTGTGACCGCGAAATGCTAATTCTTGCATACTTAAAAAACATGTTATCCTAATCAAACGTTTCAAAATTTCTCGATTCTTATTAACTTCTTCGTTATGTCTGGAAATGGCAACTGATTTCTGCTTGTCGAGTATTAAATCAATTCTTTCTGACTTTCCAAATGTTTTAAGATCAACAAATGCATTTATGTGAGCAAGAGATTTTTCATGGCGAGAAATTGCAGTATGTAAATTGTTTAAATCGTCGTATCCACGACTAACAGAATTCCACACAGAGTTATCTCTTGAAAATAGGAAACACGACCAACAGTACAATTTGTTATTTGAAATATTTCCACATAACCAGGAACATCATCATACAGCTTAGGATTAAATTTCCTAGTGAAGCCTTTATTTTCTTTGCTTAAATTCAAATGTGGAATCGGTCTGCCATTATTTAATCAAATGCATTTATGTGAGCAAGAGATTTTTCATGGCGAGAAATTGCAGTATGTAAATTGTTTAAATCGTCGTATCCACGACTAACAGAATTCCACACAGTTATCTCTTGAAAATAGGAAACACGACCAACAGTACAATTTGTTATTTGAAATATTTCCACATAACCAGGGAACATCATCATACAGCTTAGGATTAAATTTCCTAGTGAAGCCTTTATTTTCTTTGCTTAAATTCAAATGTGGAATCGGTCTGCCATTATTCAATATGCGCTTTTTCTCATCAAAAGAGAGTGAGTAAAATCTTCTAGTCTTCAATTGATTAAACACATCGTCAGTCATTATGGGCACTACAATGCTATAATTTATTTAACTGATTATCCAAAATAATTAAAGCACAAAAGGGAACACCGAACACAAGTGGATGCTTGCGGCGGTGGTACTGGAAAGAAGCCTTGTCAGAATTGCCAGATGTTACTTTTCGGTGAATGCACCTATAAAACTGAATGCATGCCGTATTATTTTCATTAATTAAAAAAAATCAGAACAAAGCTTTTTAATTATTTTTAGTAAAAATATTAAGTAAATTTTCTAAGCATATTTTAAAACATATTGCCTTTTGAATTTAGCTATGAGGCTCAAAAAAAAATCTTATGGATAGTGAGAAGTCTCCTTAAAAAATTGCCCAAGGCAAGGCGGTGTAAACAAAATCATGTCTTATTTCACTAGACAATTAAGAACATTTTTCTGTACCCAGACTGAATTAGTGAATGCTTTAGCTACAAGTATTTCGATCTGTGTACAGAAAAATGTTCTTAATTGTCTAATGAAATAAGACATAATTTTGTTTACACCGCCCAATAGCCAGTACATGCGTGATTGAAGCATTAGACTATTTTTAGTTTCTGAAAATTATTTTTGTCAATTATAATCCTTACTTAGATCTGAAAAGAGAACATATTTAACACATGCATTGCATGCGTTGGATTCATTAAGAAATCGCCACTGATATATATATATATATATATATATATATATATATATATATATATATATATATATATATCAAAGCTATTGACTTCTCCTTAGGGAAACGGAGTTTACAGATGAAAAGAAGGACCAACACAACAGCAAACATTTTCGTTTATTTTTTGTACTTCAGACGTTTCGACAAATCTTTTGTCATCATCAGTGAACTATAAATCTTGAAACCTTAAACCAAATAAAAGAGTAAATAATTAAAATTAAATCAATACAAAAGAAAATTAAAATCATTAAAATTAAATTAAATTAAAATTACATCAACTGGTAAATACCAGTTGAGCTAATTTTAATTATTAATTTAATTTATATACCTTACCTTATGAACCTTATGTTGTTTCATGCGTTGGTCTCTCTTCACACGGAGGTCAAGCTGGTGGCCCCGCCTCTATATATATATATATATATATATATATATATATATTATCCTGCACGACCACTCCCGTTCGAGCGTTTCTAGTTGTACCTCCCATTTGCTGGCAAACCACTGGTTTTCCCATTAAGTGCAATTCATCTAACTGCTATTTTAGCCATTTTCAGTGCCAAAGAACCACCCACTGAAGTCCTCACTGATAAAAGCGAGGTGACCGCACGCTGGAACGAATACTTTAGACAGCTTTTGAATAACGAGAACCAATATGATGAGGTGAGACGGGAGGAGCGGGTAAATCATGAGGAGCATGAGGGGGACAGAGAGATCACTAGAGAGGAGGTTATTCAAGCACTAAAGAGGATGAAGAATAATAAAGCTCCCGGGCCGGATACAATTATCACAGAAACACTAAAAGCAGCTGGTGATCCTGCTGTGGACTGGCTGCTAGCCATTTTCCGGGTGGTGTGGTCGCAGGGAATTGTACCGGCAGAATGGGGCAGAGCAATTATATGTCCTATATATAAAAAGAAGGGAAGTGAGCAGGAATGTCAAAACTACCGTGGCATATCTTTGATGTGTCATGTGGAGAAAATATATGAAAGGATTTTGGAAAATAGAATACGAAACATACTGGAACCTGGGTTACTGGAGTATCAATGTGGCTTTCGTGCAGGCCGGAGTACTATAGATCAAATTTCAGCCATAAGACAATATCTTGAGAAAAGTCGAGAATTCAATTTGGACCGCTTCATATGTTTTTTGGATCTGGAGAAGGCATTTGGTAGTGTGCCCAGGGAGAAGCTGTGGGTGGTTTTGAGTGAGAGAGTGCCACCCAAGCTTTTCTGAGCAGTAATGAGCTCCTATAGGGTCTCCCAGAGCACGGTGGTGTGATCGGAGGAGTGGTTTGATATAAGTACAGGAGTTAAACAAGGGAGTGTTCTGTCACCCATTTTATTTATTGCCTACATCAGCAGGGTTATGGAACACATAACTGAGGAAATTGAAGAGGAAATAGAAATTTTTGGATATGCTGATGATGTGGCTGTTGGGACTAACACAGCACAATCCCTAGAGAGAATTATGCAGAGGTGGGATGAGAGATTGAAGAAGTATGGACTGAAACTGAATTATGATAAAACTGAATATATGGTGATAACGAGGGGAGCGAACGAGGATGGAATCTTTGTTGGGGGAAGAGAAATGAAAAAGTCGGACACATTTAAATACCTTGGTAGTGTGATAGCAAATGATGCGGGTATGGATGCAGAGGTAAATGAAAGAATTGCTAAATATAGCAGAAATGTTTCCTTCCTGTACCCCCTATTGAAAGACCAAAACATCCCTAAAAAGGTAAAGACGCATATATACTCAACAATATTGAAACCAATCTTACTATACGGCAGTGAGACTTGGGCCCTAACCACGAGGACGAGGGGAAAACTGCAAGCAGCTGAAATGAGGGTCCTGAGATTGATAGGAGTAAATACATTGGATAAAATAAGGAACACTGAACTAAGAAGGCGATTGGGTGTAACTTCGGTTAATGAGAATATTGAGAGGAACCAACTGAGATGGTACGGGCATGTCCAACGAATGCCGATGAAAAGGACAGCAAGAAGAATGCTGGAATGGGTCCCTCAAAACAGAAGACCAGTTGGAAGACCCAAGATCCGATGGATGGATAACATCAAGAGTGCTGTCGAGAAGTGTGGAATCAGTCTCCAACGGGCGAACTTGATGCGTGGAGATCGTGAGGCATGGAGGAGTCTCGTCCGAGGGCTCCCAACTGACAGGCCGCTTTAGGTCTACCAGGCGCCTGGTAAGAATGGTAAGAAAGAACCACCCAATCAACCAAAATTTGGGGGTCTCACCCCTGCATTCTTTTCCTATTAATATAAAACGTGTACCAAAGAAGTTTTATTAAAATCAATTAGTATTTAGGGGGGCCTCATAAGCAACCATCCCTACTAGGCCAAATTTGCTATGCTTTCAGTCCTAAAATGTTTAGTTCAATTCAGTTTCTACTTAATCAGTAGTTAATGTCTATTTTAGTTTATGCTGTCTATTATTTGCCCTTATAATGGAACGCTAATAAATTTTTTTGTATATATGTTTCAATAATTAACTAAATCTGAGTCCTTGTGAGGGACCAATAAGAATATTTATAATTACTTGAGATTTTACACATTTTGTTTCTTTGTCAAATGGAATATATTGAGGGGGTGAGACGGTGAAATTTGCAATTTCGAAAAATAAGGCCACCCTAATATATTAAATTAAGGTGCAGTGTATCGTATATACAGTATATATATATATATATATATATATACTTACTTTTGTTGAGTTTGAACGACGGTTCAGGATCGACCTGCGGTCGACCCTTCTGCAGCATCCCGCCTCATTTGCGGGACTTGGTGAAGGAGGAATTGCTCTCTGATCTCCTCCTGCCCTCGTAGCCAGCCACGCATGGCTGGTCAGGGACTTTGCACAAGAATCTGTCCAGCTGGTTCTTAAAGTTATTCATGTCGGTGTGCTGGAGATTCCTCACTTTTTTTGGAAGGACATTGAAAAGCATTGGGCCCCATATTCTGAGGGTATTTTCCATCCTCGTTTTCATGGCCCTTTGTCCCACCACAGCTGGGACCGTACAAAATCTGCCTCTTTTCTCATTCCAGTTTGTTTCTATTTCATTTCTGAGGTTAGGGACAGAGCCCTCAAGTATTTTCCATACGTATATTATTGTGTACCACTGGCGCCTTCTTTCAAGAGAGTAGAGTTCCAGGGATTGTAGTCGAGACCAGTAGTCTTCACCTTCCATTTCCTCTATCTTAGACGTAAAAGTCCTTTGTATAGTTTCAATGCTCGCAATGTCTCTTTTCTGTGTGGGCTTGTGAGTACTGAGCAATACTCAGTTATTGGTACCGGCAGAGCTGGGCACTTGCGTTTTTTTTTGCGGTACTGCGGTACTGCGGTACTACCGTGTTGGTCGGTACCGCGGAAAGTACCGCGGGAAATTTGAATGCGGTAGCGGTACTGCTGTACTTTCAGCGATCCTTTGCGGTACTGCGTTATGCGGTACCGGTTTGGTAGTGCGGTAGTAGTACCGCAGTACCGCAGTACCGCAAAAAAACGCGCAAAAAAACGCAAGTGCCCAGCTCTGAAATTTATTTGGTAGAACTCGACTCTTTCATAATTTGAACATGATGTTTGCTTTTCTGCTGCGGAAGCTCCTCCAGATGATTCCCATTATTTTTTTAGCCGTTGTGATTTTGATTTTATAGTACTCTCTGAATTCTGCATCTGACGACATTATTACTCCAAGATCCCTGACTTGTGGATTTGGTGTTATCTGTTTGGCTTGCGGAGTTTTGTACCCTTTTTTCTGTAGTTCTTTGTTATTACCATATCTTAGAAGTTGGAATTTTTCTTCGTTGAACTTCATATTGTTGTCTTCTGCCCACTGGAATAATGTTTCAATGTCGTTTTGTAATTTTCTTATGTCATCTTCGTTCAATATTTCCTTACATATCTTTGTGTCATCTGCGAAGCATGATACAATATTGTCCTTAATATGTATCTGCATCAATATCTGCAATCATTATTATGAACATCAAGGGAGCTAATACTGTCCCTTGTGGGACAGAGCTCACGACTTCCGAGATTTCCGATTTAACTCCGTTTACCACCACTCTTTGCGTTCTTTGCGTCAAGAAATTAAATATCCACCTTCCTAGCTTTCCAGTAATTCCTGTATCCTTAAGTTTGTGTGCTATAATTCCAGGGTCACATTTATCGAAGGCTTTAACAAAGTCCGTATATATTACATCAATGTTTTGTCCTAAACACACAATGTTCCTAATATTTTCTCCTGGTGGTCTAGTAGCTGTGACAGGCATGATCATCCCGCCCTGAAGCCATGTTGATTTGGGTTGTATAAGTCTTTTTCTTGTAGGTAGTAGGTAATTTTGCCTCTAATTATGCGTTCAAAACATTTTATAAGGTGTGAGGTGAGAGCCACTGGCCGATAATTTTTGGGCATTGCTCTGTTACCACCTTTAAATAGGGGGGCAATGTTCGCGTTCTTTAAGGGGAGTGGAATTTGTCCTGTGTCAAGTGATTTCCTCCATAGTAAGTATAGCGGTTTTGCAATACTCTCTTTGCATTTCTTCAGAAATGTGGCACTCCATCTGTGATAAGGTCGTAATTACATCTCCTTCCGTGAACTCGAAGTCCATTAATAGGTTTGTGCCTGGATTTGTTCTTGGTTGATCTGTATCAATGTCGAAAAACTCGTCTGGGTTTTCCACTTCCATCTCGGAATTAGGGGTGCTAAACACAGATTTAAATTGTTCCCCAAGCAGTTCACTTATTTCTTTCGGGTCATTTGTGTATTCGGCCTCCCCGTCTATCAACGGTCCAATACTCTCCTTACACTGCATTTTCCTTTTCACAAACGTGTAGAAGTATTTTGGGTTATTTTTTATGTTTTCTGCTACCTTGTTTTCCTCCTCGTTTGTCTTATGTATGAATGTTTGCTTTAGGTCCATTTCTATTTCGCCAAGTTTCCTCTCTAGTTTGAGTCTCTGCATCAGTTCTGCATCTGTGGAGATGTTTTACGGTTTGTCTTCGTTGCCTGAATAGAGTCCTGATTTTCCTCTCGAGCTTGCTACGTTTTCTTTCCTGTCTCTCTGGAATATGTTTCAGTATTATAGGTTTGGTTTTCGTCTCTATTATGCATAGTATTTCTTGTGGAGTCTTCTCGTGTAGTAGCAATTCCCAATTTACCTCCTTTAAATCTTTATTTACGTTTTCCCAATTTACTTTCTTTGAATTTATGTTTAAGCCTTCAACTATTCCATCTGCCTCTCTAGGATGCGTTTTCGGACCTCTGGGTGCTAACTTCAATTCCATATCGATGAGGTTATGGTCGGAGAACTTTGTGTGCGTTACTTTTTTATTTATTATTATCTCATTGCTATTTGTCCAGATTAAATCCAAAACATTCTCCTTTCTCGTGGCTTCACCGATTTCCTGGGTAAGGGCATAATGTTCCATAATATCTAATAGCATTGTTGCTTGGGTTCTGTCATCTTTAGTAATGTTGCCATGAAACTTCTCAACATGTATAACTTCGTCATTTTTCTTCTATGATATGAATGGGAAATTAAAATCTCCGAAAAATTAGAATATTTGTTGCTGGAGTTTCAAATAATTTTAGTATGTTTTCTATTTCATTTGTACCAAATTGGAATTCACTTTTTGTGGTGTTTGGTGGTGTGTAGATGTTCATGATGGTTAGTTTCAGTTCTTTTACTTCTAATATAATAACTTCAACTGTGCTGTTTGATGTTCATGATGGTTAGTTTCAGTTCTTTCACTTCTAATATAATAACTTCAACTGTGCTGTTTGCTTTCTTTACCCTCACTTCACAAATGTATGTGTTTTTCACGAAAAATTAGAATATTTGTTGCTGGAGTTTCAAGTAATTTTAGTATGTTTTCTATTTCATTTGTATCAAATTGGAATTCACTTTTTGTAGTGTTTGGTGGTGTGTAGATGTTCATGATGGTTAGTTTCAGTTCTTTTACTTCTAATATAATAACTTCAACTGTGCTGTTTGATTTCTTTACCCTCACTTCACAAATGTATGTGTTTTTCACGTAGATACAACACCCTCCTCCTCGTCTAGCCACTCTATCTGCTCTGTATATGTTGTAGTCCAACAATGCTGTTTCAGTATTCTCGATGCAGTTTTCACAGCCTTTTTCGCACTTATGTAAGTGTGTTTCCGTTAGGCCTATGATATCTCTGCTGGTTTCCGTAGCTAAATTTTGCAAGTATTGTAATTTGCACTCTGCATGGTCCGTATAGAGGCCTTGTATATTTGTGTATAATACATTTACCGGGTTTCTAATCTTCGTGTTCGATTTTCCTAAATGATGGTCGTTTCCTGGTCGATGTCGGTTCCTGTTTGGTGTTAATGGTTGGGCCGCTGCATTTGGGAGTATTGGGGTTGCGGCCAGTGATACCACTGTGGTTGTTGTGTTATTGGTGGGTGGTGTTGAATAGGAGGGTGATGCGCCTAATGTTGTGGTGCATATGTTTGCGGCGTTCTGTCTCTCCTTGTTAGAAGAGAAAGCTGAGCTTTTATTATCCTCATTTCTTTTAAAAAATATGTTTCATTACTCTTGCTATTATTTCTATGTCGAATATGATCCGTTCTTTCCCGTTCTCTTCTTTGCGTACCCTTTATGTGAAAATGCGGGCACTCTATGTTCAGGCATTTTTTCTCAGTAATTGACTGTCTGCACATAAGAGGGTGAAAAAAGTTGGTTTGGTCCGTACCTGCACTTCCCATTCCTCATCATATAGAAACATTTTGTAGGGTGATTGTGTATGCAGTTTGAGCCATATTTGCACGCACCTATTTTGTAATATTGGCATATGGCCCGTCGTTTAAATTCCCTCTGAGTCTTATGTGATTCGATTTCCTTCTTCTGCTCCGCCACCACTTCTTCCCTACTCAGTGGGGTTGTTTTCTTCGGCGTGAATTTCGTATCTCCCTCTTTTGCCGTGGGTACCTCTTTATCTGAGGCTGCTTTCGCCCCTCCATGTAGTGTGTTTTCTTTTTCCTTCTCGGTTGTGCAGGCGTTTTCTGTTTCCTGTTTTTGTGTCGGAAAACTGCTGTACTTGATTCTTCTATTTCAACATTTTGTGTTCCCCTCTGTACTAATTTTCTATTGTTTTCCATGCACTTGACGCACAAGAAATTACAAAGGCCTATGATTTTGTTATTTATTCTATTTACCATTTTCCAGTCTTTTCTCTCTAAGTTCATGCATTCGTAGTGTTTAAAGGTATTGCACAGACTGCAGTTTAAGCCCGAGGTCTGGTCTGCTTCATTTCTGCAAACGCAGAGCTGATATGCCGCACATTCCATTACACATAATCCGGTTTTATTCAATTTTCTGACTTTCCCGCAATTTACACATTTCTTCGTATGTTTTGCCATTTTCTCCTTTATTTTCCTCTTCTTCTCGCTTCTCAAATTTCTCTCGATAACTCGACCTTCGTTTTATGGCACTGACCTTTTTCCCTCTTAGGTCTAGTGTACAATCTCAGAGCTGTTTTTCCGTTCGAAGTGTTTTAAATTTATGTTTCAATTTGATGTTTCTTCCTTTGTGCAAACTATATGCCACCGCCTTTCACTTAATAATTTATTATCGCGAATTCACTGGTATTTAATACACCCACTGGTATAAGATAGAATTTACCGCTGAACTTATAAACACTAGTTATTTCGATATTACACAGAGCGGAAACAAAAACGTCCGTACACCACAAATACACCATTCTGTTTATTCAAACAATTAATGGAACTAATTCATGAAATACTGTATATAGAAAATAAGCGCAAAATCAAAATTAGTTCATTCTATACAGCACAAAAATACACACTTTAAACAAAGAATATACATATATATATATATATATATATATATAGCGGATCGACAAGAAATAGACCAACAAATAGACAGAAATCCTTTATTTCCACGCTATCATCAAACAGTCTTTGAAAACACACGTGGGCAAACAATGGAGAGTCTGTTTCTTCCCAAAGGGCGCGAACGCAAACCTTTATCACTACTGTAAAGGACGCGCGGACAAAGCGTCTTAAGATTTGGTGCGAAGTCCTACGTCACAGGAACTATGTATAAAAGCGAGCACCCACTCTCACTCCTCCTCACTTCGTTAGCGCTTCCATTTCGTTAGACTACTCTGTACGATATCATCTCTTCAACCGCCTTCCGGCTCCGGCCGGAGGCGCGGCCTGCTACTTTCTTCAAGGCCTACAATTTATCATCAAGTAAGATCTACAGACCACCTGCAGAAGCAATCCTTCGAGGCCCAACCGGAATCGCTTCGGGCCTGCGGTTTGCCGGGTCGGCCTTCAAGTTTCTCCACATTCCTTGAGATATATTCAGCACCACGGGCTCGAGAAGTAACATCACCTCAGGCTTCCGTACGAAGCCTACATCCATCATCTCAAGAGGCTTAACGGACAACGACAACTCGAGTTTTCGGTAATAGATCTTTCTTCAACCCGCCTTCAAGAGTTTACATCGTCCTAAGATAAGTACCTCCTATTCTAAGTACTCTTGTGAAGCCTACATTAGCCTCCCGCCGAACGGTAGGCTATACTCCCAAAGTGTGTAATTACGTGTTCCAACTGACTCTCGTGAAAGAACGCAGTAGGCCTGTCATCCAATTGAAGTGTCATTTCAATACCGTAATTCCGCGTATCATCCGTTATTATGTTCAAGTCATATATTTGTGTGTTAACTAAATATTCTCTTGACGTAATCACTTAACATCATATAATGGTCTTATATATAAATGATGTGTGTGTAATCATTATCAAGCATTTCAATTCATTATTATTAGGCCGCATCAATTATTCCTTGTGCATCCATGCAATCATTTAGCCTATTTAATCAGTGTCATGTTTTCCATTCAATGTACCAAACGCACGTGCATTCTTTATATCATTTACTAGGCCCATTCAATGTTCCATGTCGCATGCCATTTACATACCATCAATGAGTACATTATTTATTACGTGTCAATTAAGCTATTAACATTTCATCTTATTAGCTAAGTCTATGTCATAAGCATAACGTAAAACTACCAATTAATTACTGTCAATTCTTTGTTATATCACAGTGAATAAATAACGGCTTTATTTTCATAATAAAATACAAAACAAACTATAAGGTGTCTTTTATAACCTTAATATTAATTTGCTTGGGTGTAAACCAAGCTGGTGACCTCGCTGCCATTCCTGTCACTTCCAATAGTATGGTGGACCTACTCAAATAGCCTTTCATTAATAAGCAATCAGTCATTGCATCAATTAATCATTGCATACAATTAAATCATTATCACCTTAAACGGTTAAAACTAGGTCCACTATATATATATATATATATATATATATATATATGTATGTGTGTGTGTATATATATATATATATATATATATATATATATATATATATATATACCATATGTCCCACAAAAAAGTACACCCAACTTTAGATTGTACTAACTCCTCCATAAATTGAAATGTTTTGGATCTGTTTGTTTGATTTAATATAGCAAATTATTCTTTGTTAACGTTCAAATTTATTCATGTTTAAACGATTTAGTGTTTAAGCATCTGCTTTTAACTGAAGGGTACAGCAAAATGGGTTGCGCGGAATGATCATTTCTCCCAGCCAGATAGCTCCTCTCGCTTTAACCAATGTGCTACTTTTTACGTCGAAGGATATTGCAAATATTTTTTTTAAATAATTCGAAATTTTGTATCTAAGATACGAGTCATACATATAAATGAAGAATCTGAATTACTAAATTTATAAATAACTTTGAAACCCTTATCATGCAGTTTACACGAAGGCAGTGCGTTCTCATGGTCACAACTTAGCTGCAAACTAAAAGCTTAAAACAAGTTCAGAATACCTTCGAACTGCAATTTCCCGATAGAGCTTCTCCAACTAAACATACAATTTTGAAGAATGTTCGGAAATACAAAGAAGAAGGAACGGTCCTCAATTTGAACAAAGGACGTTCAGGCCATCCGAAGACGGCAAGAACAGACGAGAACATTCAGCATGTTCGGCATTTATTAGAGAGACATCCAAAAGTCTCCACCAGGCGAAATGGTACAGAACTCTCACGCATGTCATTTCATCGAATAGTTCGTGAGGATTTGAATTTGTACCCATACAGAATGGAAATTCGACATCAACTCATTGAAGGAGATCTACCTCGCCGTCTAAGATTTGCCCAGTGGTTTCTTGAAAAACCAGAAAGATTCACGGAACAATTAGTGGTTGGAGATGAGGCGGCCTTTTTTATGAATGGTCTAGTGAACAGACAAATCTGCCGTCAGTATGCACCAAAAAATCATCCACCTGACAATCATATCTACGAAAAGAATAACTCTAGACAAAAACTGTCTCTCTGGGTAGGACTGTGCGGTAATGGAGCGATAATTGGCCCGGTCTTTTACGATGGTAATCTAAATGGTGAAGCTTACCTAGAAATGATAGACCGAGAAATCCTTCCACAAATACGTATTACTTATGGAAACCGATTTAATCGTATTTGGTGGGTGCAAGACGGAGCTCCTGCTCACAGGAGAGTTATTGTGAAGGAACGCTTGCAGGAAGTCTTCCACCAAAGAGTAATTGCTACAGGCCATGACATTGAATGGCCTCCCAGAAGCCCTGACTTGACCCCGTGTGATTACTTTTAATGGGGTCATTTGAAAAATAGAGTATTTGCATCACAACCTATCAATTTAGATGATTTGAGGACTCGCATCACAGCTGAAATCAACTTGTTAAAAGACAATCCAGATCTTATCAAAAGAGTGATGGGGAAGATGAGAGCTCGACTCCAGATTTGTATCGATAGGAATGGCGGTCATGTTGAAAGAAAACGAAAGTAAGCATAACTTTTGCAATAAGGAATAAGAAAAATCTGCTTTGTATCTTATTAAAATTTTGTTAAAGTATCTATTATTATGTATTTGTCTTTTCATTACATCGATAGCGCACACATTATTTTTTCATTGACCAATTTTGCGCAATCCATTTTGTTGTACCCTTCAGTTAAAAGAAGATGCTTAAACACTAAATCGTTTAAACATGAATAAATTTGAACGTTAACAAAGAATAATTTGCTATATTAAATCAAACAAACAGATCCAAAATATTTCAATTTTTGGAGGAGTTAGTACAATCTAAAGTTGGGTGTACTTTTTTGTGGGACATATGGTATATATATATATATATATATATATATATATATATATATGTTAACCCCCTCCCTCTATGGCCTTGGTTGGTTCGAAGTTGACGGGGGTTCGGTTTGGTTTGGTGGCAGCAACAGATTTGTTACTCTGGTACCGTATAGGAAATCGCAGAAATTTCTCTTATACTACTCTCCGATTTCTTCTTATGGTGGATCGGAGGATTCTGTGAGGCTTACTAAATTCTCTAAAGGCTCCCTGATTCTTCTTATAACGTATCGAGAAATTATTTTTCTCTAATTAAGACTAAGTTCTCTGAAGGTTCCCCGATTCTTCTTATAACGCATGGGAAATTTTTTTCCTCTATTTAAGACTAAGTTTTCTAACAACAGCAAGGCTCGAAGGAGAAGATAAAAACTTTTTCTTACGGTAATTTACTGCTAAAATGTTGCAGGTAATGCTCAACCTCTAAGTTAGATCAGTCTAGTCAGAATGAACATTGGAGAAATTTTATTGGCTTTTATATTGAATTATTTTCCTGATCTGTTTTTTTTTGTTTTTTGTTTTTGTTTTTTTATTCTCAATCGGCTGATTTACTTTGCAAAACATTTAAAGACAAAACAAATATTTTTGCTGAATCACTGTCTAATTGTTAAGCAAGTGGAAGCCATATTTTATTTAAACCGTATATTGACAGATCTAATGTTATCATGATCTGCCGAGTTAACTAAAAATGGAATTGAAATATGCCTTCCCATCACGAATTACAAACAAACATGCACATGGCGAGAATTAAAGACAAGATTAAAAATCAAACGTTAAGCAGGACATGACTTCATCTTTTACAACGAAGAGAGAATGTATACAGAAAATGAACAAGATTACATTATTAAGCTAAGTCTACGAAAATGATTAAGTTGTTTAAACAGAAATAGTTAACCAATTATAAAATAGAAAGCAAATCAAAAATGTATCCAAACTTGTGTCAGCGTTGTACGATTTTGGGCTTTATAAAAAATGATTAAGTAGTTTACCAGGAAATAATTTACCAATTATAAAATAGAAAGCAAATCAAAATTTTATCCAAACTCGTGTCATACGATTTTGTACTTGATATTTCAAAATGAATATATGAATAAGAATATAAGGCTTATATAAATATACGAAGTATACGAATGAACATCAGAATTATATGAATGAAGGCATTTTCACACACCACATATATATATATATATATATATATATATATATATATATATATATATATATATATATATATATATATATATATTGTTAACCCCTCCGTCTATGGCCTGGGTTGGTTCGAAGTCGACAGGGGTTCTAGTTAGGTGGCAGCAACGGATGTGTTACTTGCAGTAGTTTTCTTCTATATTACTCTCCGAGTTCTTCTATAGTGGCTCGGAGGATTCTGGGAGGCTTACTAAATTCTCTGAAGATTCCCGGATTCTTCTTATAACGTATCGGGGAAGTTTAATGACTAAGTTCTCTGAAGAGAGCAAGGCTCGAAGGAGAAGATAAATACTATTTTTTACTGGATTTTACTGCAAAAATGTACATGGAAGATTTTTCGTGGGTTTATATACCGCAAAACTGCTAACATCATAATTATTAAATGTTGAAAAGGCTGCATTATTTTTGCACAATATTTGAAAATAAAGTAAATCTTTTAGCTATGGTAAGGTTTAAACGAATAAACAAGATATTTGAAGATGAAGCCATATTTTTATCTTAAACCGCGTATTTTCAGATCTGATGCTATCATGATCTGCCAAAGTTAACTAAAAGTGGAAATTGAACTATGCATCTTTACACTAAAATATGCATATGAGTAAAAATTAAAGGTTTAAGATTTACAATTAAATGCTTAGGCAAGACATGACTTCATCTTTTATACGAAGAGAGAATGTATACAAAATATGAACATTGCAAAGCTTAAGCAGGATTCATTATTAAGCGAAATCTAAAAAAAATGATTAAGAGAATTTAAAAAGAACAAGTCACCAATTATTTGGCAAAGTAGAAAGCAAATAAATTTTTTTATCCAAACTCGCGTTAGGCGATTTTAGTCCTTATGTAAAAGTGAATACATACACGTACGTACATATGAATATAGGTATTATATAAAGTTAAATATATACGAATTTATAGGATTATATAAATACATGAACCATATAAACACATGAATTTTAAAAATGAATACAAGAACTATATAAATGAATATAAGAATTTTATGAAAGAATAAGATAGTATAGGAATATAAGAATTATTCATGGTTCATTTTTACACACACACACACATATATATATATATATATATATATATATATATATATATATAATCAAATATTGCTATATAAACATAAAAAATATTAGGGGAGAAATCTATATACACATTTATATTAAATAATAAAATTTTAACATACATGAAATATATAGAAAGACATTTGTGCGCATTAGGAGGCATTACGGTTTCCAGTAAAATGGTTATCTAATTTCTGTAAATTCATTTTACTTGTATGTTTTGAACCCCATAGAGACTAATCGCAGACATCTGTCATTCACCTTCCCACTCATTTTTCCTTAAATGACAGGCAACATTTTCGTTAATGTACCTTAAATGTATTTTACATGTACGTTTTCAGTTTAATAAGTTTACAAATTTTTAAAATTATTTGATTCATGGACCACAAGACTCGGTCTTACGGTACACAAGCTAACATTATTGGAGAACATTTTCATATAAAAGTGATTCTTACGTTTTCACCATGCATTTTGCATTATCCTCAATTATTATTATCATATGGAATATGGGTCATAATAAACTTTTCATATAAAAGTGATTTATATATATATATATATATATATATAAATCACTTTTATATGAAAAGTTTATTATGACCCATATATATACATATACCGTAAATTGCGGCGTATAAGTCGACTTTTTAAGCATGAAAAAATCTCTCCAAAACTTCGGGTCGACCTATACGCCGGGTATAAAAAGTGAACCTCTACCACAGAGTGGTAAACAAGCCTATCTAAACAAGACATTACAGGGGTAATGACAGTTAACGATACATAATGACAGTTTATTGATTATATACACAATGACATTATTACTGTAATTAAAACCTTAGGCCTAAGATAAACAGTTAAAATTTTACCGTAACTCCAAGATTACGGTAATTTTGTTTCAAAATTATATTTTATTGACAATGAAAGCATGTATGAACACATTTTAATATCCTTCGAGGTCTGCATACGGGTCCGATTCACTGGAAGATCCAACTTCGTCTTCGTTGCTTTCGCTGTCATCCTCCTCGTCACCGTCTCTCCACAACAAATCTTCTTCTTCCCCATCCACTGCATTTGAAATCCCACATTTTTTGAACGATTTTACAACAGTTTCTACACGAACAGCTTCCCAAGACTTTATCACAAAATCGCACAACACATCCGGTGGTGGAGCACGCATATTACCACCCTTTGTGAATGACTTTTCTCCCTCAACCTTCCATTTATTCCACTCCAAACGAACATCGTCCTTAAACATTGTCGCTTTCGCTATAGGCTGTATCCACGTTCCAATTCTATCTTAGCTTTTGTTTGGGGGTCGACTTATACGGCGAGTATACCAGAGTAACCAGAATTTTGAGCTGAAAATTTTGAGGTCGACTTATACGCCAGGTCGACTTGTACGCCGCAATTTACGGATATATATATATATATATATATATATATATATATATATATATATATATATAATGTTCTAACAAGGTGAAAACATTTGTGTGCAGCTCCACTTCGAAATTACTGCAATATTTTTAATATCATTTTAAAAGTTGCGTCCGGGATATTTGGACTAAACCAGATATCATTATTGAAATAGAATATTTTTTACCAGATTCAGTGGGAGTCGGACCCCGACCACAATGTCATCATAGTAAAACGGTGTTACCAGATATCATTATTGAAAGTATGATACCAATACTATAAAAAGAAATCAATATTGGGTGTGAAAAGATATATATATATATATATATATATATATATATATACATAGCGAGGAATAGAAGGACGAAAAGATGGTACATGTTTATTTACAGACGTTTCGGAAAAGTTCAATTTCCATAATCAGTGCTAAAAAGTTTAAAATCAAATAAAAATAAATAAGTATAATAAACAAAAACAAAATATATTAAAATGAACGTGCGACAATGGGTACAATATATTATAAATTAAAATTAAAAGATTAAAAATGAAATAATATAAAGTATAAGAGTGTAGAGTGTGGACACTAAGTAAAATATAATACGGTTAAGAGGTGAATCAGAATTAAGGGGGGTCTTATGAAAATGTAAACGTATTGAGAGACTAATTGTACAGAAGATTGGGGATGGTTGCTTGTTGAAAAAATCCATATTAGAAAGATGGAGCCAGGGAGAATGATGGTGGATTTCTTTTCAATATGGGATTTTATTTGACGATGTTTAGGTTGAAAGCAGAACTGTAGTCGTTGAGGGTTGGCTGAATACTGAGTATATAAAGGGACTCAAGTATGCGGAGGTCGATTAGTTGGTTGGCTGAATTAACGATTTTGAAATTGGAGGGAAGTAACGGGTGGTTGTGAAGGTGGCAATGATTTGGAGGGTTTGTTCAAGGACTGCGAAGTTCTGGTAGAAATACCACGATACTCGTCCACTCTTGTTTGGTATTGGCGGATGGTACTGCCAATATAGTTCGCTTTGCAGCGAACACAATTAAAAGCGTAGATAGTGGACGAAGCAAGTGGCTGGGGTGTTTTTTCTTTATGGTTAAGGTAAGATTTGATACTTTTGTTGTTGGTGAAGATAAAATGAAATTTAATTTGGGGTTAAAGCGGGGTGAGTAGGAGACGGAGTTCTGAAAGTATTTTGTGGCTGATGTGGTCGTAATAGGGAAATGAAAAATATTGTACGTCTTTTTTAACAGTGGGAACTTTAAAGGGGGGTTGATAAATATTAAGAAAGTTTCTGGTTAAAGATTGTAACATGTTTTGGGAAGGAGTTATTAATGCTGAAATTATGAATGAATTCCACAGGGAGTCTCATAAGTCCGGCATCATAGGAAAAATTCATATTTTTCTATTTCTACAAACCATAATTCATATTTTTCTTATGCTCGGGATGCCAATTTCCCGTCCACCATTCTGTTCAGTGACGAGGCTGTTTTTTATGGAAATGGTGAGATAAATCGACAGAACACCCGCTACTGGTCTCAAAACAACCCTCACTGGTATACCTCTTCAAAGGAACAAGGTGCATATCGGGTGATGGTATGGTGTGGCATTTGGAAGGATCGCATCATAGACCCCCTCTTTTTCGATGAACATGTCACTGGAGGCACCTACCTACGTATGCTCAAGGAAGAAGCATTTCCCAGTGTCTTGAACGAAGAAGGAAATTTCCCAACATGGTTCCAGCAAGACGGCGCTCCTGCACATTACAGCACCTAAGTAAGGGAATACCTGTACCAACAATTCCCTGGTCATTGGATAGAACGTCGAGGGCTGTGGAATGGCCAGCTAGAAGCCCGGCTCTCACGCCACTAGAGTTTTATCTCTGGGGCCACTTGAAAGCGTTGGTATACGCAGAGAAAAGGAGGAGTGTTGAAAATTTGCGGCAGCGCTGTGTGCTTGCTGAATGGATATCACGTCTGAATTTGTGTATTGAAAACAATGGTAGACATATTGAGCACGTTCTGTAAATAAAAGCTTTTGTTTTGCCTTTTTTATTATTTTTCCTAGGATGCCGGACTTATGGGACACCCTGTATTTCATAGTGGAAGGATAAATACGAAGAGCATAGATGATAGGCGCGGTGGATTAAAATTTTAATACTGTTTATTTTATATAGCAAAGGGGTGTGGCTTAGGAAATTAGTACCTAGGCCTGTGTATGTAGGTTTTCGATATTGGAAGTGCTAAATTTGTTGTTTTATTTAGTTATTGTAATATCTAGGAAGGGTAAGGTCTTATTGGATTCGTCTTCTTTGGTGAACTTAATGTGTTTATGTTGGGAATTAAGGTAGTTAAGAAAAAGGGGGGGCGTTGTTAGCATTGTAGAAAAGGTGAAAGATGTCATCAACGTATCTTTTATATAGATATGGGGAAATGGAGTAGCCAGTTATTTTCGTGATGGCTGAGGAAGATCACGTATAATTTCCACGAAATCTTAAAAAATATTATACAATTATTTTATAATGTATATAATATGAATAATATTGCATATAAGCACATATTGTCAGCGTATATTAAAACTATACAGTATCGGAAAAAAGTTTGCCCAGAAATTAAATTTCTAAAAAGCATAAAAATTTACTAATTGTTAATATTGTGAGTGGGTGTTCAGAATAAAATTTCACTCATTACTAATTAGTAATTTTTTATAAATTTCAGGGTTATAGGCTATTTTTTCTGGAACTACAATTTTACTGCGCAATGTACTGTACAGCATGCTTTGTAGCCACATTCTAACACAGCCTCCCGTTGAATCAGCGAGGTTAAGCGATGTTAGGTCTGGATAATAATTCGATGGTTGACCGTCTTCCTCATTCAGATGATGTAGCGACTGGTCGTTGAGATTTCCACATAAAGCTAAAATTTCTTTGCATAATATAACCTTAAAGTTGTTACGAAAGAGATTAAATAACCCTTGAACAACATATCATATTTCTTTTTGTCTTTATAAAATATTATATAATAATAAATACATTTAGAGCTTCTGAAAACAGTGAAAAAATCTGTTGAGTGAATAAGCCAAATTTCATAAAGCCACACCTTCATTATTCATGAAGGTGTCCAATCAGAACTTCAATGCCCAAAGCGTGGGGCCGTAGCTTTGACTCTACGACAACTGATTGGCACACACATACGACATAGGCACGCCCAGTTACATTGACATTCAATCAGCAAGCTTACGAATCGGCTAATAGGCTTCTAAGGGCTTCTACAATTGGGGTTCATGCATATAAAAGAAAGTATTTTCAGTTGGAACTCACGCAGTTACTTTACCAGCGAATAAACACACATTCCCTCCGTCATGGACACTGCAAGCCAGTCAAAATAACTTTACAGTTTACCGGCGTTATATGAAGAGGGGTGCCCTAACGCCGGTGCTACAATTAGTCTTTTTAACGCAGCCGATCGGGACGAATTATTTTCAACACAAACCACTGCTAACATTTGCAATGACGATCCGTTTGATCCAGAGGAAGGCTCTACAGTTGAAATGTAAATATAAAAATTTTATGTACCTGTAATTCTATTTTAATTTTTTGCGACGTAAATTTAGTTGCACACTTTTTATTTATTTCAGTGTACCTGAGGATATCATTATTCGAAACTCTTGAGCACCATTATGTATTTCCTTCGTGGTTATTTTCATCATATATATATATATATATATATATATTAAGGTGTATATATATATATATATATATATATATATGGGATGAATTTCACAATTAAACACGTGAAATGAATGAATGCTGCAAACCCTCAAGGAAAAAGAAAAAGGATTCCAAGGCCTTTCGTGTATTCAGAGCTACACCTCGTCAGGGAATTCGTTGACGAGGTGTAGCTCTGAATACATGAAAAGCCTTGGAATCGTTTTTCTTTTTCCTTGTGGGTTTTCAGCATATATAATATATATATATATATATATGTATGTTGAAACTATAATATATTTTCAACTCACGACACTTTGTTGCAAAATGTTTCATTAAAATAGCAGGCGTCCTCATTTTTAAATTACAGATTACTTTCAATTAGTAATAACTAATTAATATAATTAATAATTAATATTTTAGAAAAGACCTTCAATATTATGGTAAAAGTCCTGTTTTGATATTTCTATTACTTAATTTTATAAAAATCCATAATAAGTTCATTTTGAAATGTGAAGTTATCCTTCATTTTCTCCTAAATGGACCACAAACCTCGAACTTCCCTGAGTGGTTCGAAGGTATTTGAGGCTTCACTTTATAACTCCTTGTAACTCTCTCTTCCTCTATATATATATATATATATATATATATATATATATATATATATATATGTGTGTGTGTGTGCGTGTATATATTAGGGCGGAGCGTTTTACACTTTTTTAGATTTTCGTTTTGTAATAGCGCGGAAAAGTGGCTCTTACACGTCAAAAGTGAGTGTAAAATCTCAGAGATCTGCAATAATATCTTCTGCCTTCGCACGCGCGTTGAAAATCCAAAAAATGCGCCAAAATACGCATTTTTTCAATATTTTCTTATAGTTTTAATTTTCATCCTACCTTCTTGTAATAGCGAGGGAAAGCATCCTAAAGGTTTATTTTAGACTAGTTTTAAATATATTTGTCCTGCGATAATATCTTCTGCCTCCGCAAACGTTCCAAAATATGGAAAAATCCGCATAAATCACGTATTTTGCATATTGAGCCTATACGCTAATAAATTCACTTTGTACGTCATGTAGTACTCCCACACCTTTCTAGAAGTTTCCCCACAGCCTGGTATGGTGTGTTGCTCGTCATTGCCATATACGGCAATGAGTCAGTGAGTGATGACTGATGAGTCATGACTCACAACACTCTACCAGGCCTTCTTGCTCTCACTTCCCCGCAGTGTTGTGCTTGCTACGTTTCGGGTAAGATGTGGATTGTGTTGCTCTTGCTGTTAATACATCTTTGGAACACGACAACACGCATATGTGGACACATACTGCATATTTTAGTGCATAATAATACGTTGGTGTAATATACAAAACTTCTGCAGAATGCAAGAATATTTTACGTTTTAGGCGTAATTTCTTAATTTTTATATTAATTACTGTGTTTTTCACAATGTCAGTACCAGCTCAAGCAACAAGAACTTCTTCAAGTTGCCCTATATTTGGGGCTCCAGCTGATCTAGACAAGAGGTCCCTTCCAACCTATAAGGACGTCATGAAATATTTTCATTAAATAAGGTTGAATCTGAAGACATCGAAGAAAGAGCCTACAGTTGCAGAATTTTCCGGTATTCTCTCAAAAACTCTCGAAGATTTGTGGAAAACAGCCTCTATTCCTAATGTTTCTCATAACCGTGTCGTTCAAATGATTAAAAATTACCATGAAAAATGTCAAAACCTTCTGAAGTCAATAAAAAGGAAACAAGATAGTGACTCATTCAAAATTAAATTACAAACATTTCAAAATGAGGCAGAAAACAAATTATTTGACATCAGTGCTTGCAAATGTGAAAATTTTGATAAGTGTTCATGTGAAAACCATCTCAAGGTTCCAGTAATTGAACAAGACTTCCTTAAAGATCAGAGAACAACAAGAAATTTGGCAATAGGCTCTCTTGATGTTTCACAAACTCGTAAAGATCTAGCAACTATTGCTAGAAGACAACAGAGAATGAAACAGTATGAACCAAAACCATCTACCAGTAAAGGACAAGCAACTGAAACACTGTCATCAACATCAAGTGAAACAGAAGGAGCGGTTTCTGATTCTGAACCGACACAGAGAATCAAATCGATGGAACAATCTCATCATGGAACAATCTCATCATTGGCTATAGCTTGTGACAGAACTGGTGTGTCAGACAAGTCTGCTGCTATAATTGCTTCGGCTGTTCTTGAAGACGTGGGAATTATAAACGAAAAAGATTTAAGTTCAGTAACAGACAGATGCAAAGTAAGGAGAGCTAGAAAAAGAGTGAGATCTATCATTCAAAAGAGAGATTACGAAGAAGAAACTATGGAGAATATCTATTTCGATGGAAGAAAGGACAGAACTGCAGTGCAAGAAAAAGTTGGCAGTAAAGGTTATCAAAAAAATATAACAGAAGAACATGTCACTTTGCTTCAAGAACCAAACTCGCATTATATTGGGCATGTAACTCCCGCTTTTGGCTCAGCACAGAGTATATCTTCTGCAATTTTGGATTTTTTTCGCTCAAATGAGATTGATACTTCAGAAGTTAAAGCCATTGGATGTGACGGGACAGCAGTTAATACAGGACCAAAAGGAGGAGTGATAAGAAGTATTGAAGAGCACTTTCAGAGAGCACTCCAGTGGCTGATTTGCTTGCTTCACACTAATGAACTTCCCTTGCGGGACACAGTGACTGACAATGATGGTAAAACAACAGGTCCTCATAGTTTTACGGGGCCTATAGAAAAGAGTTAATTGATTGTGAAAAGAGACCTGTTGTTGAGTTTGAAGCAGTTGAAGCGGAAGAAATTGTAGTTGACAGAGATGATCTGAGCACAGATCAGAAATATTTGGCAGAAATCTATGATGCTGTGTCAAAAGGTGAATGTACTCTCTCTCTAGCGCAAAGGAAACCAGGCAAAATGGCACACTCCAGATGGGTGACAACTGCTAACCGCATACTTCGTCTCTACGTTTCAACTGAAGAACCTTCAGACAACCTTAAGTGTATCGTGGATTATATTATGAAAGTTTATATTCCAATGTGGTTTCAAATCAAGAGAAATTCTTCAGCAACACAGGGAGCCAATCATCTTTATCAAATGATACAACGCTCGAGGTCGTTGAGAGCCCGCTGTATAGAAACAGTTGATCGTATCGTATTATTCAGAGAAATTCCTATTTTACTCATCCTGAGAATGTTCTCCTTAGTATGATTCACGATGAAGCAAAACATATCAGAGAATTAGGATGAAGGAGAATCCTTAAAGCAAGAGATTCTGAGTCAGCCGCAGTGAGAGAGTTTAAATTGCCCACGTTGAACTTTCAGTGCAGTGAGTACTACAACATGATTAACTGGCAAACTTGTGAGCTGTCAGAGCCTCCTCTGACAAAAGTTCTATCACGCTCCGACATCCTGAACTATATCTCATCAGGAGATGTACCTGATTTCATCCCACGCTTCCCTTGCCACACCCAAGCGGTTGAACGGCATATAAAGCTGGTGACAGAGGATTCAGCTGCAGTATGCAGTTCAGAGGCAAGCGATGGATTTATCAGAGCAAGATTAGAATTCAGAAAGAAACTGCCAAGAATGGAAACAAAACGTGACTACAGTGTGTAACTAGCCTAAGTCAGATAATGGTAGGGTGGTTGGGTCGAGCAGGGAGGAACTCGAAATGCAGCCACCTCCACGTAGTGATTTCTGGGTTATTTTGTCAATATAGTACATTCAATATTGACGAAATAAGCGAGGAGCTGCATGCATATTACATAATAAGTCATCAAAAATAAACCAAGCATATGCAAAGTAAACTGCATTGGTGGACCAAAATTATTTAATTGCTCAAATATATAAACTTCTTAAATTACTAAAATATGATACAATGAATTGTTAATTGCATTACTTAATACATAATTAACGAATAAACTATGGTGTAGGGCCGAAGTTGACCATAATAGCCTCATTATAAAATACACTATTTATGTAAATTTTCCCGTAATTTGGAACGTTTGCGGAGGCAGAAGAAATTATCGCAGGACAAAAATATTTAAAAGTAGACTAAAATAAACCATTAGGATGCTTTTCCTCGCTATTACAAGAAGGTAGGATGAAAATTAAAACTATAAGAAAATATTGAAAAAATGCGTATTTTGGAGCATTTTTTGGATTTTCAACGCGCTTGCGGAAGCAGAAGATATTACTGCAGATCTCTGAGATTTTACACACACACTTTTGACGTGGAAGAGCCACTTTTCCGCACTATTACAAAACGAAAATCGAAAAAAGTGTAAACACGCTCCGCCCTAATATATATATATATAATATATATATATATATGTATGTTAACCCCTCCGACTATGGCGTTGGGTGGTTCGAAATCGACGGGGGGTTCTGGTTGGGAGGCAGCAACGGATATTTCTCGCGATAGTTTTCTTCTATAATCTAATTTTTCTCTCATTTCTTTTTTCTCTTTCTATAATATTCTGATACTTTCTCTAAAGGCTCGCCGATTTTCTTTTTATAACTTATCGGGAACTATTTTCTCTACTTTATTTATTAAGTTCTCTGGAGAGAGCCAAACTCGAAGAAGAAAAATAAAAAGTTTCTCTCACTATAATTTACTTTTAGAAATGTACAGATAGTGCTCTGAATTTACAGGGGTAGAGGTTCGACCTCTTTCGACAATGGCTCAGGCCGGAATCTAAAAAATTAAGGAGGAAAGGGGTCTATGCCCCCTCCTCTCACAGTGAAATCGAAGAAGTAACATCTTTTTACAATTACATGATTTATATAAAATCTAAATTTTTGGGGGAGTGCAGTTTGAAGGTTAAGTTTCCCCTCCTTTAAACACATGATCAGATTTTTGAAAGATTCCAAATAAAAATTTAAAAAAATAAAAATAAAAAAAATGATCGTATTTTCGCCGAGTATACATTTTTAAAGGCGACATAATTTCGGAACAGTACATGAGTACAATCCAAGTACACCCTGAGTACATTGTAATTTCGGGATTACAACAATTATGATTATAATTATGGATTAGTTCATATTCACTTAGTATCGTTTAATTACACTTCCATTTAAAGTACATTATTACATTATATATTAAATTATTATCGTTTAATTAAAGTTTTATTAAAGTACATAACAAGTTATTATCATTAATTACAGTTTCATTAAAGTACATTACGTCGTTTACAATTCTGACAGTTTTCATATTTATATATGGTTATTAGTGCAACACAAAGTACATGGGCACATACGGTATATATTTACACAACATGACACATGATAATAAGTTATAAATTTGAAATCAGAGGCAGAGGAGGTCTTTCGTTTCCAGATGATCGATTTATTCTGTGATTAGTGGAATTTTTCCACTTGCCTAAGCATTTATGAATATATTGCGAGGGGTGAATGCATTTAAAAAAAATAAAAATAAAATAATACATGCAAACGTATTTGCGCGATTTTGAACGAACAGGTACGGAGGCATAAAGTTTCGTACCATTTCGTAGACTGACACGAGTAAAAATGAATATTTACTAAAATTGATATAGGATAATGGTCAAGATAGGACATGGATGTATGAATGAACAACATATGAATAATGACGTATAGAGTGTACAGTTTTTATTATTATGTTAAATAATTTCCATACATTGTATACTAGAGATATGATGAAGGGAAATTAATGACGGGAAAATGTGAAGGGAATTAAGTTATTTTATGACATAGTTATTTACTTCATACGTACAGTATAACCTGTATAAGTCATTATTGGGAGGATTTAAAAGAAACGAATTAGAGACAAAGAGTGGGTACTAAGGACTAAGAAATACAACTACGGGTTCGAATCCTGTTATATGCAATGTGTATGCATAATCTAGGGACGAGGGTGAGATGGAAGACAACCATAATTAATTATAAATTCTATAACAAATGAAAAATTGAAATATGGATAAGACTAATCCATAGAAATGGTAGAACGTAGGGTTGTGACACAAACAAAAATAGAAAGCAACAAATAAAATTTTTAGCCAAAATCGCATCAGGCGACTTTGGCTCCTCACGTAAAAATAAATATGGATTATTCATTGTTCATTTTTACAGTGCTCTCCTCTTTAAAATGATATTATTACAATAATGTAATACAATACAATTGAGAAAATAACATCCTAATGAATTTAAATTAGATGATGACGAATTTTTCTTTACATTACGAATTTTATACAGAACAAGTGAGTGCGGGTGGTTGAGTACAGTGCAGAGTGATCAAATTTTTAACATGGCACTTGCTTAGAGAGTTGTTATAAAATATTCAAAAATTCAAAAATTAATACTTTAATTTTATGCAAACAGAATAAAATGATTAATACGTTAATTTAGACAAACAATGATATTATTAAATTTTACAAATATTTAGTTATGATTTTACGGGTAATAAACTAATTTTATTGACTAGGGTAGGTAAAAAATCGAATTACGTAATGGATGACGTATAGACCTGTGGTCTAGTGTGCATTTGTGTGTACTAGATACAAAGTGTGTATGTTATAATTTTGAGTGACAGGTTAGCTGAGAGGATTGTTAAATTAACTGAATAAATGCATGAGCAAGATATATACAGAAAGCAAAAATGATTAAGATTAAATTACGTAGTTAGCACTTACATGCAATGAATTAGTTTATTGTGATATCCAATGATTTTAGCATAAGGCTTGTATATATAGTATATGTAGTGTGCATACATGTGTGTGTGTGTGCAAGGATTCTGGAGGTTTTCGAATTAACAAAGTTATATAATAATTTAAATTGAGAGTAGGGTTATAGAATCTTTTAAGTTTAAGTCAATTATTATTATTATTATTTTATTATTGTTATAAAATCCTTTAAGTTCAAGTTAGTATTTAAGTATTGAATTTAATCAGTTACACGTATTAAGGTAATGAAAAAAAACGCACTTAGAGGATCTTACAAGTAATGAAAGTAAATCTCACGGTATTAAAATTTAAATATTAACATGCAATTAAATTCGACTAGTAACATTCCTAGCCATATATATGAGTGTGTCAAATTGACTATAACTTTCGATTGATACCTCAAAAGATGGTATAATAATAATTTAACGATAATTACTCAATATTAATTGAATAAAGAAAATGAAAAATACAAATTAAAAATAGAAATCAATTATGCATAATAAAAGTAAAGTAAATAAATCGAGCCATCGATGAATCCCGGCCATGAATAAAAAAAAAGTTATTGAAATGGAAGGAAAGCATTTCGAAAATTTTTTTTTTTTAATAATTTCAGGTAAATTTTACATTAAAAATTATTTTTATATAAAAAAAAATATTAAAAAGGTTTAATAATTTTTGCATGGTAAGTACAAAAATCATACTCTTTCGTTAAATGTTGATAGAATTTGAATTATTTGATATTTTAGTCTGAAAACTTGTTTGCGTATAGATAAATACATGTTTTATTGTGTAGAAGTTTTATTAAAATTAAATTACAATAATTATAAATTACAATAATTATAAAAATCGTTACAAACAATTGTAAAAACGCTTTTGGTTAAAATTAATAAAATATATCATTTTACCTGTATATTTATATATGCAACAATGGCATGAAAAAAAGACAAATCCGTCAATTTCCTTCTTACAAAAAAAAAAGAGAAGGTTGCACTAAAGACACAAACCGGTCAATTCAGGTTGAATTTAATTTTCTCTTATACAACAAAACAAAAAAAGGTTGAATTAAATTCTCTTAAATTACATTTTCTTAAATTACATTCTCTTAAATTACATTATCTTAAAGTAAATTCTCTTAAAGTAAATTCTCTTAAGTAAATTCTCTTAAACAACTAAAAAAAAGTTGAATTCAATTGACTGCATTGAAATGACTTGGGACTTGAAAACTGACATTGGACTTGAAAACTGACTTTGGACTTGAAACTGAGACTTTAAACTAACTTCAAATAAAACAAACTGACTTCAAATACAACAAATTTACTTCAAATAAAACAAACTGACTTCAAAACTGACTGAAACTTCGAAACTACTTGAAACTGATTAACTTGAAACTGATTAACTTGAAACTGATTAACTTGAAAAGACTGACTTGAAACTAACTGACTTGAACTAACTTGAAACTAACTGACTTGAACTGACTTGAAACTAACTAACTTGAACTGACTTGAACTGCTATCAATTATTTCTGTAAACTCTGGGGCGGTTGTCCATCTGGATGCAACATACTGACTTGAACTGCTATGAAGTGTCTCTATAAATCTCTGGGGCGATTGTCCCTCTTGGATACAACCAACTGAAACTGTCTGAAAACTGATTTGCAACTTATTTGCAACTAAAACTGACTTGGAACTGATTTGCAACTGATTTCAAACTAAAACTGACTCGAAACTACTTCAAGTATCTCTATAAATCTCAGGGGTTTAGTTGTCCCTCTTGGATGCAACCAACTGAAACTGAAAACTGAAACTGGAACTTGAAACTGCTTCAAGTTTCTATATAACTCTAAAAACTATCTATAAACTTTCTCTTTCTTAATTTGCAAGTCAATTTAATTCAATAATTTGAAAAAAAATAAAAAAATAAAAAATATAAACATTTCACTCGAATGCACGCGAAGGTACGGTACTATTATGTTTGGCATATAAAATAAAATTATTCTATACTAAGTATAATAGTGAAAATAACAATAACTCTGACATTAACTCTGTGACATTTAACTTCTGTGAAAATTATCACTGGTGTCTGAAATGTTCTCTGTGTTTCTTGTTAATTCTGACTTAATACTCATTATTAACTGTTAATAATACTTTTCAAATGTTTACAAATTACTTAAAAAAATACTCTGTACTTAAAATTTCTACGGCGAAATCCTTAGAGACGTGTCCTGAAGACGTTTCTTGCTAGCTACTTTTTCTTGATGAGACGAGACGTGGATAACTTGGAGTCGTTACACACCGGTTCAAGGGTGGATGTGACGAACTGGAATTCGTTACACGCCGGTCAAATGATGGATCTTATCATCTTGGTAGTATGGTCGCCACAATTATCCTGATGCAAGTAATTTCTATCCTGGCCAAAGAGTGGCCACTTGTTAAAATCCTGGCTATAGGGTCGGCATTTTTTTTATCCTGTGGCAGGGGTCGCTAGTTTTTTTCCTGGGGCAGGGTCGCCAGACTGTTAGTTCTTCCGACTATGGCCTTGGGTGGTTCGAAATCGACGGGGGTTCTGGTTGGGAGGCAGCAACGGATATTTCTCGCGATAGTTTTCTTCTATAATATTCTAATTTTTCTCTCATTTCTTTTTCCTCTTTCTATAATACTCTGATACTTTCTCTGAAGGTTCGCCGATTTTCTTTTTATAATTTATCGGGAACTATTTTCTCTATTTATTAAGTTCTCTGAAGAGAGCCAAACTCGAAGAAGAAAACAAAAAGTTTCTCTCATTGTAATTTACTTTTAGAAATGTACAGGCAGTGCTCTGAATTTACAGGGGTAGAGGTTCGACCTCATTTGACCATGGCTCAGGCCGGAATCTAAAAAATTAAGGAGGCAAGGGGCCTATGCCCACTCCTCTCGGAGTGAAGTCTAAGAAGAAGTAACATTATTTTACAATTACATGATTTATATACAACCTAAATTTTGAGGGGATTGCAGTTTGAAGGTTAAGTTTCACTCCTTTAAACAAATGATCAGATTTTTGAAAGATTCCAAATAAAAATAAAAAATAAAATAAAAAAATGATCGTATTTTCGCCGAGTATTCATTTTTAAAGGCGACATAATTTCGGAGTAGTACATGAGTACAATCCAAGTACACCCTGAGTACATTGTAATTTCGGGTTTACGACAATTATTATTATAATTATGGATTAGTTCATATTCACTTAGTATCGTTTAATTACACTTCCATTTAAAGTCCATTATTTCATTATATATTAAATTATTATCGTTTAATTAAAGTTTCATTAAATTACATTTCAAGTTATTATCATTAATTACAGTTTCACTAAGGTACATTACGTCGTTTACAATTCTGCCAGTGTTTTTAATTTATATATGGTTATTAGTACAACACAAAGTACATGGGCACATACGGTATATATTTACACAACATGACACACATGATAATAAGTTATAAATTTGAAATCAGAGGCAGAGGAGGTCTTTCGTTTTCAGATGTTCGATTTATGCTGTGATTAGCGGAATTTGACCACTTGCCTAAGCATTTATGAATATCTTGCGAAGGGTGAACGCACTTAAAAAAATAATAAAAAATTAATACAAGCAAACGTATTTGCGCGATTTTGAACGAACAGGTACGGAGGCATAAAGTTTCGTACCATTTCGTAGACTGACACGAGTAAAAATGAGTATTTACTAAAATTGAAATAGGATAATGGTCAAGATAGGACATGTTATGTATGAATGAAGAACATATAAATAATGACTTATAGAGTGTACAGTTTTTATTATTATGTTAAAGAATTTCCATTCATTGTATCCTAGAGATGATGAAGGGAAATTAATGACGGGAAAATGTAAAGGGAATTAAGTTATTTTATGACTTCATAGTTATTTACTTCATACATACAGTATAACCTGTATAAGTCAGTATTGGGAGGATTTAAAAGAAACGAATTAGAGAGAAAGGAAAGAGTGGGTATTAAGGACTAAGAAGTACAACTACGGGTTCCAATCCTGTTATACGCAATGTGTATGCATAACCTAGGGACGAGGGTGAGATGCAAGATATCCATAATTAATTACAATAAATTCTATCACAAATGAAAAATGGAAATTTGGATACGAGTAAACCATAGAAATGGTAGATCGTAGGGTTGTGACACAAACAAAAATAGAAAGCAACAAATAAAATTTTTATCCAAAATCGCATCAGGCGACTTTAGCTCCTCATGTAAAAATGAATATGGATTATTCACTTTTCATTTTTACATAAATATGTTCATGGGCGTATATGTTATAGGCAAAGGCGGGAATCATATTAAATATTATAATAATCAAGATTGTTTTGCAAGTGCTAATTATTTTTATAAAATCCATAATAATCACATTTTGAAGTGTAAAGCTATCTGTCAGAGGCTCGGGCCCCAGTGTCGGCAGGCTGCTCTCAGCTATTCATCCGTACACACAATAAAGAATGTATCAGAGTACATATTAATGAAGAGACTTACTGCTTATTATTATTCTACATTTTCTCTTAAAGGGGACTCAAATTTCTACGTTACTTATATATTCCTAATTTATTTCAACTCGAATGATATATCAGCGTAGACAGACGATCCCTGCAAATTATAGTATCTGTTTTAGAACTACTAAATTTGACATTTATGGGCATATATATATATATATATATATATATATATATATATATATATATATATATCTAAGTGTGTGTGTCTATGGAACAAGGAACTCTTCTGGGAAAATTAAATCCACTATAGTCCGAATAAGTAATGGTAATTGCGAGTGACCCGTTGCCCACGTCGGGCTAGCATCATGAAAAAGAAAAACTATGGTATTTGTCATTTACCATTACTTATTCGGACTATAGTGGATTTAATTTTCCCAGAAGAGTTCCTTGTTCCATGCACTGTCTGTGTGTATCATAAAAAACTCAGGGGACCATTCTGAGTTCATTCCCATCTTGAAACGGACATGTTATGTGCCTTGAAAAGTGGACGCTCAATTCTACCAGTTGAGGTTTAAGTTTTGGTTTTTGGCTAAAAAATATAATAGTTACCCCTTTTTCTTTTATGTATTCAATCTGACGTGAAGGCAGCGAGTCTTTTGCTTATATTGAGGTTCTAAATGTAGCAGGGCTAGGCTGCTTTAAACCCTAGATCCATGTCCCAAAGCTGGATCCTGTCTGCTTTGCAGATAGCTGGTGAGGGAAGCTATATTTATGGGACCTCTTTGCGAGTGACCCGTTGCCCACGTCGGGCTAGCATTATGAAAAAGAAAAACTATGGTATTTGTCATTTACCATTACTTATTCGGACTATAGTGGATTTAATTTTCCCAGAAGAGTTCCTTGTTCCATGCACTGTCTGTGTGTATCATATATTATATATATATGTATATATATGTATATATATATATATACACACATATATATACATATATACATATATATATATATATATATATGTGTGTGTACATGTAAAACCTCACACAATACATCGAGTGCGCACAAACGGGAACCGTTTTTTTATCTGCCTGCATACCATTTCATCATTCCGCGCAGTGTGACATGGGTCGAATAATTTTCAAAAATTTGTAAATTCCTTTCCACGTGCCATGTGAAAGAGAAATGAAAGGCAGTAGGCTACATGCCGCCAGGATTACTAAAGTATCCCTGTATACTAGTATACTAATAGTAGTATACTAGTATACTAATAGGGGCGTCTAGCAGCTTGGAGAATTCGAATCTAACTGAAATGTTTCCACTCTGCTGTGGACTTAAGTGTGTATTTACACTAGCAGATAAGTCAGGAGTGATATCAAACGGATAAAGGTTAAATTGCTCGATGAATTCTTTCTGCGTTACACCAATCCCTAATTCATCACAAGCACCGGCATTATGTGCAAGATTGCTATAAGCTCTCGAACAAAGCGGGAACACGGCTTCTGATGAATAATCCGTTTCTTATGTTCCCCCTGACACTATACCATCGACGTATAGCGTTATATTTCTAAGCCCGAAATTTTCGAATTTAAAGGCGTTCTTTTTATATTTCCCATTCATAGAAGCGTGGTGCTGCATTCCAATGAATAACCATCTAGATAGAGCTCTCAGGGCGATGTTTTCTATCTGTTTCGATGCCAACCCTGCTGGAACCATGTATAGTTTGATCTGTACTCTGTTAATTCGATATTTTACTGTGGCATGTAGTAAATGTTTTTCAATTTCTAGTTGTTTTGGCGAACTTAGTTTCACTCGACTTACGCGAAGGTATGTTTCCATAAAATGAATCACAACGGGCTTTGTGCCCTCTTCTTGATCAGTTCCCAGATTTAAACAGATCTCATGATTCGTGCAAGTAATCTTTATTTTCATATCGACCCCATTCACAAGCAGCTTCTCCTGGAATGTTAAGTCTGAATGCAGGCGACCAAAACATTCGTATCTCTTCTTTTTAGAATTTTTAAACTTGTCCTTTACACTGCTTTCGTCTTTAGCCTGATAATAGCCCTCGGCAGTTAAAAAAGTGTCCTTCGCTTCTTTTGAAAAGTTGAGGACATTTTCCAGATAGGCTCGTAGGTGGTAGTAGCCGTTCCTGCCAGATATTGACCTGATTTAAATATACGTCACACTGACTGAGTATGGAGTGTAGAAAGTTTGTTTCGGCAAATACAGCGTACTTGTTATCACAATCCGTTCCAAATGAATGTGCTGTACGTAGTTTAGAGTGCATGTGCACGCAGCTTGGATAAAAAAGTAAGGGCCTGAGCTGGGTATCACGAATTCTATAGGAGCACTCGGGGAACTAATTGTGTTTAACGGGTTAATCGTAATAAAGTCACTGTGCCCAATAGAAACTTGAGTTGTGGGTATGTCAAAGAGGGACAGCTCCGATTTACAAATTGTGAACTACAAGGAAGGATGAAACGTGCCATGACGAGTTAGAAATAGTGCCACCTCTTTCGACAAGTAGTAAGCAACCTATGATTCATGAGAGTAATGTCCTTAGCTTATATCATTTAAAAAAGTTGAAAAACCGAATGGGAAACTTTTACCATCAATCGTCCTTATATATATTGGGATATTGGTTAATAGATTTGTCGCGACATTCACAAAATGAGGTTTGTCATATGTAATGCTCAAGCTCTGTTCTCTATGAATGGGAATGTGAGCGATACGAAGCAGTCGCGCTTGAGTATCCCCAACAATTTGATACTATATGATATTGCTGTAAATATAGCACATGTCTGGGGATGGATAGCCATCGCCTAATTTCTCCAATTTCAGCTGATACATTAGGCTGGACAAATCCTGTTGTACTTCGTGAAAGGTATCTCTTTGGAGGGCTCCTCCGTATCCTCCCTAGGTTATAATTTTGAACAGCCCTTTGTCTTTAATATTTCTGTTAGCTCGTGATTTTAGGATCAATCAGAGTGTGTGCAGGGGTTTCTTTGTTTAAGATTTCGTATACTAAAGCAGCCGTAAGATTTGAGCTTTTTAAAATAACGTTTAAGTCTCTCATAACATCCTCGGCCGCAGCATAACAGCCCGGGCCTAGTGTTACTACTGTAGAGTAATACCGTGCATCCCAACTCCGGGCGGTACGCATGGTTTCATCCCGAGTTACCCCGGCTTTTTCACACTCATCAAGGTCTCTAAGACCCGTAAAAACGGGTTCTTTATAATCACTACTTAAAAAGAGAGTGTCCAGCTGAATTTTGCATATCCCCACATCATACGAATCACGATCCAATTCAACGGGCCCATGGAGTTCTGTTACAAAGTTGGTCAGGGTGTTGTCAGGATGTACAGACAAAGAAAAAGAGGACGGTAATGTGACGTAGAAATGGTTAAGCGTCATGTTGCACACTATTTAAGCTTCATTATTGCAGCAGCTTTCTTATAGGTGTGATGCTTTCTGGGTTTCCGAGCCATTTCACCAGGTACATTTTTCTCTCTCCTGATCCTTTGCTACCTAAACATTTTCAATTTTAAATACATATTTTCCTAAATTAAATGTCACTTTCTGTAGCTCCTCGCCGAAAAAGCCTGCAATTTCTTCCCCATTCAAATTTTCAACGTAATACAGCATTATCTCGTCTTTAGGTCTCATAGCCCTAACTTTAAAAATCTCACGTGTCCAACCTTGCTCAAATCCCTTCGCGAATTTATTACCGGAACGCGACAGCCTTACATAATCATTGATTTTGAAACACTCAGAGTGTGGTGGCACTCTACGAGTGTCTTTTCTCACCTCACGCTCTGTATGCGTACCTCTTTCTAAAATTTCGTTAGGTGTTGTCCCAATTGCACGGTGGTGTGAATGGTTGTAGGATGAGGCCAGCGAATCCAGAATGTCTATATATCTGTATGTGTTTTTATGTGTGAAATAGCGTTGGATGCGTTCGTTTATGGTAGGTTGAATTCTTTCAGCGAAAGAGGCCTTATGTATAGAAATTCTAGTGTAGTAACTTATATTAAACTCTGTCAACATGCTCTGAAAAGCTCGGCCTATAAATCCTTTCCCCATGTCCGTACAAAAATAGCCTGGAATCCTGTTTTCTTTCAACATCAACGTTTTGGTGGCTTAACAACTGTTTCAGGCGATTTATTTTCCAGGGGAATTAGCCATAGATATCTAGAGAATACATCTATTATGAATAGGATGTAGCGGCAGCAACCATTATACACTGAGTATCTTTGCAAATCTGTTAAATCCGTTGCCAAATAAAGTCAATCGAGCCCGCTGTTGTCTTGGCTGTTTTAAACCTTTTTCTCACCGGTTTATGAAGATTATAAGCATCCTGCTACCGCAAAAACCTCTCAACATCTTTTTTCCTACCCTCTCATTATAAACACCGCTGTAGGAGGTTAGGCTAGAAATGTCATAATAGCATTTTTTTTATATGTTAGCCATTTGCTTATTTTAGAGGCACGCGGGGAAGGTTGCCCGTTGTTGTTTGGTCTCTTTTTTCTCCTCTTCAGAGCTGCCGCCGCTGGTGGTGATAGCGTGATCAGTTGTTGCACATGCGAGGCTTGCTCCAAGTCTTTTAACCTGTTCAGATTTCCTATCAATGTTTCGGGGACATTTATTTGTTGTAGTCTTGCTTTAATATGCTTCTGTCCTGATGGTGAGTGCCTATTCGCCTTTCTCACCAGGTCATGGACGATGTCAATGATATTCGAGACGTGTACCCTTGTTCCTTCAACAATAACCTCACCTCCATCGGTCCACTCGATAATGGGGTCCTCACTCAATTGATTATAAAGGCTTAAGCCTTTATTCCTCAATGTATGTATAACTACGGGGACCTCCGTCGGATTCTTATAAATTTCGTATTCATGAAGAAATTTCTACAGAGCTTCTTGGTACAAGATTCTTTTCTCATCAGGTGACTTTTCACTGTTTAATAGGTCTAACATTTCGCTTTCCATTCTTTTAAACCTGCTTTTAAGGGGTTCTTTAATCGTATCTGGACTCTTTGAGCTTTGTCGTGAAGCATACACCTCGTGTGGAATCACGACTACTTTCTTCATTATACTAATCTAGTCAGTAAAGGCCCCAAAACTGAAAATAAGATGGGGAGAAATGAACCCCCTCTTTGTACAATAATTCGTTTTTTCTTCTTCACAGTTTGACTTTTACGAGCTAGTGTGCGTATTATGTTCTTGTAACGGCGTAGGCGAGCCTTCTGAGAGAGTTTCATTGGTACATTACATTTTATAACGTTAAGACAGATTTCACAAATGCATTTTAAAAAGTCCGAATCAATATTTTAAGCAAACATCTGCTGCAATGCCTGGGGCAGTCGATGATAGATTTTTATTAATTCATGGTATTTCTTTAGCCTCTTTGTCATTCTGGAATATACACCGTTTCAGGCTCGTTTGGGAATATATTCGTTCTTAGAAGCACTCTAAACGTGTTTCGTGGTTGAAGGTCACAAAGGAAATATCCATAATGTTGGCTTGTAGCTTCTTTATAAACTTCCAAAAACTCCTTACGCCGATTCAGGAACATTTGATTGGCTAATACCCCAATTTGTGACACATCTCTACGTTATGCGAATAAGACTAGATATTGTGTATTTAACGACACATCGCGCATGTATCTATTTTTGAAAAATAGATTCTAGTTGATGAAGAATACGCTTATGTTAAGATGATGGGAGAACTGTAAATGTCTCGGTAAACGTTTTATCAATTTCTAACATAAGATCGTCAATTACAATGAATGTATGTTCATTTCCCTTTCACGAATTAACGTCATATACACCTTTGTGGAGCAAAATATCATCTTCGGACTCGTTGAATACTGACTGGTATGTCGAATAGTACCATATTACTTTATGCACAAATTTTGAGAACATCTCCCCCTTTTCTTTAATGATTTTAAGCATAAACATAGTTTTACCAGATCCTGTACGGCCAGATATAATATACAGATCTACAGAAGCAAAGGCTAACAAAGACCCTAAGATCCACTCTAAGGTTAGCCTGAGAAAAAGGAAAGAGTAGGGGGTTAAAAGAGGAGAATAAGGGGTTAAGTAAGTAACAAAACCTATCATTCGTGGGTTAACATTCATTCAGAAAAAGAGAAAGAAAGACTCACCATCATCATCCGCCGGCCACTGCCGACAAGTCGGAAAAATAGTCAAAGAGAATAGGAAAGGGGTGAAAGATGAAAAGAAGTAAAATAAGAACGCTTACAAACCATGCAAACACAGTCTTAACTCAAACACTGTCATACCATGCAAACTACAGACATGCAAGTAAAAAGAGGATAAGAAAAGAAAAAAAAGTAGAAAGAGTATAACAAAAAGTGGGTTAGTTTACGCTACAAGCTACATCTAAGTTCGTGTTGGTCTAATTTTTTTTTTTAAATACATGTGAATGGGCTCGTGAACCTGAATTTTTCTACAGGATCCATCTGTAACACGTCACACTCCTAAGTGTAACATTTACAAAATATAATAAAAATTTAAGTGATGTTCCTTATATTCTACAGTCTTGTTTTCCTCTTCTTCAGAACCGTGAGTGAAGATGAGGTACAGCATCATTTCCCCATCATCGATATTACAGACGATTCTGATGATAGTGTAGTTGTGGCTACAGGCTCCACCCCTGCTAGCTAACCCCCACTAACGCCAGCTGTAATGCCCCCACGCGACAATTCAAAGCGGAGGCATGATGATGAATCGCCTTCCACGTCAGGTATAAAGCGTGCCAGGAGTGTACTGGTTGTTAGACTCCGACTAATAGAGCCTTAGCTCTCTACGTCTTACGATACTCCCCCCACACGAGCTCCTTCCTTAAATAAAAATGTGCCTCATTATCCCTGTTCAATTCATGACGTACCCGCCACATCAGCAGCTTCTCGTTCTTTAGAGGATGGTATAACATTCGAGCTGACATCCCAACCCTGACTAGAAATCGGTACGTATTCAGTGTTAAACCTGGAGCCATGTATAGCAATATTGTTGAACACGGTCTGCGACTCGTAGTTGAACGTATTGTAGAGTTTGCCCTTCAGAACAGCGACGGTCTTGAAGTCAGGACGAGGTTGCCCTTTGAGTTCGGGACAGATGACGGGGATATAGATGATTTTTGGGTAGTAATACCATACAGGCGTTTGGCTGTTGTAGATATAGAATATATTTTGGGGCGTATAATACAGGCCTCTCAAAGTATTAGAACTTTCAACATGGACAGCTTCTAGATAGATATTGACCGGGTATTCCCTGTTGCGGGTCATACGGCCACACCTTATATTCTTAACTTCAATTCTCAGGCTATTTACAGACGGCATATAAACACCGATCGTGGTTGCGGCTTTATAGCAGTAGTCTTAACTCATATATTTACTGTACTAAATACGGGGGCCAAAAAATTTGGCTGTCCACGGTTGTGCAGCGTGCCCGTAATCTGGCTTCAGATTGCAAGCTTGAGTTTGACTGTAATATGGGTCCTGAAGGGTTGAGAAGGGTGGAGCAGGAAATGAATGTTCGTATAGTCGCATTTGGAATGGATGACCGTCGTAGGACTGTGTATGTTTTTAAAAGCAGTGTAATAGACCGTACAAGACTCCTACTTATTTTAGGGCTGTCAGGGACAACGTATCTCCCAGTCCGAAATATAAGAAAGCTTTACGCGAATTATGATAAAATTCGAAAATATGGAAGGCATCATTATTTGTGTAAGGGGTGTCTCGAGTTTGCGGATGATATAGTGAAACATTTTAAGGAATGCCACATGGTACGTATGTGAACAGTGTAAAAGCTCCAAATGTGAAAGTCGTGTAGTTAAACTTGAGAAGAGGAACTGTAATGTGTATAGACGCACATTTTTCAATAATAAATGCTTTGAGCTCCATAAGTCAAATGGTACTTGCAGAAAAATGAGAATCTGTGAATGTAGCATGTTTCATATGATGGATAATGGGGGTAGATTCATGAATAAATGTGATGAAATTCACTGTTTTACATGCCATGAGAAATATAAGGCAGATGGTATAAACATTTATGCTACATGAAAGATGCTAAGCTAAGCCTAAAAATAGCGGAATGGGACGTTTTGGTGCCGCCGTTTGGGCGCCACCGTTTGGGCGTCGCCGTTTGGGCTCGGAGCCGGTTTGGCGCCGCCGTTAATTAGTTAATTTTTGTTAAAACTAACGAAAATATCACGACTTAACCTAACCAATCGTCAAGGGCGTACAGTTGACCTAACCGGGCAGTGACGATTGGTTAGGTTAAGTTGTGATATTTTTGTTAGTTTTAACGAAAATATCATGACTGAACCTAACCAATCGTCAATGGGGCAGATAACGGAAAAGTACCCATATTATATACACACCTTATAATACACTGACTCTTTTGCTCGCACCGCCAAAAAAGTAACGAAGGGTCGCGCTTGCTACATTTATCAAACACACAAATATCCATTATGTGAAAACTTCTGTTTTCCTTTCTTACTTGATATACTTTCAGACATTTATGCTATTAAGGGCAACAACACAACTTATCTGAAAAGACAGACAGCACTTCAGGTTAATAACCAAGTATTACTACTTAATACTTAATACTAATTAACGGCGGCGCCAAACCGGCTCCTCGCTCAAACGGCGGCGCCCAAACGGTGACGCCAAAACGGCGTCGCCAAAACGTCCAGCGCCAAAATGTCGGCGCCAAAACGTCCTAGATGGTAAAAATAGACCTTGCATAACTGTGTACTACGATATAGAAACATATACGACTGCTGAAAACAAAGAGGTTATCCCACATCTACTTGTAATCCAGACTATCTGCAATGAGCGCATGGAAGTCGAGTGTGATGAGTGTCACAAATGTGGCAAACGAACAAATATTTTTAAAATGATCGCACACGACAACTCCGTGAAAATCTTTGTGTACTATATTGTCAAGTTAGCGGGCAAGTTAAAAAAAGTGACTGTATATTCTTGCCCATAACGGCGCAAAATTTGACATAAAATTCTTTTATAAGGAACTGCTTGAACACGAGTCATCGGAGATATTTACAGGTGATCACTTGAAAGGAGGAAACAAACTTATACAGATGCAAATAAGAGGTAATGTTCAGTTTAAAGACACTTTATTATTCACACCTTGTAAATTGGGCAAGCTACCCAAGGTAATGGGCATAGCCGCCGAAATTTCAAAAGGGTATTTCCGATACACTTTCCTCACTAGCGATAATTTAAATTACGTAGGACTACCTCCCCCAAACATTACTTTAACTATGCCAACATGAGTGATAGTGAGCGTAAAGATTTTGACTGCTACTTCAACAGTTTTAATGAAGAAATTCCATACAATATAGCGGATGACTGTGTGCGTTATTGCGTGATTGATGTGCGCGTGCGTAGAGTATGTTTCCAGGCCTTTAGAAGGATGTACATAGACCGGTTCAACTGTGATCCGCCGCAAGTCGCAACCACGATTGCCTCATTTTGCTTTACGGTGTCCAAGAACAACTTCATGCCGAGAGACACACTGGCCGTCATTCACAGAAACAATTCCCACAGTTATGGGCATAAGGCTATTTACTGTCATACACCTACAGCACCAGACCGGTGTATATATAAAACATGCCCGCAACACGGGAGAAGTACCCATCAAGGGCAATGGTCGTGTTTTTAGGGTGGATGGTCTAAGCGAAGACCGTGTCACTGGTGAAACGACAGCGTACTCCTTTAACAATTGCTGGTGGCATGGTTGCCCATGTCCTGAGTGCTACAGTCTTGCATGGACCCACACCTGGGATCAGCTTATAGGTTCCCAGTTCACTCACAAGGTCATGTGGGAGCATGAATATGATGCACGGATGGAAATTGATGGGCAGTAACGCGAAGAAATAAACACCATCAAAGGTTCACTGGTGTTGGATTCTCTCAGACACAGTGATAGCTTGTTCGGTGGCAGTACAAATCCCTTCAAACTATACTTTCCGCGTACGGAGGTCGTGACACTCCATTAATATGACTTCTGCTCTTTATACCCTTACGTGATGAATAACAATCCGTACCCCGTAGAAGCACCTGAAAAACTGGTGGGACCCGCGCTGCCCACAATCGAAGAGTTCTCAGCAAATTTGAAGAACTATTTCGGTCTTTCTTTCGTAGATGTGCTCCCCCATCGCGACTTATGGATGCCGATCTTACCCTTCGTTATAGACCACAATCTCATGTTTCCCCTGTTCGTGAAGTGCGCAGAGGAGAACAACGGGACCTGTAATCACATAGCCAACCAGCGGAAGATCAGAGGTGTATATACAAGTCCTGAGTTGTCCCTAGCCGTTCGCCACGGCTACAGAATACTGAAGATATATGATATGTGGAGGTTTCAGAAGCTACCCAACCTTTTCACGCCATATATAACCACTGTTTTGAAGGATAAGGTAGAAGCATCAATGTATCCGCGAGGAATTGAAAAGGAAAATGAAAAATTGGCGTATATTCAACACTACCGTGATCGTGAAGGGATACAACTTGAACGGTCCCAAATTGTGAAGAACCCGGGAAAGCGCTTTAATTAAAAGTTGTGCCTAAATAGTCTTTGGTGGAAATTTGCACAAATGCAGGCAAGGGGAACGCCCATCTAGCCCAAAGTTATAACGGGGTGTGGGATTATGCCAACGCTTCCGTCCAACGTGAATCAAAGCTCCATTTTCACTGATTAATATTTTGTATATATTGCGAGTGATTTTTACTTTTCTCATCAATTACTCTTGTAATTTCAGAGTAGACATGGATACCAATAACAATATAAGCGAAGAGGAAGAAAGTACTTTAATAGATTTCCACTCGTTCTCGAGGAGGGGTGTAGAATTTGTCTTCGGGAACGCAAGACGTAACGAAAACGGTGATATAGAATTCTCTGTCTTGAAGTTCAAACACAACATACGCGGAATCCTGATAAATCTGGATGCAATTCTCCTCCATGTCAAGAAAGAAAGACGCTCTGTGGAGCTATTCTTTGACATCAGTGGTTGGGGTCCCACACGTTTCAACAGGGTCATCATCCTCCTCGATTTCAGATCCCTAGCTGCGAGCAGTCTCCTTGGCTCTTTGATGTATGGCCAGACGATTCTCAGCGACAAACACCCAGCAGAAGTCTTCCAGTGGGAAGCCGAAACGAGTTCAAATTCAAAGGTGGTTATGGCTGTACACAAAACTCACGCTTTCCACAAACTCTTCATCGTTGCCGCGCTCGATTCGTCTACCTATGACGTCATAGGGAACATATGTTTAGGTATTGAGACCTTAAACTATGTTACGTCACAGGATGGTCGAAGCAAGAACATAGTAATTAATGATATTGGTTTTATTTTTTAGATTTCATTTCATACTTTAGACTGGAACTTATTCTCGTACGTTACTCCGAATTTTATAACAGAAGAGCCCAGTAAAGCCTAAAGCTTAAGGGCCAAGTTAAATAAAATAAATAGTCCACCTTCACAATTATTTATGTCATTGTAAATTGTAAAACCAATTATTTATTTTGTTATTAATAATAAAGGTTATTCAATTCAATTCAATTTAATTCAATTCAAAAAAACATTTGACATTTGTTCTTTAAGGATTTTAGTGTATTTTATGTAATTTTTATTTATATTATTTAAATAATATTACTTTCCATTAAATTTAGCATTTTTTATAGCGTGAATTATTGAGATCGCGAATTGGGTAACACGTACATAATAAATTACAACATTACCGAATTGGCTACAGATACATCACGTGTTACAAACATACCTGTAGCTAGCTTCACAACACAACAGCATACGCTCGCCTCAGACTTTGTTGTCTATTGTATTCTCTTGGGCAGAGGGTTCTGTACGCGGACACCGATAGTGTGATATTCACAGAGAGGGAGGGTGAATACATACCGCCTATTGGGGATTTCCCCTGGGAATTGACTGATGAGATCAAGGATAAGTATGGTCATAGTGCCTACGCTGATTCTTTTGTATCAACAGGTCCAAAAACTTATGGGTTATGGGTGAGGGTGGGGCAGGAAGTGCGTTATATCTTAAAGATGAAGGGTATCACGCTTAACCAGGCGAACGGGCGGATCGTTAAATTTGATTCGCTGAAGGGGCTAGTGTGCTTAGAAGATGCGGGCGATCAACCGCCCCAACTGTCTGTAGGGACCCATTGTGTGTGTGTGTGTGTGTGTGTCTGTGTGTGTGTGTGTGTGTGTGTGTGTGTGTGTGTAGGAAAAGGCTAAGCACCCCCAACTGTATGGTTGATCAAAGGAGTCACGTGACTCCAGCCACTAGCTGATCATATCTCTGCCCTGCGAGCTCAGTTGACCTCAACAAGCCCTAGATCTCAGACGTGTATTTTAAAGAATTCTCGCGTAGACGGAAAAAGTAGTCGCTACCTTTGATATTGCGTGCTCGAAATTCATGAAGTGGTATTCGATAAAGTCTTCAGATGTGGTGAACACAAAAAATCCCTAGTCCTTCCTCCGTTGAGGCTTTTAAGGCCATATTCAGCCGAGCGAAGCGTGAGGAGCAAGAGGTTCAAATACTCTACAGTCATTCTGGCAAGAGCATCGCGGGCTTTCTGGCTCAAACGATGTGATGGACTATTTCGTAGGACTAAACTGCGTAAAGGCGCACATACACTGCGAAGTGAAAGAAGCATCACGTGCAGAAGAGAAGCAACGGGTATGGGTAGTGAGTCTTGTTGACGAATGGTATAACAAACGGTATTATGTCATGTTACATCACACCGAGTATACATACCCTGCGTCTGAGAATGTAACTCTTGTTATCATGGACAGTCTAAAATATTTTTATAATTACGTTCATATATATCATGATGAGGGTCGAAGTGAGGTTGTGGCTAAAGGGCAATGTGAGTTTTTAATAGATTTTCGGGATGAGTATCGCTTGCTAAGCAAAAAGGACAGATGAACACATGCTTCTCTCAAATAGAGCGCCGGAGTGTTAAAAAAAAGTGTGTAGTTCGAGAAAATACAAAGTTGAATACCCCTGAACAAAGCTGTATGGTTTCGATAAAATATTAAAACCGTTATTACTTCATGTAACAAAAAATTCTGATTGCCCGACATAACGGGATACAAGTATTTACATGACTCTTTAATGTTGGACCAAGCCCGTGCATGAACCACTAACGCTTGGTATGACGCGCCCATGTGATTCATCCCACTCATACCTCCCGCCAAGCCAAACCGCTCACCGGCTGGTCATAGTCACCCTAGAGTTTGACCCGACTGGACGTACACTCCTCACAATAGGAAACGATGGAGCTTCCGTTGAGCAGCCCGGCGTCGTTAACTATGTACTTTAAACGACTTGTAAACAAACCAACTCTGGTAAAAGAAATGTTATTTATTTAAGTGTTGAGGAGATGAATACAATCTTCGTAATAGTTGAGAAGTGGGGCAAGGATCGTTATAAAATACCTGCAGGTGTAGGAACAAGAAGAGAACAGTTTAGTGATGCACCCTCATATGCCATTATTTGTACGTTGTGTATAATTCACCACCAGCCATGCATTGATATACGGCTGATGTGGAAGAATGCGTCTGATAATAACGTCCTTGTCCCCACGCGAAACCGTTTCATTCTAGACAGAATGTTTGAAATCGTTGGTTTCCGGAAGCTAAAGCCTATATTAGACGCACGTGTTACAGATATGCTTTATTTTGACACGGTTCTTGAATACGCATACACCGCTCTGCTCAACGGGTTTACCAAGTGTAAGACTGAACATGGCGAGAATGGCTTGGAACTGGATGCTTATTTAAAAGGTATGGACTCTTCGAAATATCTTGAACTTTGGTACAAAGGACTTGAGCGGTACTGGGTTCAGCTCACCTACACTGTTCACCTTGAAGAGCTATTTCTTTCTATAACGAGCAGCTGTCGGCACGACTTAGAAGATTATTTCAACTGCCGATATGCGTTGTGAAGAAGAATTCACGGTTGAAAAGCTCGGATTAGAAAGAATAAACCTTCGTTTGGAAAGGAGTGTTTATAAACTTGAATTGAATAATGATGTTGTGGCAAATGATGCCCTATTTGTACGTGCTTTTGATTGTATTCTATCCTTGTATAAATAGAGTGATAATTTGCCAACCAATTGTAAAGTGGGCCCAAAAATAGTGTTAAACGGATTGAAGGCCCTTTACATTGAGTATAGGCATCCGCGTACTTTGGTGAAATAATGTTAAATCGTATTTATTGCATAGTACAGAGCAACGATTATGTAACTGTAGACTCGACCACATGCGAGATTAGTATTTTAATTAAGCGCGGTAGATCATAAAGTAAGTGTATTTTGATGTGTGTGTGTATATATATATATATATATATATACAGGGTGTCCATAAATGTTTACCCTGAAAACAGTATGCTCTCATGTTATAATGACGAATCTCACATCCGTTTTCTTTTTACAGGTGATCTCGTACCAGCATAGAGTTTCTGTGCTGGTGTGTTTCGTCTACCGCATTCGCCGCTAGGAGCGCTGTAGTAGCTGTTCAGCTAAGATGGCGTCTGTGACAGAGAAGGCACAATGTGTTGTGTGGCTTGCAGGTGTGGCTTCTTCTTCGCTGAGAACACTGTTTCCGCAACTGTGTACCTGGATATGCTCATCAATTACGCCATCCCAAGTTGCAGGACAGGCAGCCAACTGTCATCTTCCAACAAGATGGGGCACCCCCTCATTGGGCGCATGTTGTTCGTGAAACTCTCGACCCAACATTTCCAAATCGATGGATTGGCAGGGACGGGCCAATCCCATGGCCCCCAAGATCACCAGACATTACCCCGCTGGATTTCTTTCTCTGGGGTCATGTTAAAGATTTGGTTTATGCAACAGTTGTTCCAGATATCAGAACACTGCGAGAACGCATTACGGATGCAATTGCAATAGTTAACCCACGAATGTTGGAAAATGTGTGGCGTGAGTGTGAATACCGTTTAGACATTTTACGTGCCACTAGGGGTGCACATGTGGAAGCTTATTCAGTTCATTAACTATGTATCAAAACTTTGTATGTTTATCTACTTATGATTAAAACTGTGTTTGAATACGAGTGTTTATTTAAAAGTTATAGCATGCTTTAATCAGGGTAATCATTTATGGACACCCTATATATATATATATTAGGGTGGTTTTATCTCAAAGAACACTCAGAGGAACACTTATTACAATGTTTTAGTGATTTAATTTGTCAAAATGGACGGCATTCTTTTCACATAACAGCTCCATTTTTTTAAAGGTGTCCCAATCGCAATAAAATTGATGGAGGTCTTATAAAAAACAAAATAGCTTTGAGCAAGTCCTAAATATATCCTGATCTCAAAACATTTTTTAGTGTAGCATTTTTTAAGCTAGTGGCACCAAATGCCAGGTTGGCATATCAGATATTCCGACATGAGGTTTATAAAACCACCCTTTTATATATATATATATATATATATGAAAATTATTTCATGAAAGTAACACGTGAAAAATATTTGATGAATAAAACCACGAAGGAAAGGAAACACAAAATGGTGCTCAAGCGCTTTCGTCGAATGACATCCTAAGGAACACTGAAGTACACTGAAGTACTCGATCCTGTTGTTTTGAATTCCTTCAGAACAGATTTAGATAAGAAGGGTAGAACGCTAAATCTTTGGTAAACTTGTATGCTACTCTATTAACTTTTAATTTTCATTTTATTTTTATATACATCGAACCTTAACCAAAAAAGGCAGAGTGTTAAAACCCGGGAAGATTTCCAGTATAAATTTGTATTTTTTTTTTATTTATTTATTTATTTTTTTTATAACATTGGTTGGAAATAATTCATTTGATCTTGTGCTAAAAATCGATATTTTTTCCTTACAAATTTGTATGCCTCTCCGATAATCCTTTAATTTTTAATTTTTATTTTTACTTCTCCAATTATTGCATATATATATATATATATATATATATATATATATTTTCTGTAACCTATATATAGGCTGTAACTCTTTATGTACTTCAGTGTTCCTGAGGATGTCATCAGACGAAAGCGCTTGAGCACCATTCTGTGTTTCCTTTCCTTCGTGGTTTTATTCATCATATATATATTATATATATATATATATATATATATATATATACATTGCATATGTTTTGGATTCTTCTGCACTAATATTTTGAATTTATATATGTGTGTATTTGCTCGTACATATATTAAATGTGTATATAGATTTCTCCTGTACGATATTAAGGAATAACTGAGGCGATGGGAATATACTGTATATAAACGATGCACGTTTGCTACAATAAATTTATATACGTATACACTATACCAAATGGCTGGTTATGCTTTCTAAGCCAATTGGCGGATTAAAACAACTGGCGGATTTCTAAACCATCTGATGCTGTCAAGAACATCTCCATTAATTAAATAAATAGCACAATCTGGCAACTCAAAAGTTAATAATATATATATACACATTCACCTAAACAAGTCATTTACGACTTCTAAGCCAGATTAAGCCTTCTAAGCTAAATGGCTGATTACCCCAACTGACGGGTTAAGACCTTCTAAGCCAGCTGATGCTCTCAATAGCTTTATTGTGCGTCTGGCCTTCCAGGCGAAAGCATGCTCTCTCTCTTTACTTCCTTTTCATTTTGCATCATGAGGAGGAGGGGGTGGGGGTTGGCACCTCACAACAAGGGGAGGGTGTTTGGCAACTTGCAGTAAGTGGGGAAGGGGGGTGGCACTGGCACTCATATGATCAACATTGCAATTGCATATGCATTCGAACATTTTGCGGTCTTACTACTACCGCCGAATCGTAGGTACACCGCACTATAGTAGCACCGATTTTTTACTCTTTCTCTCTCTCTCTCTCTCTCTCTCTCTCTCTCTCTCTCTCCTCTCTCTCTCTCTCTCGTATGAAAAATTCGTAGAACCAGATAATTTTATATATTTTTATGAAAAATGAAATTGGAGTTGTTTATGAGTGCAGATCTGTGGAATTTGAATGTGTTGCGCGTATTTTAACGCTTTCTCTTCCAGCGATTCTATATGGCATCATCAACAAATAGTGCGCGTAATTTCCTCAGATTAGCTTGAATGATGCCTTATGTCATTTAAATCTAACAATTAACTGTATAGCAACATCTGGCAGTCTTTTGGACATTCGCCTGAGCATTTAGAATCCAAAGAGGTGCAGAAGCTGTATGAAGGGTTACTCTCGTCTAAAATGCCGAAAGTGTGATGTACCATTATGTTTAACAAAGGACAAAACCTGTTTTAATGCATTCCATTCAAAGTAGAATGGTATACCAATGTGTTTAGCAAAAGTAAAAAATTGCTTTTATTTGTTTCATTCAAAGTACCAAAGTTATGTTTGTTTCTCTTATTACTTAATAGTGCCAATGGAATCATATAATTTCTAGTGTAATTAATTAAATAAATTTCTAAACAAAGTTTCGTTTATGTTTACATTAGCGTGTAGCGTCAGGAGCGATCTGGAGGCATACTTCAGGTTTTGTACAATCAACCTTGCTGATTTCAGAAAAGAAATAAAAAAATTTCTGCAACAAGCAGAACATCTTTTTCGCATGTAAAAAATACAAAATTCTTGTTAATCACAGTTGGCAACACTGACTGACATGGTACTTCTGGCAGCTTTCTAATTATTCTCAGTGAGTCATCCCCTGGAATTTCTTAGTTCTACTCTAGCTCGCTTGAGAGAAACAAGTGTTTTTTCTGTGGATGGGGTGTTCAAAAACCCCAAGGTACTAACGAAAGGTGCGTTTTGTGATATACACATTATACACATTTCTTTGTTTTGTTGTGTTTTACAGTGTTTATAAGTTTATTATATGTCTTAGGGTATATATATACCTATGAATATTTATATACATAATACATATGTGTGTGCAGTATATGTTTATATATATATTGGTAAACTTATTGTTTACCAATAAACCAAGCCTTATATATATATATAATATATATACTCATAATCATATATATTTTTAATTTATACGTTTGTGTTTTTGTTTCAGTGTTCCTGTGTGATACTTGTTGAGTTTGGCTGGTACAATGAGCACGCAAAGAACACGGGGATCTGCCAGCCACATTGTCTTTGGTTCTCCACTATCAGAGCTTCCTCTGTCTGAACTTCCAACCCGTATACAAGTTGCAAGGCATTTCCTCTTCTTGAAGGAGAACAAGTACACCAGCAACAGGGAGATTCTTCCAGAGGTATGCCAAACACTCATTGACCTTTGGAATCGTGCTAACATTCCATCACAGCCAATCAAGAATGTGAAGACCAAGCTGCTCCGATTGATGGAAAAAGGCTCACAAGCATCGAAGCAAGGCAAGCAGGCCACAAAAACCAAGAAGTTCGAGGAAAGCCTGAATCAATTGTTTGACATAGCTGTCTGCCAATGCGATGATCTGTCTGCATGCCACTGTGAAAAAGAAATGAAAGTTCCACGACGAGAGCATGCCTTTCTGATCGACCAGAGAACCACGCGGATCATGCAGATCAGTCGGGTGGATACGAATGTGACTCAGATGATGGAGAGAAGGAAGTCAAGAGAGGATCGGATGCAAGAAAGACAAGAAGAAGAGAATAGAAGAAAAACGGGACGGCAAGAGGTAGCATCCTCTGCAGATGTGGTCGAATCAGCTCAAGCAGAAGCAGACTCCAGTGGTGAAAGTGTTGGTGATGAGTGGATGGGTGATAGTGCCCAGGAGGACAGGAACATCACACCGATTCCCACTGTTGCTTTGGAAGCTGACCGGTATGGTGTATCGAACAGGGCTACTGCAGCTATCAGCACTGCAACATTGGTTGACTATGGCATCATTAGTTCTGATGATCAGATAAACGTAATTGACCACCACAAAGTATGGAGAGCACAGCAGAAGGTACGGAGGGATCTGAAGGAAGCAGTAACTTACCACGATGTGGAAGTCACTGCTTTATTTTTTGATGGGCGGAAAGACATGATACTAGTCAAAGAGAAAAAGGGGAACAAATGGAACAGCACAAAGAAAGTTGAGGACCACTATGTGCTGGTCGGAGAGCCTGGAACCTTCTATCTAAGCCATCTGACACTGGAACGAGGAACTGGCACTGTCATTGCGGATGGACTTCAAAATGCGATTGAAGAAATGGGTATTGCAGACAAGATAATTGCAGTGGGAGCCGACAGCACAGCCACAAACACAGGGCACAGAAGTGGAGCAATACACCTGCTAGAGTGCCGCCTGGGTCGCCCTTTGCACTGGTTCATCTGTAGTTTGCATTTAAATGAACTCCCGCTGCGCCACTTGTGCAAGGAACTCATCGGCCCAACAGAATCTGCAACTCAATGGAAAGGACCAATTGGCAAAGCTTTGGCCACATGTGAAAGTTTGCCACTTTCCTCTAGAGGAATTCAATGTATTCATGTTGGCCACACTCTCCCGGATGTTGACCTTACTGAATTGAGTCGTGACCAAGCCTACCTCTACAGAATGATGAAAGCGATAAGGACTGGTGTCATTAATGAAGATCTTCTACGAGAGAAGCCTGGACCAATCTCCCATGCAAGATGGGTTAAACTGTCAGCAGAATTTGTCGGCTATATGTAGCGATGGCGCAGCCAAGTGATGAACTGTATTCATTCAAACAGTTTGTCGTGTGCCACTATGGACCCATGTGGTTTAGCATCAAGTGCCATCCAAGGTGCACAGATGGCCCAAAACATTTCCTGGAGCAAATCAAGCTGCTACGATTACTGCCACCAACTAGCAAGACTGTCACATGGCCTGTGATCCAAAGAAATGCATATTGGGCTCACCCTGAAAATGTTCTACTGGCAATGCTTGCAGATGCAGATCAAGCAAACCGGAAATTGGCCATCGATGTAATCAAGACCATTCGACGAGCTCCCAAACCTGCTCAACAGCAAGTCAGAGAATTTCGGCCACCAAAGATCAAACAAAGTGCTCAGAATTTGAAAGATTTACTTCCACCAGTGGAGGAGTGCACAATGTAACCACCACTCACGAAGCAATTCTCTGTCGAACAACTCGATAAGATCACTGAAGAGCCCATTGTTGTCCGGATACCATGTCACTCCCAAGGTGTAGAACGCTGTGTTAGGATGGTAACTGAAGCGTCTGGGGCAGTGTTTGGAAAGGATTCAGGAGATGGTTACATTAGAGAAGTACATAAATCCCGTGACTTTATGCCGTCATTCAAAACTAAACGAGATTTTAATGTATCATTTACAAAATAAAACTATCTAGTCTACCTACCTACCTACCTACAGTGTATATGTTTATTCCAAAACTAAATTTTTCTATTTTTCTTGAAAAGCAGGGGTCAAATGATAGCTCAAACCCTAGGAAAACAAGTGTCCAAAAGTTATGGGGAACTAGCAATTTTCACGATTTTCACATGCGAAAAAGGAGGTGTTGCACTTGTCACAAAAAAATTTTGTTTTCATTTTTGAATTTAGGGAGGTCAATTGTACAAAACCTGAAATGTGCCTCTTCATCCGTTACACTTTGCCCATTGACGCTACACGCTAGTTTACATACCTATTTTCAACATTTTTAAGTGTTAAATTTTTTTTAGCTCAAAACAATAGTTTGGGACAGAAAAGGTTAATACATTAGATGTTTAGACGACCGATTCTACGCACATTTATTTTAAGCACTCTGGTCCTACACAGGAAAAAGTTAAAACTTAAAATATTCTAAACCGTAAAATTTGTCTAATTTTGTGAACACTTTGGTAACTTGTAAAACTAGGCGCAAAAGCACTTTCTAGATTACTGATCATTACTCCATCGTCCTGTGAGGACGTAAGTCATTGGTTCTTACTGTTGTAATACATGTCCGTAGTATCCCCACAAAAATGTAGAGTGGGGAGCAGTGGGTGAGGGTGAGCCATAAATTCAAAAGGTGCTTGAGGGTGGGTTTCGGGGTGGAGGGAAGCAGAAATGTAGAGTGGCTATGAAGGGAGGTAGGGTGTGGTTATAAATGGGGTGGGAGAGAATGGATATATATATATATATATATATATATATATATATATATATACAGTATATATATTAATGTATGGTGGTTTAACGGGGTGGGGGAGAATGGAAGTATATATATTAATGTATAGTGGTTATAAAGGGGGTTGGGGAGAATAGAGGTGTGTATATATAAATATATAGGGGTTATAAAGTGCTGTAGTGTCATGCACGTTTGTGTGTGTATATGTACGTTTGTGTGTATGTACTTGAGCGAATATCCGGTGTCCTTTCACCATGACTTTTAGAAACAGACTGGTGTGGCCTATGGCTGTCAGCGAGGAGCCACAGAATAGAGGGGATTGAAAGTGCAAATATGTAGAGTATGCCAGCTGTCAGTCAGGAGAGAGTACAAATATGTAGAGGAAGCCAGCTGTCAGCGCCATTGCCAAAAGAATTATAACAACTTTATTCAGAGTTCCAACGAAAATATATTCAAACTTATTAAATTTCCTCAAATCAAAAGAGTTCGACATTTAAAACAACAATTAAAGCACGCAATTATATTGAACTGATTTATTAACTTAATTTATTAACTTTCTAAGCTCACCATGCCAAAAGAAGTATTACTACTTTATTGTATCTCTCTCTCTCTCTCTCTCTCTCTCTCTCTCTCTCTCTCTCTCTCTCTCTACTCTCTCTCTCTCTCTCTCTCTCTCTCTCTATATATATATATATATATATATATATATATATTCACAAATAGGGGATATATATATATATATATAACAACAATTAAAGGGCGCAATTACATTGAACTGAATTATTAACTTACGAAGCTCACCATGCCAAAAGAATTATAACAACTTTATTCAGAGTTCAACCAAAATATATTTGTATATATATTATATATATATATATATATATATATAATATATATATATATATATATATATATATATATATATAGTCACAAATAGGGGAAATATATAATATATTAAAACAACAATTAAGGCACGCACTTACAATGAACTGATTCATTAACTTTCCAATCTCAAGGCCTTCAAACCAATAGAAATATATCTACTTTATTTCAGGAGCAACACAATAGAGTGTCACCATATATGCATTCGAGCCTCACAACTTATCACCACGACTTCTTGAAGCAGACTGGGGTAACCTATGACTGTCAGCCGATGGGCGTCAGCCATTCGTGCTGACGTCCCACAAATCTGGGAATATATATTAAATAAATATTTTTGGGGAATTAATAATAAAGCTATTTACATGTATGTACATATTCGGTATGTTTCCATGCATCCTTTTTATTTTCTGCCGCACCACAAACCAATTATAAATACTTTATTTAAAATATACAAGTCATAATCTAGTCCCAAATCTCAGTATATACATATTAAATAAATATTTTTTTCGAATTAATATTTTTCATGTATTTTCATAAAAGGAAACACAAATCCGGTTTTAATTTAATTATTTCTCTCTTTATCCTGTGAAAGGAATGTATGATATGAAGACACGCGTTTTCAAATTCTTCAAAATTGACCGTAACACTTAACTCGACCATTCTGCCAAAAAAGAAAAAGAAAAGTTCGTCGGATATCTCAACCCGAATCACAGATGCATTTAACACCGAATTTAACTCGAAGCTTTTCACTCAACCTTAACCACTAGGCCACCTAGGGTACTCATTTATCTACCAACCACTTTCTTTATTGTGTGGAAGGATGAACAGCTGGGCTTTGCTGTGCGCCGATTGCCGTCAACGGGTCTCGATCCCGGGGCTAATGGATTCATAGTCAGCGACGCTAACCACTACACCATTATATATTCATGACATGGAAATAAAATTTAAAACTCTTAGAACATTTAAACATTTTTGTCTTCAAAATATCTAGCACCATATTCGCTTAAAAAAGATTGTTGTTTTAAATGTAGAATTCTTTTGAATTGATGAAATTTAGTTGGTTTTTCGTTAAAACTTTCACTTCATATGAACATGAACAAACATATTTAATTTATACCACCATTAAATGAAATTCCATTTTCTATATTAGAAAATGACCTTTACATAACTTGGATAACACTACTAAAATGAATCTTTGGGTTCTGTAAGCACATATCATAAAATGCATATATTCAATTATTCTGTTAAAATTATTGCAGCCACAAAAATTGCAAAATCGTATTTATTTCATAAACAAAGAAGTACTCATTCAATTATTCATTGAAACAGGGCAAAAATAAGGGAGATGACCTATTCCATTTTCGTTAATAGGAAAGAAATACAAGCCTTTAATTAATCATTAAATGCCAGAAATATAACACTTATGAAACTGTCCATACAAAATTACATGCACACACACACACACACACACACACACTGACACACAGATATCCACATACACCACCTCCACACACACACACACGCTTTATAAAGAAGTCAGAAATTTCAGCAGGAAGAAATTAATGACAGATATACGAGTCTTTTACAGAACAGCGAGTGTATATATATATATATATATATTATACCCATTCTCTACGTATACGTCATTATTTTACAGTGCTAATGCGTGCATTCTTTTGATGGGATACGTGAGTAATGGCCGCGTATTTTCGAACCAAGCTCTACAGGAAGCGTTGTTACAAGATTTGCGATGTGAGAGTAGCACCGCATCGATCAGTGACGATTACGTTATGTATTATGTAATTCGAAAGCAGCCTATTGTTTTAAGGTGTCTCGATAACTCGTGGAACTTTTCTCTTACATAAAACCTCTTTTGAAATGAATGACGTAATAGTTTTTATTTTTTCTATTTTAAAAGACCTGACGCGGATCTACTTCAGTATGTGTTACAATATGAGGGCACGTTGGAAACCGACGCCCTTTTTGGGTAAGAAACCGTTTTTATTTTAAAATCAATCTCTCATTATTCTGTGAAATAGTAATGACAAAAACAAACATCCCTCTCATAAACCTGTGAAATAATAACAATAATAAATATCTCTCTTTATCCTATGAAAATAATAATAATAATAATAATAAAGAGTGGCTTACAGTAATATTTCGGTATTACACGAACATATTTCCGATCATTGCGTGATCGTCGGTGGAAGGATGTAAGTTTTATTCTTGTACGTATGTGTGTGTGTGTGTATGTGTGTGTGTGCGTGCGTGTGCTGAATAAGCCGGGTATTTTAAAAATTTTATTAATTAATAAAGCTAAAGTTTTATTCTGTATTTAAAAATATATATTTGTTAAATTTTATAACTTAAGTTGCCACAGTTATCAATTTCATTTAGCGTATACGTCACATTTTTTAGTAATATATACTCGTGTGTATATATATATAAAGAGCTGTAAAATTAAATGTAAGATATTTATTAAAGTTTTTTATTTTAAAGACTTGATGCGGATTTGCTTCGCAGCATGCTATAGTATGAGGGCACGTTGGGGCTGGAAGCTCAAACCATCGACCTTACCTGGTAAGAATCCATTTTTATTTTAAAATTTCTCTCTCATTATTCTGTGAAATAATAATAATAATGACAATAACAATCATTCCCATTTTTCTGTGAAATAATGACAATAACAAACATCTCTCATTTTATTCTGTGAAAATAATAATAAGAAAGCGTGGCTTACAGTAATATTTTTTGGTGTTAGGGATGACCAGCTGGTATTACACGAACATATTTCCCGGGAATGTGAGATCGTAATTTTTTTTATTCTTTTTTCTTGTATATATGTGTGGGCTGGGGGTAAGAATAAACTAAGTATTTTCAACATTTTATTAAATAATAAAACTGAGGGTAACATTTTAAGTATATTTATAAATTAATACATAATCTATTTATTGTATAGAACACATTTTACGTAGTATTGGCTTCAATAGTACACATTATTTATATATATATATATATATATATATCATGTTGATAGACGACGGGGATAGGATTGTTAGTACCGTCGTCTATCAACATGATGGTGCTCCTTGTCACTATGCCAAAATTGTTCAGGATTATCTAAATGGACGTTTTCCAAATCGCTGGATCGGACGCGGAAGCAACAGACCTTGGCCAGCGAGATCACCAGATTTAACCCCTTTAGATTTCTTTGCATGGGGCTTTATCAAATCGCACGTCTATCAGACGAAGATTACGAGTCTTGAAAACTTAAGTACATGTATACGAACTGCTGCAGATAACATAACCCCGCAAATGCTCCAGAATGTGTTTAGAAATGCTGCGGAACGATTTGAGCTATGCAGGGATACTGATGGGCGTCACGTCGAATCCTACTCTTAATTATTTAATAAATGTTACCACTTTATCATTTTATGATTGAATTCCATATAATTTCCAAGTGCTTCACAAAAATAGATCCTGACTTTATGTACACCCTGTATATAATTTTGTTACTGGCATATTACACGCTGGCATGTCACAAGCTGGCATTAATCGTCAACAGACGCAAACCTCGACCATCACCTCAGAGTTCCTGTTGCTAACTGTTTTATTATATGAAACGACGTTAAGATTTTTAAAATGTCTATCTAAACGGTTTTAAAACATATAACGCTGGGAGAGTTCACGACGGGCGCGGGAATATTATTCCATTTATCAATTACTTTAAATGTAACATTTTTTTAGCGATGTTAGTAATGAAACGTCTGCCACGCAATTTAAATCCGTTATTACGAGTATTGCTATTATCGAAAATGAACAATTTGTCAAAATTTACGTCATCATTTTATTAATGATTTTGAAAACTTCAATAAGCTCCCCCCTTAATCTCCTAGTTCCGAGTGAATGCAAGTCTAACTCTTTGATCCTATCTTCGTAACACTTGTTGCGTAGTGACGGAATTAGTTTCGTGGTGGTTCGCTGAACCCTTTCCAATCTATCAATATCCTCACGCAAATACGGGCACCAAAACTGAACGGCATACTCTAAGTGAGGCCTGAGTAGGGAATTGTAAAGGGGCAATGTAATATTCTTCGATTTACTTTGAAATTACGCTCTATGAAGCCTAACATCCTATTAGCTTTTGCGCAAGACTCCAGGCACTGGTTTCTAACTTTTAAATCCTTAGATACGCATACGACTAATTTTAATTCCTCGTCAACGCTCGCTAACTGTCGATCATCCATCGTGTACGTGTAATTGTTGTTACGAGAACCTATACGCAAAACCTTACATTTGTCTACGTTAAATTGCATCTGGCACTTATCCGTCCACTCCATAATCCTATTTACATCGTCTTGGAGCCTATTTCTATCGTCCACGTTAAGAACTTTGCCGCCTATTTTAGTATCGTCCGGAATTTTGACACGTTACTGGTCAAGCACACATCTATGTCGTTAGTATAGATTACGAATAGCAATGAATCCTGATGGACACGGCTACCTATATCAAACCACCCGATTCCCTACCATTAACAACGACCCTCTGTTTCCTGGCACGAAGCCATTCCTCTAAACACTTAACTACCTGACCGCGTATACCGTGCGAATTAACCTTCACAATTAATCTCCTATGCGGAACTGTATCGAACGCTATTTTAAAGTCTAAATAAATAACGTCAGCCGCTCATGCCTATCGTATTCGCGCACTATTTCGGTATAAAACTCTATCAAATTAGTTAAACAAGATTTATGGCGTCGAAGCCCATTCTGACAACTATTAATCAAATCGTGACTTTCTAAGTAATCGACGATACAATCCCTTACTCCGGATTCCAAAAGTTTACCGACAGTTGACGTTAAGCTAATAGGCCTATAATTGCTAGCTACTGTGTGCTCGCCTTTTGTAAAAATGGGAGTAACGTTAGCTAATTAGAAGACTTCAGGAATAATCCCCCCTTCCAGTGATTTATTAAAAAATTTTGTTAAGGGGCCTACGATAAAGTCTTTCAAATCTTTCAAATGTCTAGGATAAAGTGCGATAGGGCCTGGAGCCTTGCTACCTTTTAGCTTATCGATATAATGCGCAGTCTCACCGGTCTTAAACAGTTATTTCATTCAAAATAGTCTCGCTACTAAATGGAACGATATCGTCCACGTCGGGGACATTATTTACGTCTTCTACGGTATAAACTGTCGCAAAAAGTTGTTAAAAATACCCGCCATCGCCTGAGCGTCGGAAACTAAAAACGCTGTTAGCGTCCACTAGAGGGCCTATGTTATATTTTATCGGCTTACGATTGTTGACGTAGTCAAAAAACTTTTTCGGATTATGTTTACTATCCGCGGCTACAAGTATCTCTAAATTACACTTAGCATTCCAAACAGATCTTTTAACCTGATGGCTAAGCTCCATATATCTATTAAAGTTAGCTACCTTGCCCTTGCGCGCATTAAGTCTATACACTCTGTTCCGCTCGTTTATGAACTCACTTTTTTCCCTAGTCCACCACTTCGGCCTACCATGATTACTAGCGCGCGTGGGCCTACGCGGAATAAACTCCCTTTCGATATTCAAAAAACTTTCTTTAAACGCCTCCCAATGAAAATTTGCGTCATTACCCAAAAATATTTTATCCCAGTCCACTACTCTCATCTTATCCACAAAACTTTCAAAATTAGCCTTACGAAAATCAGAGATTTCTATTACGTTACTATCCTTACTGTTTTCTATCAATACTTTAAACCTAATAATTTGGTGATTACTCATCCCAAACTCTCAACTACTTCCAAATCTTCAAGTATATTTTCGTCGTTCGTCATCACCACATCTAAAATATTGTCACCGTTGGTTCGGTAACCATCTGCAGTAAAAAATCATCTTCCATGAATTCACTCTCAAACCCTCATCATTACCAGTAAAAGTCTCGTAATTAACGATAGGGCGGTTAAAGTCTCCGACATCTACATATACTATCCCGATTATTAATAAAGTTAGGAAAAGTGTGTAAAATCTAGTATCGGTATGGAGGGGTTGAACGGGAGGTCTATAAACAACAACGAAATTAAAGCTATATACATAGCGCCTAGCCTACCCAACCGTCAGCCATCATCATTTTCTCTTCATTCATTTCTCGCTGCATTTATCATTTATTGCTTATTTTTAAGCATGGAATTTGAACGAAGAGACGTACGTAAGCTGATTTATTTCTTCTGGAAACGTGGAATGTCACCTGCAATCATAGCAGCAGAGATAAATTCGACACTTGGTGCTGAAACAACAAATGAACGTACATGTCGTCGGTGGGTGGCTCAATTCAAGGAAAACGATTTCAATGTCGATGATAAACCACGTTGTGGTCGACCATCACTGGATTTGAACACAGGTATACAAAACTTTCTGGATACAGAGAAGTATGCTACGACTAGGAGTATTGCATTAGAACTGGGAGTTTGTCACAGAACAATTCAGCAGCATCTTATTCAGATGGGGAAACGTTATTTATCTAATCGATGGATTCCACATTATTTAACTGTTGAACAAAAGGCAAACCGTGAACGAATATGTTTAGAGTTGTTTGAGAAATATGCTGCAAATGATTTCTTGGGACAATTAATTACAATGGACGAAGTTTGGATCTATTGGGACAATGATGGCAGCTATCACCATATGAGTTGGAGAGGAGATGGTGATATCCCAAATGTGGAAGTTCAACGGACGTTGACCATTCGTAAACATCTGCTCTCGGTATACTGGGACTGCAAGGGTGTTCTCCTTTTGGAGGTATTGCCACATGGACAAACAATAAATGCTGATATTTACTGTCAGCATTTAGATCGCTTGAAGGTAGCAATTCAGCAAAAACGTCGGCGACTAGTTAATGGGGGATACCACCATCTTCACTACCTCCATGATAACGCGAAGCCTCATACAGCTGCTAAAACTGTTCAGAAACTGCGCGATCTCTGTTTTACAGTATTGCCACATCCCCCATATTCACCAGACCTCGCACCGTCTGATTTTTACCTTTTCTCCCCACTTAAATCTTCAATTCGTGGTAGGAAGTTCTCATCTGCGGAAGAAATTCACGCTGTTCTCGATGCCTGGATTACCGCTAAACCACGGACATTCTTTGCACATGGCATCAGGAAATTGCCAGGAAGACGGCAAAAATGTATTGCAAATAAAGGCGATTACTTTGAACATCTTTCTACCACTGAAGATTAACTATGTTTGGTTTTATTGAATAAATTTTATTTATCGGACAAAACTTTGTATACAATCCTATATATATATAGTGGCCTACGGATCACCAATTTCTCGTGGCCTATCAAGTAGGCTTACTATAATTAGTGAATTATATTTAAATGAGTAATTAGGGGTCACCAGTTTGGGATACAGCCCAAACAAACAATATTTAATAAGGAGAGAGAAATTACTTTGTTGTTTTGTGTTTAATTTGAAAAATAAATGAATTATTTGTTCACAGTGATTAGCAATTCTATAACGATATTTGTACTATATTACAAATGACTAATTATTAACAATAGGAAATGGTTACACAGTATAATCGTTAAGTAAGTAGAGTAGTATATAGTAGTATAGCCGCGTTTGGGCAGAGGAATTTGGGGTGTTTTGAAACTTGCCCCTGGAGGGATCCCCTGAAGGCCTTCGCCTTTCATCACCTTATTTATGGGTCGGGTCCCACCGTCCTTAATGGAAGGCATTTTAAAAAATAAAAAATAAATAAAATTAAAAAAATATTAAAAATTGTAAAATAAAAAAAAAATTAAAAATTAAAAATTAAAACATTAAAAAAATAATTTAAAAATGTAAAAAAAAATTCAAAAATCCTCCTAGCGTTCCTCGCCTTCCTTTAGAAGACTTCATGGTCTTACATGGGAGAGGTTTAAAAACAAAACATTCAAGTACGAAAAAAAGGCACTTTTTACGCAGCGTTCCGGCGCGTTCCGTCGTGTTCGTGGCCCCGTTAGTTTTAGCTGCAGAGGGAGCAACACTTTCACACATCAGACTGATATTATATAAATATATATATATATATATATATATATATATTATATATATAAGTATATATATATGTGCTTTACACGTACAAACTAAATAGCAGAGTCGCCTTATGACTACAGAGTTTGACACTCAATTTTGAACTTTATATCTCGAACAATAGAAATGAAAACTTAAAATAAATAACTCATGCATTAAAAAAGTTTAAAAGTCAGAAATAGACTCATACCTCATACGAAAGTATGTATGGACCTCAAAACATACAAGAAATTGTGTTGTATCCTGAAAGCGTATTATTATAATTTAATAGCACATTACCTCTTCGAGTGTAGTTCTATCATATATATATATATATATATATATATATATATATATATACACATGAAGCGTACATCCCATATATGAAATCAATGCATAATTTATTTTAAAAATTTCTGCAGTATTGCAATATATATCACTGAGAAAATAAATCTGTATTATACTTATTTGTGTCTATGGTACTCATGAAGCTTTTAAGCGTGATGGACTGTCTTGTTTTTTTTATTTACTTCATTATCTGTTTGCTGTTTGCATACTCAGCGAACAACTCTTTTTTTTTCTTCTCTCGCTTTGCAATGGAAACATAAAATTTATATTAGTTTTTTAATAGTTTTCTGTCATTTTTAAAGGAGAACCTTACGTTAAATGCAACAATATATTCGCTATGTATGAACATATGTAAAGGCAAATTATATTTTGCTCTAATTACAGTAATAGCTATTTTAACACGAAGTGTACTATAAGAAAAAATGCTTCTCCAGCGTACATAATTTTTCCACTGGGGTCATTTCACAGTATATACTGTATTATCAACTCTTCTTAATAAGTAAGTTCCCGAAATCGGAACCCTATACTGTAAGGTTGCGGACTAAGAAATGTAATTTTTAGTGAAGAAACATACCCAAAACGGATTATCTCTAGTTTCGGGCACGTCCGCTTTGCGAGCAAATAACGACATTTGCGTTTTAAAATATTTTTTCTTGTTTTATTGAGGTCTTACAAGGTTAATTAAAGAATATTATTAATGATATTAGAGAAAACAATATTAAAGAATACTTATTAATGGAAAATGGAATTCCAGACGATAACTAATTGCAATCCCCACCAAACGCTGTTCTCTCCCACGTCCCCCGCCCCCAAACAACAAGAAAGCGAAAAATATTTTCCTTCATTACGAGTAGGAAGGCCAAATCGTCGCGTGCGCGTTGTCGATGAACTCTGGGGTCGGTGACACAAATGTTGACCTCATGGAGGCATAGTGACATTCTCGATGACCTTCAGAAACAAAATGACACAGCGCTTTATCCTGGAACTTAATCTCTCGTATCATTCGAGGAGATTTCCTTCTCTCTCTCTTCTCTCTCTCTCTCTCTCTCTCTCTCTCTCTCTCTCTCTCTCTCTCTCTGGGCGTCGCCAAGGTCCACAAAAATTTGAAATGAGAATTTTCTGTCTTTCTCGACGACCCTTAAAGGAGAACTGAATTCTCGTAGAGAATCTTTATTGTTTGAAGTAGGCCTTTTTTTTAATTAAAATGAACAGTCAAGCTAACAATCTGCCATAATTGGCAGTCATCTTGCAGCATCTCTCTTCTCTCAAGGTTATAGTCATTCTTTGTTATTCTTTGAATATGTATATATATATATATATGGGATGTTACACACAGACCGTGCATGGAACAAGGAATTCTTCTGGGAAAATTAAATCCACCATAGTCCGAATAAGTAATGGTAAATGAGAAGTATATATATATATATATAATATATATATGGTTTGTTTAGGTGTGCGACTGTGTGTACGTGTGCATATAGGGTGAGTACAATGAGAGAGAATATATAACCTGTTTCCATTGTTTTTCATTTTTTTAAGGAATATGCCAGATGGTGTCTTCGTGACCTGCTGAAGTGTTTCTTACCACTTTACAGTAGCAATTAAATTGGGAAAATACTTTGTATCACGTCATCTTTTTCTATATATTTGTCATACACACTTACAGCTGGCCGTCAAATCATTCATTATTTACTTAATAATACATACAAGAAACATTTTTCTTTAAGCTATCTGAAGCTTTTAACAACGTACTGTATTTATTCTTCAGCAAATCTTGAACGGGTGTTTCAATATAACTCGAAGAAAAATATCAATGTGAATTGCCTGCAACATCATGTATTTTAATCCCTAATAATAATATGTAGTTTCACAATATAATACCCGAAAATATTAAGTACGTCTTTATTCCACAAATTCGGGAAAATATAATTGGAATATAATTGATGTTCTGTAATCTTAATCAGGGAATTCACTCTTAAATAGCTCTAACGAAGGTATCACTATTTGAGAAAGGACTCGGAATCATTGTTTTACATAATGAAAGTCAAAAATCTAAGAAAAAGTAGCCAATGCTGGTGTTTCACTGTCGGCATTGAACAAAATCAAATGACATGGCACAGCTGACACTGCAAGAAATAAGGAGAACAGAGGACGAAGATGGGAAGCAACGAAAAAAAAAGACATTAAAAGATGTTCACTGGAACAGCGACTAAAAATAAGTGACAGAAAATAAATGACAATGTTCTCTGCAAAAACTAAAGTATTTCGAAAGTACACTGACAGTAGATCGAAAGTAGATCGAAGGCAGCTGAAGCGGTTCTCTTCCTGATAAGTGATGTCCTCTAAAATTAAACGAAAAATACAAGTACACTTTCAGGGACTAAAGGAAATCTTTGAATTTACTTTCATTGTACCTTCGGCGCAACAAGTGTACTCTTTAACCACTTCACTCCTTCGTATAGACTGTGTGCTATATTAACATTGGTTTTATGACGTACCAGTAGGTCAAAGGGGTAAAGAGGTTAAATACTTTAGATTTAGCATACACTTAGTCCTTTTTCTACTCTTTTCTAAAGTAGAGAACGTATACCCATTTCGTCGACAAGACCAAAAGATCGACACGAAAGAACTAACCCTAACCTAACCTAACCTAGTTTAATCTAACCCACAATACATATACTTGTCGAAAGAATGTCAAGTCGATCAGATGGCGTAATGCCAAAAGTAGACAGAGTGGACAGTTTTTTTTAGTGTACAAGCATTTTCCCCAGTTGATTATATACTCGTATATATATATATATATAAAATTTTATATATATATATATATATATATATATATATATATATATATATGATACACACAGACAGTGCATGGAACAAGGAACTCTTCTGGGATAATTAAATCCACTATAGTCCGAATAAGTAATGGTAAATGACAAATACCATAGTTTTTCTTTTCATGATGCTAGCCCGACGTGGGCAACGGGTCACTCGCAAAGAGGTCCCATAAATATAGCTTCCCTCACCAGCTATCTGCAAAGCAGACAGGATCCAGCTTTGGGACATGGATCTAGGGTTTAAAGCACCTAGCCATGCTACATTTAGAACCTCAATATAAGCAAAAGACTCGCTGCCTTCACGTCAGATTGAATGCATCAAAGAAAAAGAAAAAGGGACATGTTATGTGCCTTAAAAAGTGGACGCTCAATTCTGCCAGTTGAGGTTTAAGTTTTGGTTTTTGGCTAAAATATAATAGTTACCCCTTTTTCTTTTTCTTTGATGCATTCAATCTGACGTGAAGGCAGCGAGTCTTTTGCTTATATTGAGGTTCTAAATGTAGCATGGCTAGGTGCTTTAAACCCTAGATCCATGTCCCAAAGCTGGATCCTGTCTGCTTTGCAGATAGCTGGTGAGGGAAGCTATATTTATGGGACCCTTTGCGAGTGACCCGTTGCCCACGTCGGGCTAGCATCATGAAAAAGAAAAACTATGGTATTGTCATTTACCATTACTTATTCGGACTATAGTGGATTTAATTATCCCAGAAGAGTTCCTTGTTCCATGCACTGTCTGTGTGTATCATAAAAAACTCAGGGGACCATTCTGAGTTCATTCCCATATATATATATATATAATATATACTGTATATATATATATATATATATATATATATATATATATATACATATACTGATATAATATATATATATATATATATATATAATAATATATATATATACATATACTGTATATATATATATATATAATATATATATATATATATATATATATATATATATATATATAAATAATAAGAGGAAAGTGTAAACACCAATTGACGAGGGAAGTACTCCGGGGTGAACGTTAGGCAAACGACAGGAAGTGCTAGAAATCTCGTTTCTCCTATCACCGTCCTTTTTAGCTGATTTTTTTTCCGTGTATCATCCAACCTGTGAGGAGTCTCAATCACACTTCTCTCACTGTTTCTTCACTACACATACATGCATCTTACACACTACATAATCTTTTCAAAATTACAAAATAAAAACAATGGCAACAACTGTCAGTCAGTCAGTATTCAGTAACTTCAAGAGCCTCGGAGTCCACTGGGGAGGGCACCATAAATATCCCTACTTCTGGTTCCCCCGCTGCCGATACAGGAACGCAGACCCAGGTAGCGGGGCTGGATCTGCAACTGACCATTCGAGATGTTCTGGGCCTCTACTTCATTCACTTTTCATAAACTTTTGCAACGTTCGTGGCCTTTCCTGAAATTTTTAATCTGTTGAACACCACCTCTCCTCCTCTAAACCTCACCTTCTCTTCCTCACTGAAGCTCAGGTGTCTGAGAAGACTGACAGCAACCCCTTTTAGGAGATTTCAATGTTCACCACCACCTTTGGCTTTCCTCCCATCTCACTAACATCCTTGGTGAGCTAGCTTTCAACTCTTCTATCCTGAATGACCAAGAGAAGATTGTACAGCACCCTATTCGTATCCCCGATCGCCTTGGAGATAGGGCAAACATTCTGGATTTATTTCTTACCTCTCATCCTTCTTTATACTCTGCCAAATCTTTTTCTCCGTTGGGTTCTTCCGACCACAATCTTATATCTGTTTCCTGTCCTATCGCTCCAATTCCGCCTTTGGATCCTCCCAGTGCCTTTGGCACTTTGGCGCCGCTGATTGAGAGTTCCTTAGGTAGTACTTGTGTGATTTCCTATGGAATGATTATTGCTTCTGTTGACGGGGCCCTTCCAAGTGTGCTGAGCGTATCACGAAGGTGATTATCTAGGCCCGGCATGGAGGGGTACATTCCATATTCTATTCCTACCACAAATGCAAAAATAACCTTGGTTTAACTTTACTTGTTCTAATGCTATCCGCAACAGAGAAGTCTTTCAGAAGGTATCGTCTCCATCCAACTCCTGATTCTCATTCAGCTTATATCTCTGCCCGGAATCGTACAAAATCTGTTCTTTGACTCATCAAAAATTCCTTTGTCCAACAAAAATGTGAAAACTTATCCAATTCTAATTCTTCACGCCCTTTCTGCGATCTAGCCAAGAACCTCTCTAACAATTTTACTTCTTCTTTCCCTCCTCTTTTCAATTCTAACGGCCCAGTTGCCGTCTCTTCTGATAAAACTGAACTCTTCGCTTAAACTTTCCCCTCCAACTCAACCTTGGACCGATTCCATTGCTATTCATTTATCTCCTCCTCCTTCTGACTTAATTATGTCTGAAATTAGAATCTCTCCCAAAGATTTTCTTTCTGCCATATCTGGACTTAACTCTAGCAGGGCATACGGTCCTGATGGTGCTCCTCCTGTTGTTCCCATGAACTGTGATTCTGTGTTGACACCCTGCCTCAACAAACACTTTCGTCTTTGCCTTTCATCTGGTACTTTTCCTTCCCCCTGGAAGTTCGCTTTCATTCAGCATGTCCCAAAGAAGGGTGACCACTCTAAACTCTCCAACTATCATCCAATTGTTTTGATTTCTTGCCCTTCTAAAGTTTTTGAATCAATCTTTAATAGGAAGATTCTTAAGCACCTCTTTCCTTACAATCTTCTTTCAGATCGTCACTATGGGTTCCGGAAGGGACCATCTACTGGCAATCTTCTTGCATATCTCTCGCAATCTTTCATCTATTAAACCGGTCATCGCTCGAACAATTTTCCTCAATCCATCTTTCCCTGTCATGACCTCCGATCATTCAAACGCAGAGTGTCCAGGCATCTCGGAAACCTTTGACCTTGATTTTGGCTCTCTTCTTCTTCTATAGGGGGTGCCTTTTTGCGGGCATTCGTCCTTGGCCTCTCTTTCCTACATAATATATATATATATATATATTTCTGATAATATATGAAACAGATCCATATGAATAAACGAATTATTTCTGAGTACTTTTGTCTATTTCAATACCCCATCAGGGAAATACAATAAAATTATTCGGAATTATTTTATTTTACTTGTGGGTGTGTATCATTAATAATTTCAAGTATTTAACTGTAAAACTCATTCATTTTAACTATATTATTTACATTATTAAAAAAATTGTTTCACTATAGCCGGAAAGATGAGTGTCAGTCATAGGAAATTGGAGTGCACATGTTTGCATGTCTGGAAACTCATTATCTTCCGCATGCAAACGCAGCGTTGTTTGCACCCGGTGGTTCCCGTCACTCTTTGCTATTCTGCGTTACTCCTAACTTCGCAAATAATATACCCTTTAAACCCCCTTTCGTGTACCCAACAACCTTGTCCCAAAAGTGGAGTGTATTTTGGATGTTGCGAGATGGCTGTCTCAGTTTGTTCTTCCTTTATCATAGAAATGCAGTTCATAACAGCACATGTTTTCATATTTCGTGAAAGAACATGCAAATATTAGTGGAGTTAACGAAGCGAATGAATGAAGACTAAAATGCTTTAAATTTGTCATAATTTTTTTTAGGATGAGCGGGGAAATTAGGATTTCTTCCTCGTTATCAGTCAAATAAAACTTTTTTACTTCACATATTTTTTCATTCGTGTAAGTGATGTGTTGCTTATTTTGCGGTGGAAGACGACGAGTAGTTACCAATGGGGTGAAATTCTCAAAGAACACGCTTGTATTGATGTATTTTGAGCCTGAAAATACTTTCTTTAACTTATAATATCCTCGTACAAAGAAACAAAATTTTATGAAAATGTGAAAAAGCCGAAAGTAATCCTTCTTATAACTCCAACTTTTATGTCGTGTCGTGGTTCTTGAAAGGTTTCTAAATTTGGCGATACTGAAGGAAAAAAAACAAAACAGTGAAAGGATCCATATAATTGAAATACTTCCGCATCCCTCTGGTGAGACTCGCAAATTTGATTTGTTCTTCGAGGACACCTTTGCGATTCATGCGTCGATGAAAATCTTCGATGCAAGACGAGAAGTGGAAACCCCAATTAGTTACACGGATGAAATACTGCCAAATTTTCTTCTGCCTGAGAGAGAGAGAGAGAGAGAGAGACAGACTTTATATCGATGATTCTCTCCATTAACATAAACATGTAAACATTTGCAAATTAAAAGTTATATAACTTCTGAATCATAATCCTCGTGGCAATCAAAGCAAATCACGCATGCGTCTTTAGTTAGGCTTTAAAATTTTGATGATTTGATAAACTGAATGTTTGAAAGTGAAGGCGAAATTCACTATTTTCTAAAAATTCGATTCTTTAAATTTTTATTTCCAAATGTTTTGTTGTATTTTATTTAAGATTTAGGATTTAGGTAATATTTAGGATTGAAACAATGAACAAACTTTTTATTAATGCACTTATAATCTGCCTGAACTAGACTTAAAACACGTACAAAAACTGTGTACATTAAGTTATATATTTAGTATGTAAACAACTCAAAGTAAAGTCATTTACGTGAGCAAATAAAAAATTAGTTTCTTGACATTAAACAAATTCACTGTTTAATTTAATGGCAAACAAATTGTCACGGGAAAATAAATGTCATTGACATTTAAAATAAAGCGATAATTGTTCATTGCTATTTGAGGTTATTTGTATTGTGAACTCAATTATAAGTTCAGGAAAGAATAGTCTCATTTTTTTAACATTTAGTTGATAAAAGAGTGAAGTTATTAGCATTTAGTTTAGTACAAGTAGTAAATGTTTTTTGTACAATTTTTAGTTCCTGTTTTGTATAGCAGATATGTAAGGAATTTAGCGGGTATTGTGACGGTAGTGATACAAGCATGAAATTTGGCAGGCTTGTAGAGCATGCCTAAAGATAATTTTTCAACTATAGGGCTATCGCTGGTTTCGGATCTTTTCCGTTTGGGGGCTAGCAGCTAATTTTAATGAAAATCGCTATACTAATGTAGTTTTGGTCACTGATTTAAAAAAATAACTTTTTTTTTTGGAGAAATGAAAAACAAACATGTTAGAGCACTTTAAATAATTAATGTGTTTTAACGAAAATATCATGACTTAACTTAACCAATCGTCAAGGGCGTACAGCTGACCTAACCGGGCATTCAATTGACCTAACCTGACATTCAGTTGACCTAACCGGGCATTCAAGTGACCTAACTGGCATTAATTCTTGATTTTTTTCTGCTACTTTTACAGATCTGCCGGGATCCTTCAAAAAACGTATTCTTCGTAAAGTTGCACTTTTTACCGTTTGACCAACGCTGTTGGCAACGAAAGAACTGGGTATTTTTATCAAAGGAACACACTTTCCCACACTTAGAGCACTTTTTCATAAACAGGAGCAGTTTGTGACTCAAGCTAAATTTAACACAATCCTCTGTAACTAGTTTAAGCTAGTTAAAACACATATTAATTATTTAAAGTGCTCTAACATGTTTGTTTTAAATTTCTGCAGGAAAAGAAAGTTATTTTTGAAATCAGTGACGAAAACTACATTATATACCGATTTTCATTAAAATTCGCTACTAACCCCGAAACGGAAAAGACCCCTGATTTCCCCTATAAGGAGAGTAGCTACTATTTTCGAAGATGGTCGCCAACTGGGTGTATCGCGAGTAAGCTTATGGTACAATTCTGTTCCACAGTGAAGGTAATGACTGCTGTGTTTCAGTATAGTATCTTTTACAGGGACATTCTTAGTGACACCTAATACCACACACATATCTTGGTTGTTATATAGGGTCCGGCAGAATCATCAGACTTGATCTTTAATGAATAAACTCAGTAGTTCGCAAAACGGTAGAGCGCAATGTAATTACACGCAACAGTGCATCTTGAAACCTTGCAACCTTGCTTGTAACATGATGAGAGACTGTTTTTAACCACTCCCAACCCTCCAAGGGGGGTATGCAACAATACCTCCCCCCTATAATATATATATATATATATATATATATATATACAGGGTGGGCCGTAAGTTTCCATACATAGGAAAAATAAACATTTTTTTATGGACAACCATTTTTATTTATATAATATGCTCTACATGGTTGCCATTGTTTTGAAAACACATTTCAATACGTGTTCCCCACTGTTGATGAACACGCATTAGCACAGTTGACGTTATGCTTGTAATGGCGTTGGTGATACGTTCCTTTAGATGATTTATGTCTCGTATCTTTTCCTGATACAACATGGCCTTCAAGTGCCCCCAAAGATAGAAATCAAGGGGGGTGAGATCTGGGGATCTGGGAGGCCACTCCACAGGACCACGCCGACCAATCCAAGCATCCGGAAACTGCTGATCCAAATACCGACGCACGTGAAGACCATAATTTAAATTTTCCTATGTATGGAAACTTACGGCCCACCCTGTATATATATATATATATAGCTGTGTGTGTAATCTTCAACCACAAAAGTATATGAAATGTATATATGTGGGGTGTGTATAGAAAAATAAACCGAAACCTCTTTTATATATGTGAATTGTATGTGTATATATGTGATCTCCAAGGGGGAGAGGGTAACCTAACCTAACAAGGGTAATAAAACACAAGAAGGAAAGAGAGGAGGAGGAGAGAGAAAGAGAAGATGTCCTCAGAGGCATGTCTCGAAGCATTTTGAATTGTTCACTATTCCTCCTGGGCGGCTTTAGCACCACAGACAGTTGACTTAGAAGGCGTGTGGCGTAATCGCCTTAGTTTAGTGACTTATATTTACATATATAGGCTAACTGGAGTGGCACCTTTTCTCACATCAAATTTTTAAAGTAAAATATGGCCTTCCTGGTTGGCTTCAGAACCCCAGCCAGTTGAAACAGCTGGAAAATACAGCCAGTCGCCTTAGGTACACACATACACACAAACTGTATTGTTTACATATATATATATATATATATATATATATATATATATGAAACGACACACAGTATAATTAATGTAAAGAACGACGTTTGTTTAGAAGAGTGTCCGCACAAGAGGAGAGAAAACGAGCAATGAAAAATGAGGCACCTCCCGGGAATCGAACCCGGGATCATCCAATTGCCGGTCGGATATGATAACCACTACATCAAGGTCCCCAATTAATCAGAACTCGTAATTCTCATACATACTAGCGGAATCGAATGCCCTTTAGAGGAGGCACCTTCTCCGGTCGTATGTAAGAGAATTACGAGTTCTGATTAATCGGGGACCTTGATGTAGTGGTTATCATATCCGACCGGCAATTGGATGATCCCGGGTTCGATTCCCGGGAGGTGCCTCATTTTTCATTGCTCGTTTCCTCTCCTCTTCTTGTGCGGACACTCTTCTAAACAAGCGTTGTTCTTTACATTAATTATACTGTGTGTCGTTTGCAGTTAAAAAATATATATATATGTATATATATATATATATATATATATATATATATATATATAAGCAAAGAACCAAGGAGAAAAGGAAAAGGAAACACGAAATCCATTTCGTGTTTCCTTTTCCTTTTCCCTGTGGTTCTTTGCTTATTAAAAAAGATCATGTGTTGTTCTGTGATTTTATTGCATATATATATATATATAAGGTTGTAATACGTGTATATATTCTGCTCGATTTTTTTAGTTCATTCAAAACAAAAATTAAAGGACTTATAAGGACGAATTTGCCCGAAATTTTAGTTTATCCACAAAAAAATTAAATGACACAATGACATATTAATCATCAATATAATTCCCTTCTTTTCTATAACCTCCTCCCACCTGTAGAAAAGTTTTTTATGCCACGTTCGAAGAAATCCATTGGTTTCGAATTAAAAAAAGTGATCACTTCGTTTTCGATAGCTTCCCTGGACTGCAACTTTTGTCCATCTAGGTGGTGTTGCAGACTTCTGAATAAATGGTAGTCTGAAGGTGTGATGTCCGAAGAATAAGGTGGATGAGGCATTTTTTCCCAACCAAATGCCTCCAATTGGGCAGTGGTGATTCGAGCAGTGTGAGGGCGCGCGTTATCCTGGTGGAATAGAACATCTCTGCGATTAATTAATGCAGGACGTTTTTCTTGTAATGCCATCTTCAATCGTTGGAGTTGTTGGCAATAGACTTCGGCTGTGATTGTTTGGTTATCTGGCAGAAGCTCAAAATGAATAATTCCTTGCATATCCCACCAAACGCATAGCAAAATTTTGTTTGGATGGGTTCCATTCCTTGGCTGAGGTTCAGGCTTTGTTTCACGGCTAAGCCACTGATGTCGACGCTTAATATTGTTATAGAGGGTTCAAAAACGGTGCCTGCAGTTGCCGAGAATGCAGTGATGTGCAAATATCGATTCGATGTTGAAGATTCACTTGTGATAAATCATGCGGAACCCATTTTCCAACCTTCACTACTTTTCCTAACAGCTTCAAATGACGATGAATGATCATATGGCTAACGCCGAGTTGCAGGCAAGTTCTCTTACAGTAACCGTTGGGTTTTCCTCCACTGTTGCTTTCAGCAACTCTTCATCTAACTCATTTGGTCGTCCTGTTCGTTGATAATCTTTCAGACTGAAGTCTCCATTTCTGAACTTCTCAAACCATCTCCTACACATCCATTCGCTCACATCATTTCCATAAATTCTTTGAATGTTTTTTGCAGATTCACTAGCGTTAGATCCTTTATGTAACTCATACAGCATCACATGTCGAATATGCTTTTTCGTGGGTTCCATGTTTTTCAATTACTGTAATATCGTAGGGGTGGCGTTGTAACTGTATGAAAAACACCAGAGAAAATATTCATTAGCCTAATACTAAACTAGCCTAAGTCATTCTGTATCATTCTGTATCGTGATAAAACCTGTGCGAACCTGTCGCCGCGTGTATTTTGCAACATTTCTAAAACTATTTCACATTATCTTGAGGTTATTCTATTATCTATCTTCCGTTTTCTAATCGAACAGAATTTATGTTACAACCTGATATATATATATATATATATATATATATATATATATATATATAAATATGTGGTGTGTGTGTGTGTATATATATATATATATATATATATATTAGACTGGCCCAAAGAAACTTATTTTTGAAAAGTGAAAGTCTCACCCCCTAAAATTGTTACCACCATCATAATATACTCGCACACTAAATTTTAACAATATCTATGCACTTTTGGTGGTGCCGACAGCTCTTGTATTTTTCACTTATTGCGAAAATATCAATTGCTGGTAAAATTACTTTAAGAAATCCCATAATTCGTAGTACAAATATTGTATGTAAACCATGCTTATCCACACTCTTGTGGATTGTGCTCCACATGTTACACTGTTACACATGTTACACTATCACATGTTACACTGTTAAGTAGAAACACGTCTTTTGACCTGACGTCATTACTGGTGACGTCATCTGCTGCGGAGGAAAATGTGAGGGTCGCTGTTCAGGTCAGTATTGTTTAAGACGCAGTGAGAGATTGATGTGCGAGTGTTTTCTCTTAATATTTGCAGATTTTATCCTTCACCATGTCCGATTCAATTGTAACAAGAAGAAAAACTGAAATATGGCTGACTGGACAGCCAATTGGCACAATTGGCAGTAAGAAGCTTCCATCCAATGGAGATGTACTACGTCGGCTTTTCTGTCTCACAAACAGTAAGAAAACATTGAAAGAAGCATCCAACATAGTTTATGCTGAAATTTTTGAGATTTGGGACAAAATACCCACCAGAGCCAAACAGCATGTACTAACGAAAATTCAAAAAATGTATGAGAAATTCAGATCACTTCAAAAATCAAAATGAAACCTTAATCAAAATCAAATTAAAAAAGAAACTGAATTCCAAGATAGTTTAGATAACCTTTTTGATATAGCTCACGCAAATGCTTTACAAATGATGTCAAATGAGGAAGATAGATCATTCCTACATGCTCAAAGAGAAAAAGGGAGGCGAGGTTACATGATTGATATTGATAACAAACTGGTCGCTAAGCAAATGCGAAAACGGAAAAAAGAGGAAAGAAATGCTGCACTAAAAGAAGCTGAGGCATTGCGAAAGAAACTGTCATCAGCTGCAGTTCAGTTCAGTAATAGCAGTTCAAGCAGTAGTAGTGATGAGCAACCAGAGCCAGGCACATCGTACACTCCTGAAATGACATCCAAACCTTCAAGCAGCACAATATCAAATAAGTGTAAGCGCATCGTAACACCTGATCTTGCAATGGCATTAAATCGAACAAAAACAAGTGATCGTAGTGCTGTTATGGTGCTTTCAGCTGCTGCAACTTCTCTTGGACATGAAATTGACAATGTTGTTTTGAGCAGAAGTACTCTACAGAGGACGAGGAGTGCCGTACGCCAAAAAGTTGCAGATGACATTAAGCAAACCTTTACCTCTGACGTTCCGCTTACCATTCATTGGGACTTCCCTCGTCGGCGCGTGGACATGGTTCCCTGTCGGCAATGAACCTCTGGACACATTTCCAGAAGTACGAGAGTGGACGGTCCTTAGAGGTGAAAGGCCAAAGCTTCATCGCTAACCCACATGGGTCTGCGCGTTGGTTCTGCTTCATTAGAACCGGTCTGGGAGCACATGAGCTCTTTCCAACGAACGCGTGGACCTCATGTACTAATTCCTCCAGTGAAACGTCTTTCGACAAAAGGGGGAAAAGATGCTCATACAACTCGACATCATCTAGCCGAGCTGTTCTCGGGGTAGGGGGCTGCCTCCCCGACGAACGTATGGACTTTTTCCACTAATTTCGGTAGTGGCAAGTCCTTCATCGCAAAAGGAAGAAGCTGTTTATACAAATTGAACCCTTCTTCCGGTCTGGGGCTCCTATCCCTTACGTCTTCCACAGTGGGTCCCTGTAGAAACTGGGCCGGCACACAGCTGCCGAAACGACATACGATCCTCGGGATCGTAATTCACCGAACTGGCATCTAATTTAAAGACGCCCGGATTCGTGGGACGACCACGTGAGCTATAAATAGGATATAACCTATTCCCAAATTCGACGTGCTGGAATCCGATCACATTCCATGCGCTGGACGCCAAGAAATCCATTCCCAGCAAAATATCGGCCAGAAACTTGGTCGCTCTGGCACAATGATGCCTGAAATCTCGAAACACGTGGGTCCGAGGCACATTGGTAACTTAACTCCCAATAAAGGGATACGGTTGCCAGTAACTCCACGCAGGGTAACCCGGGCAGGCCTTATCCCCAATTGTTTGCGGTTTATTGACGTTTCCCCGCAAATCCGCTCCAAACTGGGCAGTTTAATGAGTTGCTTAGTTTCCGGTGTCTAGCAGTACGTTCCCAGACTCCCCAAAAACTGTGATATCGACAAGCAGGTCCTTCTTCGTGGCTCGGATGTGCCGAACAGGCAAAGAGTGATCATCCAATGTGGATGAAAGGTATAATGGCGAAGGCCAGGAGCCCTCACCATTTGTTTCCTTATTCCTAATACTTCGTACGAACGAAACTTTACCATCTAATTCTCTACTATTTACATAGTCACAGTCGCGTGAACGTTTCGGGAAGGGGTTCAACCCCGCTCCCCTACATGCTGTTCTAAAAAGGGGTCGAACCCGGGATCCATTTCCAGTGGGTCTACTACATTCTCCACTTCAGTCGAAGTGGTGAGCGAAAGCTGTGCGGTAGCAACCCTTGCTTCCTCTTCGGGATCCTCGCACTCCACTAGGTAGACCCGTTTATTCCCGACTCTGATCAGGAACTTACTTTGTGTTGATCGTTGGGTTTGGTCGTCCCTAAACTGCGGCCGTTGTTGCTGGCTCGTGGACGACCCTTTAGATCGGGCTGACGGTTCGTGGGGCCTGACGGTTTTTTCGGTAGCGCATTCTTACATGATTCCCGCTCCCCTCGTCGATGACCCTGCTTGCCACAGATCCCACAGTACGCGGCGCTCCGGCACCGCCTCGCAAAATGCCCCGATTTCTCACAATTGGAAAACGTGGGCGGCGTGTTCTGCTGCATTGCCTGGGGTTGCTGTGATCCTCTGGGGGAAAAAGGAGGGTCCCGCACCGCTTGGATCCCCCTCACTTTCGCCTCTGCCTTCGACTGGTGTGGAGCCCCTGCCAAAGAAGGGAACACTTTCCTGACCTTGTTTAGCTGGTCGATGGCAGTCTCCGACGTCGTGACGTCGCATACCTCTTGAAGTTTCGCTCGCTGAGGAGTTCCCATATTTGCGTACCAAACACTCAGTATGAGTACGCGTTCCATTTCTAATGGTACCCGGTACCCCCATGCATCCCGTGACACTTTCGATTTATAAAGTCTATGAAGTCTCCTCCAGAATCGGGGTTCCACCTGAGTCGAAAAAGATTATTTATTGTCTCCAGTGGCTGCGAGTCCTGGTATTCTCGATAAAAAGCCAAAAAAGTTGGCCCGGAACTGGGTCCAGGTGGTCACATTGCAAAGCCCTTGGGAAGATTGCACCGATTTTACGGAGTTCCCCTCCAAGGGGTGAAGGAATCACTTGGATTCGCTCAGTCGCTCCTGGTCGGTGCTGATTGACTCATTCTGGAAGTATGTCGTGGGGTTCGTGATCCATTCTCTTGGGGTGGGTCCTGTCCTAACCCCATTTATGGTACCCCGGAAGATCGGAACAGCAGAAGGGACATTTGTAACCCGGTTGAGATTAAAAGTGGGGCGGGATGCCGTGGAGGCCTGATCATCTTCATCCCGTTTCATGTTTGGATCGGTCTGGTCCAACGGAGACGAAGTTTCAGGGGTCGACTGTGGAGTTGCTGTATCGTTGACGTTCTCCGTGTCCTCGCCGGAGTTGCCGTATCGTTGACGTTCTCCGTGCCCTCGTCCGCGTCTCGTAGAACGATATACGCGAAGAGAAAAAAAACGAGGGTGCGAACTGGGTTCTATTGAATAACTATAAGAAACGAAACGGGACTGATGCAACGAAGAGAGGAAAAACTAAAAACCCGACGACAATCTATGTGTTTCAACGCAATAACCGCAAGAAAAATGAAAACAAAAAGTTCGCGCACCGACGCGAAAGAGCGTGGGAAAAAAAAGAAAAAGAACTCCTTTTACCAAAATCTAACCGCCGAAACGACAAATTAGGTACAGTTAAGCTAAGAGTCCACTATAAAGTGAAAATCAATCCAAAATTCCATTTTCTGTTAAAACAATACGAGAGACAATTCAAATTAAAAAAATTTAAATATTCACTTTAAAATTTTTTTTTCTCAAATTCCATAAATTACCATATACAGTACGTATATGTACAGTGCTTACAAGAAGTCTGACGCTTCTGTCTCGTCCCAAGCTAGTCTGTTAGGTATAAAATGGGCGGTCCTTATGGCATCGGAGGTGTGTTCGGATTGGTGCACATAACTGCTCGAACACAATCAATGACGTCCATTATTACGTCACTTCTGCTACATTTTAGTGTTTAAATACAAATGATTAAGAAGCAGAATGGAGCAAGTTTCGGGATGTTGGGATGGTTATAGAGCAATCCTAGTCATCATAATATTAGCTGGGCATTACATTATACCGTCTCAATATATATACTGTAGACTATAGAGAACGACTAATTCGGTAAATATCCCAAATCATGGCATGATACCTAAGTTATTTTGACGCAGGTCTAAATTATTTTCTCAAATGCAATTATTGATATTAAGTAATTGTTGGGAATTGTTGTCAATATTGTTGTTTGTGATATATATCCTACGTGAAGAATCTAATGACCAAATTCCTCAGTGAACCTCTCACGCGCTCGCATTTCGAGGAAGTCACGGTCGTCTCACTAATAGATAGTTTATCCATTGTTTTAAGTGGTAACCTATTAAACGAACTATGTTAAACCTATTCCATCTTATGAAAGTCATTAGTCTAAAGCAAGACTGGTGGGCCGTGAATCAGAGAAATTTGCATTTGATTTGTTCATCGTAATTATTACGTAATATAGTATACTGTATATAGTAGTATATAAGAGTTTATTGGTAGCATATCATATGACAATTCCCATAAACATGTGATGACGTCGATGTTGCCAGTTTTTATTTTTTTCCTGAAACTATTACCTTCTCATAGTTTGTTTCAACAATGCATATATTATCATCTCCACGAGCGTAGACATTGCAAGAAAAGATTCTAACTAAGGATAAGTACAGTTCTTTCATGGTCACAATATATACTTTTATAGATGTCAAACATAAAAATATAATAAAATTCTATATTAACATAAATATATATTCGATACACATTTACGTCATGGCTTTAACATCAGTATTTCGTATAGCTTCCTCCAGCATCAATAATTTCTTGCAATCGTTGTGGCATAGAGGAGTCCAGATTGTAGGGAATGTTTGTTGTTCGGCGTAAGCTCTCCCAACTATTCCTCGTGTGAGCTAAAAGTGCTTCAAATGTTGATGTGACCACTACGTTTGCTCGAGAAAACATTTCCTTCTTCATAGCGTTTTCCGCGCTGCCTCCAACAATGCAGGGAACCATGACTCTCTGTTGAAAATGTTTTTTCGTCACAGTACACAACTTTTCTCCAGAATTCTTCCTCCTGCGGCAAGTATTGCAAGGCAAATCCCATCCGCGCCTCTTTATGATCAATCGTCAATGCAGGTTTTATAGCTGGACGGCGAGAAAAATACCCTGCCTCGTGAAGTCTGTTGTTCACTGTATTTGCGCTACAACGAAGGTTCAGGTGTCTGTAAATATGCGCTGGAACAAACGGATGCTCTCTGGCATGATTAACAATCACAGCATCTTCCTCTTGAGATGTTGAACGCGGAGGACCAGACCTCGGCAAAGTAGCGATTGAGTTTTCTGCTTCATACCGATGAATCCACCGTTCCACAGTGCTTCGATGAACGTCTAGTTGTCTTGATATTTCTCTTATTGGCACACCATATTCATGCAATGTTACCATTGCTCCCTGCATTGCCTGGGTCGTCTCGTGGTGCACAGACGGCCTTTCCATCTTTGTGTAAATGGCGTATGTGAAGCGTGCTGGGACGATAAAGGAAATGAGGATACCATGCACCCCTTCTGAAATTGATTTCGGTTGTGAAGGGTACCAACCCTTCGAATGGTAATAATAATCAGCCAATTTCCTATTTTGTTGAACATATGCATAAAAAATTCGTCTTAAAAGCCAAGGATCCAAAGATTGTCAGCAATAGTTTATATCCCAACTGAATATAGTCAGCCATCAACAGTATAATCATATTTTATTTCCATAACTACTCATGACTACTCTGTCATAGTAAATAACCTTATTATGACTTAGGTAGTAGTGGTAATTCTGAGTGGCGGCCTCTAGCCACATAAGTTAAACCTATCAGTGCGTCTAAGACCAGACTCTTCTGTTTCTGTCAATTCATTGTTAGTTTAAGGTATTTTGCTCTTTGTCTTTCTAGGTCTAGGTTATTAAAATAAATATTTGAGTTTGTGTTTAGCATTTCCTCCTCCCTTCGTAATTCCCCACCCAACCTCGTTTCCTTCGACATAGCAACGCTTACCTCCATCCTCATTCCACTTCCTTCATTAAACCTATTATCGCTTTTACTGTCCCTTCCTTCCATCCTTCAATGCCAGCGTTCTTAAACCTAGCACATAAATTATATAATATATAATCTAACACCTTAGATCTCTACGCATTCATGTTACTTGAAGACGCCTGTGTCTTAGGGGAATCTAAGTGTTGAGAGTGGGCTTGAGGGGTAGTCTATAGATTATTACAGATGACCTTGAACGCTCCAACTATTTAAAAATGATTATTTATTACGCACATCATATGGCATAATACACACATGAATTTAAGGGGGCAGGGACAATTCGACGTGGCCGACTCGATGCGACCCAACTCGATGTGGCCGACTCGATGTCAGGACAACTCGATGTCAAGCCAAGTCGATGCCAGGCCAAGTCGATTTCATTTTCTTTATATATTTAATGTAGGTTAACTGAATGCCCGGTTAGGTCAACTGTACGCCCTTGACGATTGGTTAGGTTAAGTTGTGATATTTTCGTTAAAACTAACGAAAATATCCCTTAGGGATATCACATCGAGTTGTCCTGACATCGAGTCGGCCACATCGAGTTGGGTCGCATCGAGTCGGCCACATCGAATCGTACCCAACCCGAATTTAAGTATCTCTTACACTATAGGAATGGAATTGAATCCTACCAGAGTTAAAAAGTCGCAAAATATGATAGATTAGTTTGTATTAAGAGGTCACTGAGAGAAAAGGATTTGGAGTAGAGCGGAAGGCAGAGAGTATATTTTCTCGAGTTTCGGTTATTATTAACGTTATATGGATACATTGCCATGCGGTGTGATCAGAGAGAGAGAGAGAGAGAGAGAGAGAGAGAGAGAGAGAGAGACACACACACACACACACACAGAGACACACACAGAGAGACACAGAGAGACACACAGAGACAGAGAGACACACAGAGAGACACAGAGACAGATACACACAGAGAGACACACAGAGAGACAGAGAGAGACACAGAGAGACACACAGAGACACACACAGAGACACACACAGAGACACACACAGAGACAGAGACAGAGACACAGAGAGACAGAGACAGAGAGACACACAGAGACACACAGAGAGACAGAGACAGAGAGACAGAGACACACAGAGACAGAGACACACACAGAGAGACATAGATAGAGACAGAGACACACACAGAGAGACAGAGAGACACACAGAGAGACAGAGAGCTTTTAAATCACACCTTTTAAATGGTTTGTGGGTAAGGGCTTCACGTATGTTATTTTAGTCCAGGGTAGTTTATGTGGAGGTGTTAACGTAACTTCCACTTGGGACTGTTAATTGTAAGACAACTACCATAGCTGGGACTGAGACACGTTATCTCCTGCATACTCTATATATATCTATATACAGTATGTCTCTATATATAAATAGATAGAGTGATCAACACAATGATAATGTGGACGTCATTGATGGGGTTAGAGCAATTATGTGCACCAATCCGAACACACCTCCGCTGCCATAAGGCCCGCCCATTTTATACCTAACAGACTAGTTTGGGACGAGACAGAGGCGCGAGACTTCTTGTAAGCACTGTACAGTACTTTGCAGAAACCGTTTCGTTACAAACAAAAAATATATAATTCCCTATATATTTAAATACACAAACACTGCATGCAAAAAAAAAAAAAAATCTGTCAATTTTTTCCCTCTTACAACAAAACAAAAAAGAAAAATTGAATTAAATTGATTGGTAACACAGACAAACAAAAAATCGTTTTTAGCTCACCAACGAAGAATTAAATTGTTTACAAACAACAAATATAGTTCACCTATCCATACATACACTATACAGATATATGCATACACACACCACACAAAATACTGCAAGACAAAAAAATCGTTTTACACTCACAAGGAACCGTAACGTTTACGAACAAAAAACAACAAAAAACATATACTGTAATTTATTTATATACATAAAACGCTGCATGCAAAAAACAAATCTTCTAACATCAAAAGAAGAATAATAATAAAACACAAATTTTCAACCCTATACGTTAATACTGGGATACATTTTTTTTCCGTACTCAATTTCCCTTTTCAACCACAAGAGAGAATAATAATAAAAAAGTTAAAAGAAAAATTCTTTTTAAACCAGTGCGTTAATTAAACTGGGATACACTCTTTTTTTTCCGTAATTAATTTTCCTTTTCAACCACAAGAGAGAATAATAGTAAAAAAGTTTAAAAAAATTCTTTTCAAACCAATACGTTAAACACTTTTTTTCCCACGTAGTTTATTTATTGATTTTAATGTTAACCTTACTTGCCAAAAGCAACTTTTACCAGTTACCGAGTTTTTCGCTATTTTATTTTATTCCGTCTTGAAAGAGCGTTTGTTTTTGTTTTTCTTTCAGTCTCGTCTTGAAAGAGCGTTTGTTTTCGCTTGTTTGGCAGAGTCAGAAATGCGTTTGACTCTCCGTGATTATCTTCCTGTTTTGAAGAACGTTTCGAAGTTTCTTCCAGTCTTCAATTTCGATACTTCCTCCACTCTTCGTTGTGGGAATTTACGTATGCTATGCTCTGCGTCGCATATGACGTCCAATTTTCGTAACCAATTCCAATGCGGTTCGTCCGTTTTTCGATGACGATCAAAGACTTTGAAAATCTTCTCCAATTTCGATAATTCTTCCACTCTTCGTTGTGGAAATTTACGTTACGGTCCTCTCTTCTAAACAAGTAAGTGATTCCCGGCTAATTTCCTTGTAACAGGGTTTCTGACTGAACAAAGATTTTTTTTTCAAATCTTGCTTCTCGGCGACAGTGTCGCAAAATGGCGGATGAATGATTTCTTCTAATCCTGGTATAGGTAGCCAATGTCGGATATGACGATATCCTTCAAAGTATTCTCAGTATGTCGCTTCCTCGCATCAACAAGGCAGTTTATACCGTTTAATTAATCTGACTGCGAGATTTCGGAACAACACTTTATACCCTTGCTTCAATAGAGTCCTCTCTCTCTCTCTCTCTCTCTCCTCTCTCTCTCCTCTCTCTCTCAGTCCGTTGAGAGAAGGGATTGCTTTTCTTGGAAGGATATAAATTACGAGTTTTCCTTTGTTAGCCTTTATTTCCAAAGTTTGGAAGCAGTTTTAATATACTAGATTTATTTTGCACTACAGAGTAATTAGAGAATCAAATCCTTAACACAACACTTATTTAGAGAGTCGTAAAACGAAAGAGAACCCAATTTAGTTGACTAACCACTCAAAAGGTGCGGCACGAACTGCCTCCCTCGAGGTATTTTCCCTCTAGGCGTTTCCGTGGTGCCACGTTTACAAAAGATTATTAAATCGCAAAGTCCTATTATAACAATGATATTAGTCAAGAATTTATATAGTTGTGGTTCAACACACCTCTTTTTTAGCAAAAGAATTTATATGATTGTTGTTTATAATAGTCGTAAAGAACATTTAGAATTTAGGAATCTCTGTTTAAGATTATAGACGTGGCAACACTGTTTTTCGTTTGGTTAAAGAAAGGATGCAGAGAATCCGCTGGGCATCGAGGCACTCTATACAAACCAAAATAACTTAATGGATTCATATTTTAATTTATACGAACAGAATAATACTCTTAAATTTCAACGAAAATTTATTGTCCTGTGGAATATCTTTTCCACACACACATATATATGTATATATATATGTATATATATACACACCCTTCATTTCTATTAATATTTGTTTGTATGGTGTAAAGGAAAATAAAACAACTACAGCGTTCTGTCTACTTACTATATATCGAAGTACAAAATATGTATATACATTAGGTGCAAAACAGTGATAATACACACATGATTTATATATATTCACATAAAAAATATCACAACAGCAGAGGAGAATTGCATTAGACGCAAATACAGGAATAATTGGTGTTATTTAACATACATACAGATATATATATATATATATATATATATATATATATATATACGTATCGAAACAAAAAATAAAACAGCTAATACAGAAGAATTCTATATACAACAAAACACACAACATTTGTTTAATATATATATATATACTCGTCAAAAATGGAAATACATGCTTTAAGATCAGCTTCTACCACGCTTAAATAAAATAGTAAACTCACATGTAATCAAGTCCACATTTACATCCTCATTACTTTGTACTACACAATAAAGGCGATTTAACATTATTTCACCGCTCAAAGTATGCGGGTGTCTATATTCAATATAATGGACTTTAAACTCGTTTAACACTACTGTAGTTTTGTACCCACTTTACAAGTGGCGGTCAAACTATCATTTTCTTTAAACAAGGATAGAATACAGTCAAAAACACGCACAAAGATGATATCGTTTGTTACAACATCACCATTAAATTCAAGTTTGCAAACACTCCTTTCCAAACGGGCATTTATTCTTTTAGCGCTGACCTTTTCAACTGTAAAATCTTCTTCACAACTCATATCGGCAATTAAAGTATGTTTCTAAATCGTGTCGACAACTGCGTCTTATATGAAAAAATAATTCTTCAGGGTGAACAGTGAAGGTGAGTTCAGCCCTGTACCGTTCTAGTCTTTTGTACCAAAGTTCATGATATTTCGAGGAGTCTGCACCTTCTAAATACGCATCCAGTTCCAAACTATTCTCGCCTTGTTCGGCCCTACACTTGGCAAAATCGTCGAGCTGGAGGGTGTACGCGTATTCAAGCACTGTGTCAAAATAACGCATATGAGCAAAACGAACATCTAATATAGGTTTCAGTTTATGGAAACCGACGACTTCAAACATTCTGTCGAGAATGAAACGGCTTCGCGTGGGGATGAGGGCGTTATTGTCAGCAGCATTCTTCCCCATCAACCGTATATCAAAGCATGGTTGGTTTGCATCACGATTTACGCGTAGCGTACAAAAAATAGCGTATAAGGGTCCATCATTAATTTGTCCTCTTTTTGTGCCTACACCTGCAGGTATTTTATAACTGTATTTTATAATTTGCGACATTCATTACACTCGACGTTCATGCATTTTTTCACAGATAGTCTGGCTTACAAGAAAATGTGGTAAACGAACAAACGTTTTTAAAACGAGCGCACACGACATCCCCGTGAAACTCTCTGTCCTATATTGTTAAGTTAGCGGACAAGTTAAAAAAAATGACTGTGCATATTTTTGCCCATAAAGCCCCAAGATTTGATACACAATTCCTTTATAAGGAACTGCTTGAACACGAATCATCAGAGATTCGTGTTCAGGCGGTCCCTTGAAAAGAGGAAACAAGCTAAACAGATAGAGCTAAGAGGTAATGTTCAGTTTAAAGATACTGTTAGTCACACCTTGTAAATTAGCTAAGCTACCAAAGGTGATAGGCGTAGCCACCGAAGTTTCAAAAGGGTAGTTCCCTTACACTTTCCTCACTAGCAAAACTTTAAATTACCTAGGATCACCACCAGCCCCTAAACATTACTTTAACTATGACAACATGAGTGATAGTGAGCGTGAAGATTTTGAGAGGTACTACAACAGTTTTAATGAAGATATTTCTTACAATATTGCGAATGAACGTGAGCGTTATTGCGTGAATGACGTGCGTGTACTTAGAGTATGTTTCCAAGCCTTTAGAAGGATGTATGTACATAGACCGGTTCAACTACGACCCGCTACATGCCGCAACCACAATCGCTTCATTGTGTTTTACTGTGTTCAACTTCATGCCTAAAGACACACTAGCCGTCATTCACAGAAACAACCCACGCAGTCATGGGTATAAGGCTATTTATTGGCTCATACACCTATAACAACAGACCGGTGTATAAATAAAACATGCTCGCAACACGGGGGAAGTGGCCATTAAGATCAATAGCCGTGCTTTTTGGGTGGATGGTCTAAGCGAAGAGCCCGCCACTGGTGAGAAGACGGCGTACTCCTTCAACGGATGCTGCTGACATGAATGCCCACGTCCTGAGTGTGGTATCATAGAAGATATCCACAGTAGATCTCCCGCCGACAGGCTCACATGGACTCGTTCACTTACAGGATTTTGTGGGAACACGAATATGATGTACGAATGGAGACAGATGGACAGTACCGCCAAGAAATAAACATCATCAAGCGTTCAATGGTGCTGGACACTCAAATGCGGCGATAGTTTGTTTGGTGGACGGACAAACCCCCTTCAAACTATACTTTACAGCTAGAGGGCGTGAAACTCCATTACTACGACTTCTGTTCTTTAAACACCTACATGATGAAGAACAATCCGTACCCCGTACGAGCACCTGAAAAACTGGTGGGTCCCGCCCTGCCTACCATCGAAGAGTTCTCAGCTAATTTGAACAAGAACTATTTCGGACTTTCTTTCGTAGATGTGCTCCCCCCTCGCAACTTATGGATGCCAATCTTACCCGTCGTTATAGACCACAAACTCATGTTCCCCCTGTGTGAAGTGCGATGAGGAGAACAATGGGACCTGTATTCACACAATCAACCAGAGGAAGATCAGAGGCGTATATACAAGTCCTGAGCTGTCCCTAGCCATTCGTCACGGTTACAGAATATTGAAGATATATGAGGTGTGGCGGTTTCAGAAACTGCCCAACCTTTTCGCACCATTTATAAATACTTTTTCGAAGGATACCCACGAGGAGTTGAGACCGAAAGTGAAAAATCGGCGTATATCCAACGCTATCGTGATCGTGAAGAGATTAACTTGAATGGGGCCAAATTGCGAAGAACCCTGACAAGCGCTTTAGTGCAAAGTTGTCCCTAAATAGTCTTTGGTGGAAATTTTCTCAGAATACAGAAAAGGAGAACGTCCATCCAGCCCAAAGTTATAAAGAGGTGTGGGATTACGCCAACGCTCTCGATAAAGAGTTCATGGAGATTGTGAATGTGCGTAACACGTGCATAATAAAGTGCGACATTACCGAAATGGCTAAAGTTACATCACGTATCACAAACATATCTTTAGAGAGTTTCACAGCGGCATACGCCCGCATCCAACTTTGGAAGCTACTGTATTCTCTTGGACGGAGGGTTCTGTATGCAGATACAGATAGTGTGATATTTATAGAGAGGGAGGGTGAATACATGTCTCCTATTGGGGAATTCCTCGGAGAGCTGACTGACGAGATGAAGGGTGAGTATAGAGATAGCGCCTACGCTAATTCTTTTTTCTCAACAGGACCAAAAACTTACGGGGTACGGGTGAGGGTGGGAGAGGAAATGAAATATATTGTGAAGGCTAAAGGCACCAGGCGAACCGGCGGATCGTCAACTTTGATTCGCTGAAAGAGAGAGTGAGTTTAGAAGATGAGGGTAACCAACCACTCCGTCTGACTGTAGGAACTCATAACTTTCGGGCTTGGAAGTTGGGGGGCGTGAAGGAGCTTAAGGGTACGAACTTGTGTCGTAACACATACAAGAAACGATACCAGGTGCCTGCCCCCTACGACACTGTCTCCTTTGGATACTGTAATGTTAGGGTGTGTCGAATTTTTCAACTTTCAAATATGAGGGGTGCTAAAAAGTTGCAGCATGACTTACGAATTCTGAAGATATTTTTGTTAATTTAATATAATTTAGTTTTGCTTGGTAAGAAGCTACATAAAAATAGTGGCTTTTTTTACTTTTTTGTGGAATTATATAATAATTATTATATTAATAATTATATATGCTGTATATATAATGCACTGCTGTTTTTGCTTATTTCACAGGTTGAAACATATTCATCAATGTGCTGAAGATTACTTGTCCGTCAGTGCTACCATCCTAACCAGTGGGAATTGACCTACAATGGCTTCTAAAAGGAGGACAAGACTGGGGACATTCACACATATGAGCAACCTAATTGGAACTGGTAGAGAGTTGTTGCCCTCTGAACTCCAAACTCTGCGAGACGTTTTGAAATATGGGCTACTGCTAAGAGAACAAAGTGGTGAGGATGTGAGAAACTACCCAGCAGCCAATCTTGCAAAGGACATTTACCCTAAAGTGCTTGAAAAGTGGGAACGAGCAAACAGTTCTTTTGTAGCCCCCGTTGTAAATTCACGAGTCACAATCTTAAACAAGATCCAAGAGAGCTGGGAGCAGGCCAAAAACATATCTCTTGGGAGAGGAAAGCTACATGTCAAAGAGGCTTTCATTGCAAAACTTGACAAGCTTTTTGACATCCTCAGTTGCAAGTGTAAAATTGTTCTCTGCTCTGAATTTGGCTGCCTTGCAGATGCTGGTTGCAAAAACGAAACTCATATTAACTGTACATGCCCTAGGGAGATGAAGATCCCTGTGAAGGAACTTGCTTCCATTAAAGGTCAGAGAGACAAGTCTGGTTCTATTGGACCACATCAGATTGGCTTGCCAGATCAACCTGAGCACAACAGACAAGTCAAAAAGCAGAAGCGGCAAGAAGACGAAAGAAGAAGGCTTGCTGAATATAAGCAGACAAGTAAGCAGGATGTTTCAATGCCATCAAATGAAATAATTTTCTCTGATGATGAAAATGAAGAACAAATAGCTGATGCTCAAGATGGAAAGGATGGAAGTTATGAAGTGACATTAGAAATACCAAGCACGTCTTCAACTTCCAATAAAAAGCCAGAGTACAACACATTAGAAATACCTAATGTTGCTATGCATAGCATCAGATATGGTGTTGGCCTGCGTGCCACAGCTGCCATGACCACTGCTGCCTTTATGGATGCTGGCTTGATCACTGAAGAAGACAAGAGACTTGTAGTTGATCACAATAAAGTCAAGAGGGCCCAAGAAAAAGTTATGAGATCACTAGATCAGGAATTTGATGATCTTTGTAAGGGTGAAATTGACTGCATCTTCTTTGACGGCCGTCAAGGTACAACTAAAGTTATGCTGAAAGCAGACAATTCAGATCGTCAGTTCCCCAGCATCATCAAAGAAGAGCATTATTCTGTGTGCAGTGAGCCAGGTAGAAGATATCTCTACCACTTCACTCCTGAGAAAGGCTCAACGAGAAAAAAATCTGCTGAAGTTATTGATGATAATCTTGTAGATTTCATGAAGAAGAAGGGCATTGATAAAAGCCTGCAGGCCATTGGAGGTGATTCTACAAATGTTAACACTGGCTGGGAGGGTGGTTCCATGCATTGGGTAGAGGTCAAGCTTTGCCGTAAGCTGATCTGGTTGGTTTGTGCCCTCCACACTAACGAGTTACCCCTGCGACACTTGATCACAGCACTGGATGGGAAGACCTTGTCTAACAACAAGTGGACAGGTAACATTGGCAAGATGCTAGACACTGCAACCGAACTTGAAATTGATCCTTCATTCACCAAACTCTCAATTGGAGAGCCTCTTACTTCACTGAGTGACAATGTCGTAAGGATCTCTCTACTGATCAAGCGTACGGGTATAGGATCACACAGGCCATAAGGACAGGAGAACTTCCCACAGATCTGGCCCTTCTTGAAATTGGTCCAGTGAGCCATTCAAGGTGGTTGACAACAGCAAACAGGCTTTGTCGCATATGGGTTTCAAAACATGGCCTTAAAGGCAAAACCCTCAACAACTTAAGACTGATAGTGGAATACATTGTTGGTGTGTACTACCCCTGTTGGTTCAACATCAAAGTAAAACACTCTTGGGTGGAAGGCCCACGCCACATCTTGTTTCAGCTGTGGCTAGTTAGGCTGCAAAAGAAGGCTGTAGTGGATGCTGTTTTGCCAACCATCAAGCGCTCAGCATGGTATGCATTCAGCGAAATGATAATCCAGACACTCTTGTGCTCAGATGACAGTGAGGAGAGGAGAGCTGGTGTCCAAAAGATTGTTGACATGAGGGGTGGAGATGATGACACACTTGGAGATCTTTCTGTACGTCCCAGGAAGACACCTTCCATCAACCCCAGTGCTTCTTCCGTGTTGGAGCTGACAGACTGGTCTGACGGGGTATTTGAACCTCCTTTGACATGTAAACTGACTACATCGGAAGTAAAGAAGTTCTTTGACAAGCCTATGCAAGTTCCACAGTGGCCTTGTCATGCTCAGTCAATAGAGAGGTGTGTGAAACAAGTCACAGAGGCAACAGGCATGGTGTATACACATGAGAAATGTGAGGGCTATATCAGAGGCCAAGAAGCAAGTCGGCGGCTGATGTCCAAGAACGAATCAAAGCAAGACTTGATGAAACTTGTTGTTTAATTTTTTTTACTGATGTCATTACTTTATAATGTTGTTTTATGATTACAAGGATATGTTTTATGATTACTAGGATATGTTTTGTCCAGAGAAACTAAAATTTTTATAGCATTACCTGACATTTTGAGAAGCTAAAATTAATAAATGTTTTCCGAGAGCAATTTATGTGCTTTTTAATCAAACGTAGATTTACCAAGCTAAGTGTTGAGTAATCACAAAAATAATAGCAGATTTGAATTCTTCACATCCAAAAACATTTTTAAAACCCCTCAGTGAAAGAATTGCAAAAATTAATTTTCACCTCCCAAATTGACACACCCTACTGTAATGTGTCAATGTTTGTTATATAAATAATTGCTATATTAGAGTCTATTTCCTTGTTGACGAAATTGTACAGTTTATTTGTTTTTGTATTTATTACATGTATTTAATTGTTTCAGTTGGCGTTTCATTTTCTCCTGTGTGTGTGTGTGTGTGTGTGTGTGTGTGTGTGTGTGTGTGTGTGTGAGAAAAAATCTAAGCACCACCCACTGTATGTTGCTGACCAATAAAAAGAGTCACGTCACTCCTACTACTAATCGGTGCATGTCTCTTCCCTGCGTACTCAGTTGAACTCCGCAAACCCTGGTTCTCAGACGTGTCTTTTTAACTGTTAAAAAGTTCACGCGTAGAAGAAAAATAACGATGGCGGCCAATTATATTGCATGCTCTGCATTCCTGAAGTGGTACTTACTAAAGTCTACAGATGTGGTGAACACCCAAACAATTTCTAGTCATACCTCCTTTGAACCTTTAAGGCCACATTGAATCGTGTGAAGCGTGAGGAGCACGACGTCCAAATACTAATACTCTATGGATATTCTGGTAAGAGCATTGCGGGTTTTCCAGGCTCAAACGATGTAATGGATTATGTTGTAGGATTAAACTGTATAAAGAGTACATATATCGTGAAGCGAAAGAATCCACGCTTGCAGAAGAGAAGCAAAGGATCTGGGTTGTGAACCTTGTTGATGATTGGTGTGACAGGAGATATCATACCATGTTACATCACACCGAGTACGCGTACACCGGGACGGTGAATGTAAATCTTGTGATTATGGACAGTTTAAAATATTTCTATCATTACATCCACGTATATCATGACGAGGTGCGTAGCGAGATTGTAGCTCAAGATTTATATGAATTTCTCGTAGAGTTTAAGGACGAGTATCGTTTGTCCAGCAGAAAGGACGAGTATGGACACATGTTTCTCTCAAATAGATCGCCAGAGTGTTAATAACTGTGCATAGTTCGAGAAGGTACAATGGTGAATACATTTACCCCTGAACATTGTGCGCATTCCAAGAAGTGTCTGTGATAAATCATTAAAACCGATATTACTTAATGTGTCGCAGATGGAAAATTTCTCTAAACATCTACCCAGTATAATAGGTTACAAATATTCGGTTGATTCAACAGCGCGTATTGAATCTTTCATGTTGGATCAATCTCGTACACGAATCACTAACGCTTGGTGTCGTTCATACCGCAACCCCGTGTGACTCATACCCACCCCACACATTCCACCTCCTAAACCGCCCGCACGGTCCCTCCGAGTCAAACAGTGGACCGGCGGCTCATAGTCGCCTCAAAGCTTGACCCGTCTAGACGTTCTCGCCTCGCAGGATCAATAGAAAACTATTAAAAGATGGAACTCCCGTTGAGCAGCATCCTCAATGCAGTATACGACGTGCCCGTGTTGAAGTCTGTGCGTGTATTCAGGCGTGATACCAGTGCTATTAATTATGTACTTGAAACGAAATGTAGACACCCTCCTGCTCGACGATTTTGCCAAGTGTAGGGCCGAACAAGGCGAGAATAGTTTGGAACTGGATGAGCATTTAGCATATGCAGACTCCTCGAAATATCATGAACTTTGGTACAAAAGACTAGAACGGTACAGGGCTGAACTCACCTTCACTGTTCACCCTGAGGAATTATTTCTTTATATAAGACGCAGTTGTCGGCACGATTTAGAAACATACTTTAATTGCCGATATGAGTTGTGAAGAAGATTTTACAGTTGAAAAGGTCAGCGCTGAAAGAATAAATGCCCGTTTGGAAAGGAGTGTTTACAAACTTGAATTTAATGGTGATGTTGTAACAAACGATGTCATCTTTGTGCTTGTTTTGACCGTATTCTATCCGTGTTTAAAGAGCATGAGAGTTTGACCCCCCAATTGTAAAGTGGGTACAAAAATAGTGTTAAACGAGTTGAAGGTCCATTATATTGAATATAGACACCCGCATACTTTGAGCGGTGAAATAATGTTAAATCGCCTTTATTGTGTAGTACCAAGCAATGAGGATGTAAATGTGTACTCGATTACGTGTGAGTTCACTATGTTATTTAAGCGTGGTAGAAGCTGATCTTAAAGCATGTATATCCACTTTTGACGCGTATATACAGGGTGTCCCAGAATTAACTATCTATTTCAATGAAATCGGACAAATTTAATAAAAACTGACATAATTTTGTGTTTATTACTAAATTATGATACAAAAACAAATAGATTTATAAATCATAAGTCAATACTTGAATGTGATACGCCTTTTTCATCAGTGTCGAACGCAAGATTCTATGAACTGTTGTCTTGGATATGTTGAGTCTTCGACCGGCCTCCCTAACCGAAGTTGTTGGTTCATCCTCAAACAATTGTCGTACCTGTTCGGTACTGTTACGTGCTGTCCTTGGGCGTCCTCTTCCCACCTCGTCGTGTACGGATCCAGTTCTTTTAAATTTGTTCACAAGTTCACGAATCGCTTTGTCTGTAGGACCGGTTCTGTGGAATCTTCTTGTAAATTTTTCTCTGATTTCATTACATTGCATTCCTTTGATACGGGATGTTACAACAAAGATGCGTTCTTGTGTATTCATTATTAATAGGGTTCTGAAAGAGAATGAAAATAAAACTATGAAAAACTATGAAAAAATTATGAAAATAAAATTATTAAAAAAATTTAGAAATTTATACATTTTTAACACATATTAAACATGATAAACATAAATAAAAGTGTGTTTTTAAAAAATTTGTCCGATTTCATTGAAATAGATAGTTAATTCTGGGACACCCTGTATATATATATATATATATATATATATATATATATATATATATATTATATCAGGTCATCCCATAAGTAATGTCGTTTTTTAGATCGGAATTTGAAGGACAAAAAAAAAAACTCAACTGAAACTTTTTAATCTAGTATATATTTTCCATCGGAATCAATGACACAACAGTCTTCTTCAAGTGCGGCTAACAGCAGGTCATCATCAAACTCAGCAGGGCGTCCAGAGCGTGCTGCATCTGTTAAACAGCAGTCACCATTTCTAAACTTTTGAAACCATCTTTGACATTTCCTTATATGCAGAATATCGTTGCGATAAACGTCCTGAATGTTTCGCGTTGCTTCAGTAGCACTGTTCCCTTTTTTGAACTCGTAAAGCATTATATGCCTGATATGCTCTTCTGATACCGCCATGTTTATGAGGGGTTCACATAAAGCAAAACACACGTCTTCACTGGTCAAGGTCTGTAAAGTATGTAGCGAAACACGATAGATCTCCTCTTAAATATAACCTTCGGAAAATTTATGCTTAAACCGAGTAGGACTAGTTTAAACTTAATCTATCGTAAAAAACGACATTACTTATGGGATGACCTGATACTTGGCAGGTTACCCGGTGAGTTTAACTCTCAAGTACAATAGAGTACTCCTTTGCGGTCTTGCGGGGACCTACAGAGTGCGCTGACCTTCCGGTCACTTACGGAATCAGGGAGCTTCCTTAGCCCTTGTTCCACTCGTCGAGTTTAGATTAATTATGATGGGATTAACTGAGAGTCAGCTTTAATTTTAGGCTTTTTAATGAAGTTAAAATAAGCGGATTACAGGCGAGAGTTTATAATAAATGGTTAACTTTTGAGTTCACAAGGTCATATTTAGATTAAGTTCACCGGGCTTTAATTAAGTGAGTTATTCTGAAGTTTAGACGTGACAATTAAGGCCACGTAGAAATAAACGAACTAAGTCTGCTGGCGTTTCCTTCAGTCAGATTAATCAATACCGATATTCCGATACGAAGCTCGTTCCCTAATTGAGGTAGGTGAAATTTACCCTTCACCCAGGGGTAAGTTATGTTAATTCAAGTTCAGACGACCCTCTTCTTGAAAGCAACCTCTGTGCTTCGTTCTAGGTCCGCTGTAAAGCAAGTTAATGACATACGGGCAACTCGCTCCTCGTCGCCCGCGATAAAATGAAGAACGATTTCCTTCTAAGACTTACTACCCCTAAGCCCGTTCTAAAATCGTCTTAAAGCAAAACTAATGCATACGAGGTAACTCGCACCCTCGTTACCCACGGAGACCAAGGTGAGTTGAGCTCTACTCAAAGTCAAAGGTTCCTATCTTGAAACTCGAACCGGATGTGAGATGTTAGCTCGGAAGGTACATGGGCAACCAGCAAGAGCAAAATGTCACGGGAGTGTATCTGAGCGCTTTTAATTGGAAAGACTGGCTGTTTTAACATTATATTTAATAGTTTTTCATATTTTTGGCATGTACTTAAGGGCGTAGAAAAGATTAGGCTACTTCTCGCGTCAATCAGTGAGATATATGCGAGCGCCTGCTCTTGTAGGACTTTCAAGAATAGGGGCCTACTTATTTATAACATTCGTCGTAATTATTCCAGTTTTAATTAAAATTGTGTATGATAGTCGTCCCGTATAACACACACACACACACACACATATATATATATATATATAATTATATATATATATATATATATATATATATTAAACAAATGTTGTGTATTTTGTTGTATATAGAATCCTTCTGTATTAGCTGTATTATTTTCTGTTTTGATACGTAAATATATATATATATATGTATGTTAAATAACACCAATTATTTCTGTATTTGCGTCTAATGCAATTCTCCTCTACTGTTGTGATATTTTGTATGTATATATATATATATATGTATATATATATATGTATATATATATATATATATATATATAAATCATGTGTGTATTATTACTGTTTTGCACCTAATGTATATACATATTTTGTATTTCGATGATTATTAAATAGATAGAACGCTATAGTAGGGTGCTCCGAAAATTAAAAGATGTTGAAAAAAGCTCATAAAACTTTGCTCCCCTTGCTTCTTCTCATTCTTTTATATCATATTAATGCCAGAAAAAATATTAGCTACATTCAAACATACTAAGCCTTGCCACCAGGCAGCTGAAAAATAAGCTTTATTGAATTAATTTATTATACTTAATACTTACATTTTTAAATTTTTTTTCAGATTTACCTATCATAAATAGCGTATCTATTAAATAAATCGTAGTTTTACTTGAGTTTATATAAACTTAAATAATTATTACAAAATTTAATACTTTTTTTGTCAAGAGCAATAATTAATTACTTTTCAATGGCAGACGGAAACGGTAATAATAATGAAGATGATCCAAATAAAAAATCAGAGGATAATTCAAATATTTCCTTAAGAAAAGATGATATAATATGGCTAATTGAAAAGCCTATCGAAAAACTCTCTCATGTTCGAATCCCAACGAATGGGGACATTTTACGCTATTTTTTCTACCTAAAAGATGAACCAATGAAGAAATAGAAATTTAGAAATTTTAACGGTACAATTGCTGAAAAAGTATTAGAAGATACAGAAAAGCAGTGGATGAAATCAGGAATCGAAACACAACGTAAAGATAAAGTCAAGAAAAAGATTTTAGACCTTTACGAGAATTATAGGACACTCCAAAAAAAGAAAGGTTCCAATTCCAACAAGGTAAAGGAAGAAAATTTTGTTAGAGACCTTAACTCCTATTTTTTTTATTGCCCATAAAGATGCTGAACGTAGAGTTCAAACTGATCGGTTGAGGACGACAGAACAGAAAAAAGAGGATATTGATTTCATAAATGCAAAGAAAGAGGGTACAAAAGTTCTTTTGGAATTCGAAGATAAAACGTATTCAAAAAAGGTTCAAACTAAAAGGAATAGGGAAGAGAATTTCACTTACTGAATGGAGACAGACATGCGAAGAAGAGAGCTACAAGAGGCTTCAACTAGCGAACTTAACGATGAGATAGACATTGTTGATGAAGATTATTTAGAAGTAGATGATAGTGATAATGATGAAAATGTGATTTCAAATTCTGATAAAAATCAAAAAGAAAACGTTCGAAAACTATCACACTATAACTTCCACGAAACCCATTCAAAAGTAAAAAAATATCTGAAATGGCTGATCGTTTAAATTTATCTTCTGGCCAAAGAACTGCATTTATGGCTGCCATCGCAACAGAGGGGGGAGTTGATTTGGAGAATATCACGTTGTCTAAAACAAGTACGAGGACAGCAAGTAAAATAGTGCGGCAAGAAAAAGGCGAAGAAATCAAAAGTAATTTTGTATGCCCAAAATTTCAAGAAAGGGACACTAAACCATCTTCTGTAAAATCAAAATAAGATTAAAACAGACTGTTTATAACTGCCAAAAGGAAGAGGCCCACTCTTGCTAAAACAAAAATATACCTGATGGCTACAGTTATTAACAATTACGCAGGAGTGAGGGGGCATAAACCTCGGTAAAGGCCAATCTTCATCTAATTTCCCTAGAAATAAGAAATACCAAATTTTAAGCTCGTCTTTGTTTGTTTTTTAGCACATATACTTATACTATATCAATGCTTTGTATTTTGAAATCAATTGTAATTAACCCTAATTTATTTTTATAAGGTTTATGTAACTTAATCTTAAGTAATAATACCTACAAATCAGACCTAATTGCATAATTCGAAAATCACAAAACCTCAATTTTACATGAGGCTGGTGGCAAGGCTTAATATGTTAGGATCGAGCTAAAAATTTTCAAAAGTATTCAGAAGCATGATAGCAATGAGAAAATAACTGAGGAGCAAATATTCAAAATCATGTTTTTTTTTGGAGCACCCTACGCTATAGTTGTGTTTTATTTTTCCTTTACACCATATAAAAAATATTAATGGCAATGAAGGGTGTGTATATATAAACGATACAGCGTCTGTGTCTATGTGTGCGTATCTAAGGCGACTGGCTGTATTCTCTAGCTGTATTCTCCGGCTGTTTCGGCTGGCTGGGGTTCTGAAACCAACCAGAAAGGCTACATTTTACTTTAAAAATTTGATGTGAGAGGAGGTGCCACTCCATTTAGCCTATATATTTATATATAAGTCACTAAACTAAGGCGATTACGCCAGACACCTTCTAAGCCAACTGTCTGTGGTGCTAAGGCCGCCCAGGAAGACTAGTGAACAATTCAAAATACTTCGAGACATGCTCCTGAGATTATCTTTTTCTCTCTTCTCCCCTCTTTCCTTCTTGTGTTTTATTACCCTTGTTAGGTTAGGTTACCCCCTCCCCATTGGGGATCACATATATACACATACAAGTCACATATATATAAAAGAAGTTTTGTTTTATTTTTCTATACATACCCCACATATATACATTTCATATACTTTTGTGGGTGGACATCATAAACACAGATATACATATATACAGGGTATTTATGAAGTCCCTATTTATTTCAATGAAAACGTAGCAAAAAGGGCAAAATTCAATAACAATATAATAGAAGGCATACATTTAATGAATAGTTAAGCATATGATTCTACATGAGCACCATCAGTATCGCTACAGAGTTCGAATCTGTCAGCAGCATTGCGGAACACATTTTGGAGCATGACAAGGGTTATTTTTGTAACTGCTGTTACGATACGAGCACGTAAATGTCCCAGCTTCATTCAGATTGGCATTTTAAACACCATCGTCTTTCAACAAGATGGGGCACCTTGTCATTACGCAAACATTGTTCGGTAGTACCTAAATGAACGATTTCCAAATCGGTGGATAGGACATGGAGGCAACAGGCCTTGGGCGGCTCGATCTCCTGACCTAACGCAATTGGATTTCTTTGCATGGGGCTTTATCAAGTCAAACGTCTATCAAACGAGGGTTACAGATCTGCAAGACTTACGGTCTCGCATCGTAACAGCAGTTACAAAAATAACCACTGTCATGCTCCAAAATGTGTTTCGCAATGCTGCTGACAGATTCGAACTCTGTAGAGATACTGATGGTGCTCATGTAGAATCATATGCTTAAGTGTTTATTAAATGTATGCCTTCTATTATATTGTTATTGAATTTTACCCTTTTTGCTACGTTTTCACTGAAATAGATAGGGACTTTATAAACACCCTGTATATATATTTGAGGGGGGGGGGAAGTTTGTTGCTTAACCCCACCCCGCTTGGAGGGTTGGGGGCGATAGAACAGTCTCTCATCATGTTGCATGCAGTGTTTCAAGGTTGCAAGATGCAATGCTGCATGCAATTGCATTGCACTCTACCTTTTTGCAGACATGCTACTAACTCAACCAGAATCTTAGAAACTAGAACAAAATTTACTGACTAATCACTATGATTATATAATCACTATGATCTTATTCTATCACCTGTTTCTAACACTGTATGTCTTAATTACATGAATGGTGATGATAAAGTGTCATTTAAACCATCTTTTTGTTATCTGCATGCAGTAGCTCATATTCTTCAGTTCTTCTCTTTTACAGACACTTACCTCTAGCTGCTAGTCTGATAATGGATAAGGATAAGGTGCACGAGGTGGTGGATCCCCAGCAGCCTGGGACGTCGGTGACTTCTACTCAGTGTCACACAGACTAGGACAAGTGTGTTCTTTGTCAGAAAGACACATCAGAATTACTCCATTGTCCAGCTAATCCAAGACGTAGTACAAAAGGGGGCAAATTATAAGACCATAGCTGATAACCTCAGAGGATTCAGTAAGATTGACTGCTTACCGAAAACAATGGCGTTGTCAGGACTGGATGATGATAAGGGATGGAAGCAATAATGCTAGATATCACGACACATGCAGACTGTAGTCTAACAAAACGAAAGACAGTTAGAGACTCATTACGTGAAGCAGCAACAGTTGAACTTGATGTTCGTGTCAGGCAGTGTGTTTTCACGCCGCAGGATAAGCCTTTGCTAGCAAAACTGACTGCTGATGACTTGATTGTACAAGAGGCCAAATATTATATCAAGTGCTTGGTCTCCCTGTACAACAGAGCGCGTGAAAAGAAGTCATCTGAAAAATCAGATTTCAGTGTTATTAACGTGGCATCACATATGTTGGGGTAGTGTCCTATATTGAAGAAACCCGTATAGACACTCTTGTTGCACCAGTTTTCAAAATGACAGACCTGGCAATTCTATACAGCAACTTGGGACTGAAATTAAGGATCGTGTTCACTCAACCAAGCTAAAAAATCGAATCCCCACCTACTTTCCTGACATGGAGGCCCAAAAGTCAGAGTTCTCAACTGTCCTTTCTTCTAAGAACAAATTTGTTCTTATTTCTTAATTTTTCAATTTTTCATTTCATTTGGCTATCAGAATATATGGTTAACATTTTATTCTGATATCCAAATGGAATAAAAAATTTAAAAAAATTAAGAAATAAACAAATTTGTTCTTAGAAATAAGGACACTTGAGAACCCTGCCAAAAGCAAGGCTGTGATGTGGTACTCATCAGCAACCAAGATGTTGCTTCTGCTCTAGAAAAAGCATGTGAGCATGATGTGGACAGTGATGGCATTCATCTCGTCAAGGCTGCAAGAATTGAAATGGAAACGAGATTCAATGGCTCATTTGGTAACAAGTACCAAGAGGAGTCGGTACCACAATCACTTTTGGCAATAGTGGTTATGATCCTGAGTGGCTCAAACATCAGTCACAGGATAGCAACCAGTCGGTGCCTCAGTCAGCTGTCACCTTATCGCAGTTGTTTATGTTCATTAGTTATGTACTTCACCGGCACCTACTGCTACATGTGATGTTCGGCATAGCCAAGTTCGAAAAACACTGCTGCCTGTGTATCTTGGAGTGATGGTCCACACAAAGGCTCGGAAACGTAATCTAGTGGCCACTATGTTCAAACTGAGACTTTCCATATCATATAACTGTGTATTGAACATCTCCACTGACCTTGGGAACAAAATCTGACGACACTATGAGATCGAGAAAGCCGTCTGCCCTCCCCAGTTCCAGCATCCACCAGTCTCTTCACTACCGCAGCAGTGGACAATATAGACCATAATCGGACCTTTACAAGTACACATGACTCTTTTCCATGGAACTGAAATATCCCTGTTCCAGTATTCAAGCGATGACGTCAGTGGGGTGCACCGAGCTGTCAACATCACTTGTTAACAGGCTCAAGCTGCTGCCAAAAAGACTGTAGCTTACCAACCAGAGTCATACACAAGTGTGGACCCCTGTTGCTTTGTGTAGACAAGATCTACCAGTACCGAAGCTAGAAGGTCCAGACAAAGTACACTATCAATTCATCCCTGAAACAATGCAGATGGAATACAGGTAGGTTTAATTTACTATCCTGCATTGTTTCTTTAGAGCAGATATGCAAATAGTAATAAATTCTGTTGTTTTCTCTATTTTATTTTACAGGTGGCTGGACCATTTGGCGCAAGTGATGGCCTCTCATATACTCCAGGAGGATGAGACAGTCTCTTGGGCTGCATATCATGCCAGTCAGCAACCAGGCATTGCAGTATCAGACAACGACATGACGCTCAGCCCGTGTCCCGTTTACCAATTTTCCTTAATGGAAGTTCTCAAAAACTTTTCAATGTTTTCACTAATCACTACATATTAAATAAAGTTATTTTAATGAATGTATAAAAAATTATAAACAGCAATGATTTTTGTAAACTTTATTTAGGATGCAAATATACAGGGTGTCCCAGAATTAACTATCTATTTCAATGAAATCGGACAAATTTTTTAAAAACACTTTTATTTATGTTTATCATGTTTAATATGTGTTAAAAATGTATAAATTTCTAAAAAATTTAAATAATTTTATTTTCATAGTTTTATTTTCATTCTCTTTCAGAACCCTATTAATAATGAATACACAAGAACGCATCTTTGTTGTAACATCCCGTATCAAAGGAATGCAATGTAATGAAATCAGAGAAAAATTTACAAGAAGATTCCACAGAACCGGTCCTACAGACAAAGTGATTCGTGAACTTGTGAACAAATTTAAAAGAACTGGATCCGTACACGACGAGGTGGGAAGAGGACGCCCAAGGACAGCACGTAACAGTACCGAACAGGTACGACAATTGTTTGAGGATGAACCAACAACTTCGGTTAGGGAGGCCGGTCGAAGACTCAACATATCCAAGACAACAGTTCATAGAATCTTGCGTTCGACACTGATGAAAAAGGCTTATCACATTCAAGTATTGACTTATGATTTATAAATCTATTTGTTTTTGTATCATAATTTAGTAATAAACACAAAATTATGTCAGTTTTTATTAAATTTGTCCGATTTCATTGAAATAGATAGTTAATTCTGGGACACCCTGTATAGAGCAGAAGAATTATAGCAACCAACTTACATTATAGCAACTAACTCAGTCCTGTGCACTAAATTATATCTAATTTTTTCATCTTAAACGTTTAATGTTTGGAAAAAATGCAACAGTAGGTATCTAGATTCAGATGACATGTATTACAATAGTTAGAACCAGTGACTTACATCTTCACAGGAAGGTAAATGACTAAACATAGGCTAATGGTAAATCTTGTGAAATAAAATGTGCTCACATAGTGGTTAACATGTCTGTTCAAACTACATTCAAGATTAAAGAACCATTCAAGATTGAAGAACGATCTACATAGAACGTGCTTCTGTGCTTAGTCTTACAAGTTACAAAAGTGTCTACAAAAGTAGACAAAAGAGCCCGGGCTAAGGGGGTCCCGCCGGAGCTGTGCTCCACTTAAAAACACCCCTCATGGCGCTCACCGCTCTTCGACCTTTTTTCTTCGACGAAGCCAAGTTCATGGCCATGATTCATCATTCTATGAATGTCATGAAGAAGGCAGCGGAAATTCCTAATCCTAAACAGGTGCCCATCATCACTTTGGATCTGCTTTTGTATACAATAGCAAAGCAAATCCAATGGAGTTGGCCAACAAGCCATGGCGAAGATTACTTTATTGTGATGTTCGGCTGTCTACATATTAAAATGACAGCTCTCAAGACACTCGTATTCGTATACCTTCTGGAGGACAGTGGGTTGACCAGTGCAATCGTGCAAGCTGGTGTTGCAACAACTGGAACAGCAGACTCGTTCCTGAAAGCTTCTCATGTGACAAGCACTCGAAGTGTTCATCCGGTCACAACTAGTGCTCTGTATTTAAAGCCTGGTACAGCATCAGCCTAGATGTGGGGTAGAATCTGATGTCACTGGAAGACTGGAATGCCGCCAGAGCTGAAGGAAGTCCCCAGTTCCAGTTTTGGTCTACCATCCTGCAGCTGGAGCTTCAGGTGATGGCATATGTGAGAGCAATACGAGAGGTGGATTTCCTGCTCTACGTTGATGCTTTGACCAAGATCGTTCCACGGTTCTTTGTTTTGAATAACACCAATTATGCTACGTACATTTCTGTCCATCTACGTGACATGGACAATTAGTCGTCCTGATGTATTTACTGCTAAGTTTCTCAAAGGAAACTTTACAGTCAGGAAGACGACATGAATGTTCTCAGTTATAGCCATAGACTAAGCTCACGAGCAGAACAGTGCCACAGTGAAAAGTGAGAGCGGTGCTGTGGGTCCTGAGAATCTGGGGGTCCTGAGAATCTGACTGAGAATCTTTCTCCTAATTCTACTGACTAGCCAAAATTCTGCCTTCCTCACTTCCAAAATGTATCATAATGCATTCTATTCCACTCTCCTTTTGATGACATCTACATTTTACGAGATTTCAATGTTCACCACTACTTTTGGCTTTCCTCCCATCTCACTAACATCCCTGGTGAACTAGTTTACAACTGTTCTATCTTGAATGACATAGAGCAGATTGTACAGCACCCTACTCGTATCCCCGATCGCCTTGTAGCTTGATCCAACATTCTGGATTTATTCTTTACCTCTCATCCTTCTTCTTACTCTGTCAAACTTTTTTCTCCGCTGGGCTCCTCAGACCAAAATCTTGTTTCTGTTTCCTGTCCTATAGCTCCAATTCGGCCTTTGGATCCTCCCAGGAGACGCCTTTGGAACTTTGGCGCCGAGGATTGATAGTTGATAGTTCCTTAGGCAGTACTTCTGTGATTTACCATGGAATGATTACTACTTTCGTGGCTGGAGTCCCTCTGAGTATGCTAGGTATGTCTTCAATCCTTCTCTCTTCGCCGCAGTGTTACCTCACTCTCTCTTTACTATCGCTATTATAACGGACACTGCCCTCCTGAATCCTCTAACTGCATGCCTCCTCCTTTAAGGAAAGCACACAGTACCAGACTTTTGACGCATTCTCATTCCTTTTCTGTCCAACTCTAACACAACGGTTAATCGGTATTTTCAATCTTTCATCTACTCAACGGGTCAACTCTGGAACTATCTTCCTCAGTTCATCTCCCCTTGTCTATGACCTCAAATCTTTCAAACGTGTCCAGGCATCTTCAAAACCTTGGACCTTGATTTCGGCTCTCTTCTTCCTCTATGCGGGGGTGTTTCTGCCGTCGTATGCCCTTGGCCCCTCCTTCCTGCATAAACAAAAATCACGAATAGACTCAACACACGCAGGTGGTATTTGTGCGAGATGTGAAATCACTAACAAATGCCATAGATGAGCAAGGAAATCCATTCAGTGATGACCGCAGTGACCGCCTTGTACTGGACAGCAGAGACCTTGTTGATTCTTCTGTCAAAGACACTGTTCGCCGGATTAAAGAGCTTGGACAAGAGCAGTATAACATTTATGTTAAAGAGCGCCTTTGTCAACTTGACCCCATCAGGAAGAACAACCTCCCCCTCATCAGCCGGCCTCCAGTCAGAGAGAATCAAGAGGACAGCTGCAGCTATCTTCCTTGAAGAGCGGCTTTTTTCTTTTTTCAAGGTTGCGAAAGTCATGTTGAGGTCTCTCTTATCACAGATAAGAGATGGATACCTGGTGTTCTTTAAGTATGAAAACCAAACATACCTACCAGTATTGTATTGTCACAAAATGGCAACCTGAGAATGGGAATGAAATCTCAACTGATTGGTTGCTTAGAAACTCTGGTCCCTGAGCAAGAGAGTGCCACTACTCGCACTATGGAGGACATTACTCTTGATGCCACTATTAGTATATTGCGACCTGGTACTGCCAAAACATTTGATGATTATGCAATCCAAGTGTCCTGCCATATATTTATTCTCAACTGCAGCAAGCAAGTCGGGTAGATGTCGTGTGGGATGAGTACCTGTCAGAGAGTTTGAAGGCACATGCACGAAGCAAGAGGGGAAAGGGAGTTCGAATCTGCCTGAAGCCAAGCAGCTCAGTTCCTCAAAACTGGAGTGAGGTTCTTCGAATTGATGACAACACGGTGGAGCTATTCTTATTCCTAGCAACCCGAGGATCAGCCATAGATACCATTAAGCAAGTTGTCAGCACATGTCACTCTGATGTGCTATGTGTGAACTTCCGAGATGTGTCGGATCTTGCTGTGGAATAATGCTGGTAGTTCAGCGGGGCCCGACTCACTCACCTGCACTCAACAGTTATTCTAGTCTTCCCCAGCCCTTTAGTTATTGGGCCCACTCTTTGGTGGGTGGACTTGGGCTTTCCTGTGAGCCAGTTGCGCATGTGGCATTTCTCGCGCCAGTATTTCAAGGGTGTCAAGTATGATATTTCTGTTGATGGACTGCACCTCCTCTTCTTGGAGCATTCTCCTCTACATGCGGAGTCGGTTCCAATTTATTTTTACCGACTGCTCCAAGTCCGAAGCTGGGGTCGAATTTGCAGCCATCTTTCCTACTTTTACTCGCAGTGGTAGCTTACCCGACACTGCATCCATTTTACCGCGGAGCTTTCCGTCATTTTACTGACACTCGAAATAGTTTTTAACCTCCCCAACCCTCTCCCCGCTTTTTGTATTTATAGCGACCCCAAAAGCGCACTACAAGCACTGAAATCGTTTAACCCTTTATAGGGCAATGTCACTTTACTGATTTTGTTCTGGCTAACGCCGGACGATTTTATTCAATCTCGGATTAAGGATTAAACAAACGTCTCTTAACACTTTACTGCACAGAGATCTTTCCGAGACTAAATAAAATCGTCTGGCATTAGCCAGAACAAAATCAGTAAAGTAACACTGCGCGATAAAGGGTTAATCCCGTCCACCCCATCATTTTATATAACTTAAAATGGTTCTTTTTAATTGGTCATCGTCGGGGTGGGTTTTATTTTGCTGGGTACCTGCCCATGTTGCGTTAGCGGGAATGAGGATGCGGACCAGTCCGCTAGGTCCGCTGTCTCCCGTCACCCTGTCCCTGCACGTCCACGAATCTTCCTTTCAGGTATTCGGACTGCAGTCCGTGTTGTTTGGCAGGCCGTGTTGTTTGCATCATTAGCATCAATAAGATACGTCAGCTCGCGAGTTGAGCGAGTTGGGCCCAGCAACATCTTAAAGGGATCGGCGACTGCACGAGGTAGAGCAATAACAGGTATGTGATGTTAGCCCTGTTCAAAAATCAACTTTTTCTTATTTTCATAGGTTTCTGTACTTTTTCCCATGCTTTTTGACCTGAAAAGGCCGAACATTACAACCATTTTGTCCTAGGTTGTTGGGAAGCATTGCCGCATGGAGCTTTTAGTTTTCTGCCTTGAAATCGGCCAAAAGCACCAGTTCCGGGGTCCCTTGAATCATGTTTTGCACTATAACTTTTTATCTAAACAAGATAGAGCAACAAAATAGGCACCAAATTAAAGTGTTTTTAATCCTCTTTCTAACTTATGTAATTATGATAGTCTTGGAACAAGAAATGGCACATTGGTACATACAAAGATTTCAGAAATATCACAAAATTCGTTTTCTCACACTCAAGGCAGACAAGGCGCCTTATTCATGTCACAAATTTGAGATTAACATTTTGTCACAAGTCTAATCGATCAAGAAGTGAAAGCATTACATGATGATTAATTTCATAATGACATTTACACAGTCAGTTGTTGAGAGTTTGTTTCTTGAAGCTGTCAAAGCGGCGTCTGTTGAACTCCACAGCTTGAAGGAGATAGTCCCTTTGCTTGGCATCTGTTGTTATGACATTTGCAAAGTCGCTCATCATCTTGACACCACGTTCAGCAATGTCATTCACCGCTTTCAGATTCTTAACATAGTCCAACGCTTTTCTCTAGTCCTCATTCTGTGGCCAAGACGTGATAGGTTCCAGAAGCCACTCGGATCCAATGTTCAGTCTGTCCAGCAGGAAATGTGATTCTGGGCCAATGAGATCAACCAGGGTGGTCTTAGCTGTGACTCTCTGGAATAAAGGCTTTCCTGTTCTGAAGCTGTCTGGCTTCTCAGTGGCATGTAACTGGGCAGCAATGTCGTGCTTCAATGTGTCACTCAATCTAATGCTGAACAGGGCAAATGGCACGACTTCCTGCGTCAGGTACCATTTGTGGTTTTCCATCTTATTAAGTACTGCATCAGCAAGCTCTGAGTCAGTTTTCTTGTACGTCAACATGTCCTGGATTAGACTTAGATCATTCACGGGAGCATCTGCAGCAGACATTGACATCATCCATACAGGAGTGTAGAACAGCGCAAGGAAGGTGTTGAGTCTTTCCAGCTTTGATACAGTGTCTTCGTCGTACTCAAGTTGATCTGCAAACATCAGCATTTTCATGGAGTACAGGTTTCTGGCCATCCATCTGGCCTGATGAATGGCGCCTGGTCGACTCCAGTGAATACCTCGAGGAGGCGTTCCTCCAAGAACAATGACTGTCAGTTCAGCCATTTCCCTGTAGTCGGCTCTTGGAAGCCTTTCTGCTGTTAGAATGTCTTGGAGTATTTCTTCACTGTTCTTCTTCTTTTCCTTCAGCCATTTGCTGTTGAAAGCCAGCATCTTTGGGTTTTCCTTGGACAAGTCCGTCCAAACATCCTTCAGATGCTCAAACCAGGGATTATCTGGCCCCTTCACCTTCCCAAACAGCTTCTCCCAAACTGCTCCTGCTAGGATTTCCAGGATGTGATGTCGACAGGCCGGATAAAACACCTTTTTGTTCAGCATTTTCTCTAGCAGTTTGGCAGCTCCTCTGTGAACTCCACTGTTACTGGATGTAGTGTCAAAAACAAGGGCAGTAACATTATCCGTAAGTTCCCATGTCTCCATAAATCCATTGAAGCCTCAGCCTGAGCTGTGCCAGAAGAATTGTCGATGACAGGTACTCCCAATAACTTTCCTTCAGTGTATGAAGGTGGACCAGACACTAGCACAGCTAAAGTCTCTGAGGTACTTCCAGGTTCACTGCCCAAGACATCTTTGAGCAACTTTCCATCCCAGTGTAAGGCAGCGTACTGTGGGGGGTTTTCACAAAACTTGGACATGTGACTCTGGCTGATATTAACCTGGACAGCATTCTGTTGCGACGTGTTGTTGAGGTTGAGATGACGAAGTTATCCAGATCAGCCCCTCCAGCTTTCAAGGTGGCAGAAACCATGGCAGTAACTTGATTGTCTGATAAACCAAGACGATCAGCTGTATTGCAGATGACATCACATTCCATGACCTTCCTTGGAAACGTCAAAGTCACACTAGTCACAGTGTCTTGATGGTGAGAACATCCAGGACGAGGCTGATGGTAATCCATGTCCTCTGTGTTAGCGTCGTTGTCAGTTGAGTCACCCCAGTAATGTCATCCACATGAACAACTGCCTCTTGTTCTGCTGCAGCTGTAAAATAGTACAACATGTTAAGACAGTAATTGTTAAGTACATGCTAATATCGCAATGGAGTAAAACTTAAAACTTTTGTAACGTTCAAAGTAATTAGTTTTACCTTGTTCTTGTCTATGCTGCAGTCTTTCATTCCTCGCTGCTTGCTGCAGGGATCTTGTCTCAAAAATCTTGTCATGACCAGACATATGACCTTTCCTCTCAGTCTTTTGGTCTTCGTAGAACCTGATATCCTCATCTTTCTTCTCTCTGGATAACAGTCTGTTGTTCTGTATTTCCTGGATTGCATCTGGAGCTCCTATATCGAACAGGCTGTCTAATTCCAGCACAAATGCTCCTCTTTTTCCTCCAGGGTTACTTGCTTTTCCTTTGCTTTTCACCAGAGCACGATGTTTCTCATGTAGTTTCATGAAGAGCTTCATTGCGTTGTACTTGGTCATTGTCTTGATCCTAGCCATCTGCCAGAATGGGATGATAGATTCAACTGTTTCATATGCAAGGTCTTGAACCATGGGCCTCCCTGCATTTTCCGGTAAATTCTGAAGATTAAGGAAATACTGGAACGCCTGTCTGTTGGTGGAAGCTGGGAACCACTGATAAAAGCTGAAGGGTATCCAACCAGGAAAGTTTCAGTGAGAGATCTGGTAGATGGCCCAGTTGACACCTGCCTGTGGACAGTACGTGGAGGTTCTGAGATATCACTGTGCGCCCACGGAGCTCCCTCAGCTCCTTGCTTAATGCCATTGTGAAGTTGTAACTTGTAGATGGTTTTCTAGATTCTGATTGAGTTTCTGTTGTTTCCTGAAAAATAGATAATTATTATTATTATTATTATTATTAATTATTATTTATTTATTATTATTATTATTATTATTATTATTATTATTTATTAATTTTATGCTCTTTCATTTGATACCTAATTTGTTGCTCTATCTTGTTTAGATCAAAAGTTAAAGTGCAAAACATAATTCAAGGGACCCCGGAATTGGCGCTTTGGCCGATTTCAAGGCAGAAAATTTAAAGCTCCATGCGGCAATGCTTTCCAACATCCTAGGTCAAAATAGTTGTGATTTTCGGCTTTTTCAGGTCAAAAAGCATGGGAAAATGTACAGAAACCTATGAAAATAAGAAAAAGTTGATTTTTGAACAGGCCTAATGTGATGTCCTTAGATGTTCTGAGACGCACGCGCGGCTTAAGTCGCAGTTTTCTCAAGAACCCCACATGATAGGTAGGTACAGTAGGTAGGTAGGTAGGTACAGTAGGTAGGAACAGTAGGTAGGTAGGTAGGTAGGTACAGTAGGTAGGTAGACTAGACAGTAGGTAGGTAGGTAGGTACAGTAGGTAGGTAGGTAGGTAGGTAGGTACAGTAGGTAGGTACAGTAGGTAGGTAGGTACAGTAGGTAGGTACAGTAGGTAGGTAGGCATAAAAGTTTCAAAATTTTCGAGAACTTTTTAAAATAAAAGGTTAAGGAATAAGTTTTTTCATTTTAACACAAAAAAGCTTAAAATCATTATTTTCGAAAACTTTTTAAAATATAAGTTTAAGGAATAAGTTTTTGCATTTTGACATTTGAGTGACTTTTGCTATGGGTGACAATGGCCCAAAAAAGTTGGAACACCTCGCAATCTTTATGTTTTGACACCCAATGGAAAAACACGTAACATTGTTTACACTGAAGTGCTACAAAATGTCTGATATTTTCAAGGAATAAAAACAATTACCAAAACTTTGTGTTTATGTGTTCATTTAGTTTTGTTCATCTTTTTACCTTATTTTGACACACCCTTACATCCCGGGCAACGCCGGGTATCTCTGCTAGTATAGTAGATTATAATAAGAGAGCTGTCCGTCTGTCCGTCTGTCCGTCTGTCCGTCACACTTTCAGAAATTGTGAGAAAAAATTGTGAGAAAAAAATTCAGAAATTGTAAAAAAAATTCAGAAATTGTATTGCGGGCGGCAATGTGAAGCTGAAGATTTTCATGATTGTGTTCTTTTCTGTAGTTTATCAGTGGGGGAAGGGTGGGGGTGGGAGTAATGGGGGATGGGTGGGGTAATGGGGAGGGGTGGGGGTAATGGGGGGTTAGCCCCCAAGTTGTATGAATGGGGGTGAGGAGGTTTTGGGAGATACCAGATTCAGAAATGTTGACACAATGTGAAGCTCAAAATTTTCACGGCTGGGTTCTTTTTTTGTAGTTTAGCCTGTCTAACCGTCAGCGAAGCGGCGGGAACTGTACTAGTTATGTATAAAGCTCTGAAGATGTTCAAAGTATATGAACGAAACGCGTCAGCAGAAAAAAAAAATGAAGACAGTATTCTTAGCATACTGTAAATTTTTACCTAGAATTATTATTAAGAAACTCGGTACTGAAAATAAAAAACTATTCAGAATATTGGAAATTAAATGTAAATCCTTTATAAAGACATAGGCTGATATCGACTTTCTGTTATTATTATTATTATTACCAAATCTCCTGGAAAAGTGAATATATTTCTTAATAATACCATCTGGCCACTAACTTTTGTTGTAAAGGTTGAACTGCGAGTTTGTACCTCTAATTATTACCTTAAATTATTTATAATACGGAGATTTGGTGTTTAGTTTATTAATTAACAGGCCATTCTATTCACCACAAACTTCTTCTACTTCGTGATGAATATCGTATTCCTCATTCGAGAGCTGAATTTGCGAGAAAAAGAGGATAAGGTTCCTCACTGGAGGTATTGCTGTGAGAACAGGTTGAGGACTCCTTCTTGAAGTGCGTCTGCTGACCGTTACCCACCCATCTTCTTCTTCCCTCGATCTCCCTAAGGCAGGGTTCGTTTAATTGGAGGAATGGGTGGCACGACCTTGTGGGAATGGGAAACCACTCCCCTATTATGTAGCTTGACGGAAGTCTGTAAGCTGTGTTTGAAACCTGACTGGCTCGTGTGACCCCCTTCTTCGGTGGGACGAGGGAGAGGGAGTAACTGCATGCCGAGGGAGGCGTTTAAGTACTCGAACGCCTCTCCCCCTGCAGCAGAAGGCAAAGGAGAGGGCAGTGATGTCTCGACTCATGGCAGTGAACAAGTCCCTGTTACTGCTATTAATTTGTCGAAGGTTGATCAATCGCAACATCTGGAGCAGAAATCCTTTCCTGAGCAGCATGGAGGTTCACTGTTACCCCCTTTGGGATAGATTCCACACCACTTGCGGGGGCGGAGTTGGGGGTATGAGTTTCGTTTCCCTCACTGTCCGACCCGCCCCAAGCTGGGGTCCTGACATGCTGCACGACTTCCGAGTAACTGAGCTTGGGTCGGAGCGTCTCCTTCAACGCATCTAATTCTGACCAGAATTGTTCGGACGAAATCACGTTCTTCTGATTTGACACTACATGTTGGTATTTTGCTTCAATCACTGACTTTTGTACATCATTATATTGTTTGAGGACCACTGATACATCCACTTCATCCACAGAAATTACTGGAATTCTATGGAAGTTAGTCACGTAGAAGGTAATATTGTTTTCATTTTCCCGAAGAGTCGACACTTTATTTATAATGTCTTTAAGAGTATTCTCGTTTCTAGAGTTACCTCTACGAACTGGAAGGGTAGCGTTGAAAAAGGTGTTTAACCGTATCCTCGAATATTCTACTACTTCCGTATCGTAAAAATCGTGACAAACAGATATAAGAAGGTCAGATTTAATATGATCTACTTTGTCAAATATAAAACATACAGAGGATTTTCTACAAGACTGCGATTTTCTGCAGACGATATCATTGTAACAGTCTCGTGGGGTCAGTGTAGATGGTACGGGGGAGTGGGAAGGGTGAAAGGAATATCTATCGAGGTGTCCACTTCTGGTCACTTTAAATAACGTTCCATATACGACCAGTTAGATGCAAAGACATAGACATCATTTCACATGAAGTATCTCGAAATAATTACTCACTATGACACACTAAGTATATACACGGAGTTACTGTACTGCACGTTAGTAGTATAGCCGCAAAAAGGGAGAGTGCAGGAATGTTGCAATGGTGCAAGAGATAATGTTCAAATGTTGCAAAGGGGGTGGGGTGGTGCAAAGGGGGGTGTGGGGTGTTGCAAAGGGGGGTGGGGGAATGCAACACCTCAGTGTTGCAAAGGGGGTGGGGGGATGCTGCAGGTGCAAAAAAGGGTCATGAAACTTGAGACGGTGTTGTCCCCCAAGAGAAAGAGAGGAGAAGGAGAGAAAGGAGGAGAGGTGTTCACCTGGCAGGAGCCAAGTGCATAATAAGACTTCAGTCGAGTGGCCGTTGTCTTATAGACTCCTAATCAGCCAGTTGGCTTGGAAGGCGTAAATGGCTTGTTCAGGTTGAGTTGCCAGATACCACTTTTTATTTTAATCGTTCAGGTATACATTATTAGGGCGAGTTGTCAGATACCATTTTAATTGTTCAGGTCTACATTATTAAGTTGTCAGATTGTACCATTTATTTAATTAATTCTTAATCATGATATACATTAATATAGTGATAAAAATACTTAAGATTCTCCATGATGACGAGATTCACATTTTCAGTCGTAGGGTATGAGTAATCGACATGGTGTAACATGACATAATACCGCTTGTCACACCACCCATCCACAAGACTCATTATCCATATCTGCTGCTTCTCTTCTGCACGCGTTGTTTCTTTTACTTCACGGTATATGTGAGACTTTATAAAGTTTAGCTCTACAGCATACTTCAGCACAGCGTCTGTGCAACGAAAGCCTGCAACGGTCTCACCAGAACATCCGTAGAGTATTTGTACATCTTGCTCCTTCGCACGATCGAATGTGGTTTTAAAAGAGGCATAGGAGGGGGGAATAGGAAGTTTTTCGGTATCCACCACATCTTCACACTTTGCTGAATACCATTTCATAAACGTTGTACAAGCAATATTAAAGGTAGCCATTTTCTTCTACGCTGGCGAATACACGTCTGATCTCAAGGGCTTACTGCAGTCAACTGACCACGCAGGGAATCCCAGATAGTAGCATGACTCACGTTGCTGGTCTTACAGTGGGCGGAGTTTAGAACTTTCACCTGTGCACACACACACACACACACAAAGGAGAAAGTGAAACGCTAATTGAAACATGATTTATTTAATAAACGAGATATTCAAGTTATATATATTTACAAATACGATTTAATAAACGAGATATTCAAGTTATATATATTTACAAATACGTGTAATAAATAAGTTAACAATAAATACATCAAAGATTATATACAAGACATACATATACACAAATACGTGTGATAAGTAGGTTAACAATAGACGCATCAAAGGTTATGGTATCCAAAGGGTACGGTATCATAGGTACCAGGTAACTGGTAACGTTTCCTATAGGTGTTACGGCACATCTTCGTTCCCTTAAGTTCCTTCACGCCCCCCAGCTTCTGCGCCAGAAAATTGTGGGTGCCTACAGTTAGTTGGGGAGGCCGTTCGCCCTCATCATCGTCCAAACACACTAGATCCTTCAAAGATTCAAAGCTAACAACCCGCCGATTCGCATGATTGAGCGTAATACCCTTTGCCTTCACGATATATTTCATATCTTCCCCCACCCTCACCAGTACCCCATAAGTTTTAGGTCCTGTTGAGATAAAAGAGTCGGCGTATGCGTTGTCCCCATACTCATCCTTGATCTCATCAGTGAGCTCGCCGAGGAACTCCCCAATAGTAGGCATGTATTCACCCTCCCTCTCTGTGAATATCACGCTATCTGTATCGGCAGACAATACTCTCCGCCCAAGAGAATGCAATAGACCCCAAAGTTTTATGCGGGCGTAGGCTGTTGTGAAGCTGGCCAAAGGTATGTTTGTAACCCTTGAGGTATGTGTGGCCAATTCAATGTTGTTGTACTTTATTATGTTATAATGTTATAATGTTTCAGACCAACAAAGACCCTAGGATCCACTCATGGCTGGTCTACCTAACTGTGTTCGTAATTGTGTATTGTGTATGTCCTCCGTGGTGGCGGAGGGGACCTACAATTTTACGTGGGTTCCGAACCACAAGAACATAAGAAATTTATGTAACAACTGCCTGTACATTCGCAACTACCAATTTTTGCAAAACTAAATAATTATCAATTAAATCTAATTAATTATCGATTTAAAACTAAAGATAGAATCTCTGGAACCAGAGGATCAAGTCATAATAGACTACTATCCACAAATATGTTACACTCTATATCTATTTATAACCGACATGCAAATATATCAGATCCAAAGAATCCAGTCATTTTCATTACGGTATCCATCAATACTAGTACCTTGCCCAACGAAAAATAAGTCACGGTCCATATCGATTGCGGACCAAGTCAAAATTTACAACCAATATACATTACAATATATACTTAGGAGGAAAAGTGTAGGTGTGGCTGTAAAGACTGTACAGTAATGTAGAAATGTGTGTGCACCCATTTTGGGTCTCCCATTTCAAGATGTTTGTGGGGCAAGTGAAGATCATGAGTTTTTCAATACCTCACAGTACTATGGGGGGCACCGCTCGGCAGAGGAATCTCTTTAAATGGAGTGTGTAAGGACAGAGAGTATCCCCTAACCCAAGATGCTGCCTCCGTATATCCCACAACACTTGTGTTGAGCTGTGGGATCTATCACCACAAAGCCTTAATTTTACTACCTTAAACTATACCCAATCTATCAACATATGCGTCTAATCGATTTTTAAACATGTTTATAGACGTGCTACTAATTACTTCTACCGGCAAACTATTCCAGGTATTTACTATTCTATGCGTAAAAAAGTTTTTGACAACTGTTGTCTCGAACCTTCTACTTGTCAACTTACACCCGTTATTTCTAGTCCTATTATATTGAGATATTTCGAAAAAGCTATCTCTATCTACATTATCGAACCCATTCATAATTTTGAAAACCTGGATTAGATCACCCCTTAGCCTCCTAGTCTCGAGTGTTGTTAATTTTAACTCCTTAAGCCTATCCTCGTACGACTTTGACCTAAGCGACGGAATCATCTTAGTTGCTCGTCTTTGAACTCTTTCGATTTTGTCAATATCTTTGCGCATATGCGGATTCCAAAATTGGACAGCGTACTCCAAATGGGGTCTAACTAATGATCTATAAAGTGGAACTATAATATCGCGCGATTTGTACTCAAAATTTCGAGCTATAAAACCTAACACTTTGTTCGCCTTATTGACCGCTGCTGTACTTTGTTTCGCTACTTTTAAATCACCAGTGACTATAACTCCTAATTCTTTTTCCGGCGTTGCCCGGGATGTAAGGGTGTGTCAAAATAAGGTAAAAAGATGAACAAAACTAAATGAACCCATTCATAATTTTGAAAACCTGGATTAGATCACCCCTTAGCCTCCTAGTCTCGAGTGCTGTTAATTTTAACTCCTTAAGCCTATCCTCGTACGACTTTGACTTAAGCGACGGAATCATCTTAGTTGCTCGTCTTTGAACTCTTTCGATTTTGTCAATATCTTTGCGCATATGCGGATTCATTCCAAAATTGGACCGCGTACTCCAAATGGGGTCTAACTAATGATTTATAAAGTGGAACTATAATATCGCGCGATTTGTACTCAAAATTTCGAGCTATAAAACCTAACACTTTGTTCGCCTTATTGACCGCTGCTGTACTTTGTTTCGCTACTTTTAAATCACCAGTGACTATAACTCCTAAATCTTTTTCCTGCTCTACGCTTGTTAAATCTTTCCCTGACATACTATACGCAAAATTACCGTTACGCGAACCTATATGCAAAATTTTGCACTTATCAACGTTAAATCTCATTTGCCATGTGACTGACCAATCAACGATTTTATTCAGATCTTCCTGGATTTTACCTCTATCTTCGTCATTAATCGCCCTACCACCCAGCTTCGTGTCATCCGCAAACTTTGAAACTGTACTGACTAGGCCGACATCTAAATCGTTAATATATATAAGAAAAAGCAAGGGGCCCAACACAGAACCCTGAGGAACACCACTCGCTACATTAGCCCAACACGACTCCGTTCCATCAACGACCACCCTCTGCTTCCTACCTCGCAACCACTCTTCTATCCAATTTATTACTACACCCCTGATTCCATGAGCCTTAGTTTTTTCTATGAGTCTTTTGTGCTGCACGGTGTCAAACGCTTTTTGAAAATCTAAATACACTACATCAACCGCCCGATATCTATCGTAAACGTCAACCACGCTTTGAAAAAATTCTAAAAGATTAGTTAAGCATGATTTGTTTCGCCTAAAACCGTGCTGCGTATTTCTAACTAGTTTATGCACTTCTAAGTGTTCGACTATACGATACCTAATTATTGATTCCAGTAGCTTACCTACAACAGACGTTAAACTGATTGGCCTATAATTTCCCGCCGCACCTTTATCGCCTTTCTTAAAGATAGGTGTTACGTTTGCTAACTTGAAATTATCTGGTACGCACCCCTCAGAAATAGACGCATTAAAAATCTTTGTTAGTGGCACAACAATGCTATCTTTTAATTCTTTTAGTTATATGGGATATATGGAATCTGGCCCCGGTGATTTACGAGTTTTCATTTTATCAATATAGCGCATTACTTCCCCTTCACTAACCACGATATTATCCAAAATATTACCATTATCAAAAGGTATTATGTCTATGACCGTAGGGATATTCGTTAGATCTTCTATAGTAAAAACTGACGTAAAAAATTCGTTTAGCAAGGTAGCCATTTCCTTGTTTTCAGAAACTAGATCTCCGTTTACATTTTTCAAAGGCCCCAAGACACTTTTTACTGGATTTCTATTATTGACGTATTGAAAGAATCGCTTGGGGTTTTCTTTACCGTCACGAGCTATGGAGATTTCAAATTCGCGTTTTGACTTTTTTATTACACTTTTAGCTTCACGCCTTAGAGATATGTAGTTGTTTCGTAACAGATTATCTTTATCGCACTTATATAGCCTATAAGCCCTATCTCTACTCTTTATAAGGTCTCCTACTCTAGAAGTAAACCACAAGGGCTTGTTGTTTACTTTCCCACGCTTAATTTTTTACGGTACACATTCCTCATTTATAGTCCTAAATACCGTTTCGAACGATTCCCACATTAGTTTTGCGTTGGAGTTCTCCATTACGTTTTCCCAATTGACGTGCGAAAATTTGTTTCGAAATTTACTAAAGTCTGCGTGCTGGAAGTTAGGAATTTTAGTCGAGTTAGTTGGTTTCGAGTGACTTACTGAGAGGACAAACTCTACCATATTGTGATCGCTATTGCTCAACGGTTCTATTACTTGAAGGTCAGTAATTAACCTATCATCCGTAGTTATTACTAAATCTAAAATACTGTCCAACCTCGTAGGTTCCCCAACCTTTTGAATAAGAAAGCTATCCTCGAGAAAATTAACTAAGCGATTACCTTCCGCGTCTCCCTGCATTGTATCGTAATTCACGTTTACGCAATTAAAGTCACCCATAACTAAAGCCTGCTCACTACCGATTATTCTCTTTAGTTCACGATATAACGCTTCATCCGTATCAGCTGTTTGATTAGGGGGCCTATATATAACCGCAACGAGAAGTTTGAAATCGTTCAATTTAAGTTCTGCTATAGTCGAATCTATCGGTTCTGGAATTGAGTGCTTTACTTCTATAACGTTCGCAATATTATCTTTGATATACAACATAACACCCCCTCCTCGCCTACCTATTCTGTTTTTACCAAAAAGTCTATAACCTTTAATTTGATACTCCCCTAAAGTCACGTGTTTCAGTGCTAAGCCACGATTCATTTATCGCAATTAATCAGTCTTTACAAGCAATTAAAGAAAAAATTCGTTTATTTTATTTCGTAGGCTACGAGCATTTAAGGATAGAACCTTCAAATAGTTTGTAATTGCGACACCTTCGCGAGCGCAGGGGAAATTTGTGGAATTTACGCTGGGACCGTTCGGGTTACGGCAGCCTGAACAGAAGAGACAGTATTATGAAATAGTCTTCCTAAACGCGCAGCTCCAACGTCATTAAAATGAAGTCCATCTTCGAGGAACAAGTCCCTCCTGCCGCAGAAACTGTATTACCTACATTCACGATCTCCATGACCTCTTTATCGGGAGCATTGGCATAATCCCAGACATCACTATAACTTTGTGCCAAATGAATGTTCCCTTTGCCGGTATTCTGTGCAAATTTTCCCCATAGACTGTTTAGACACAACTTTGCACTAAAGCGCTTGCCAGGATTCTTTGCAATTTGGGCACGATCAAGTTGTATACCTTCGCGGTCGCGGTAACGTTGAATATAGGCAGACTTTTCATCTTCGGTATCAACTCCTCGCGGATACCCTGATGCCTCAACCTTACCCTTCAAAAATGCGTTTATATATGGTGTGAAAAGGTTGGGTAGCTTCTGAAACCTCCACACCTCATGTATCTTCAGTATTCTATACCCATGGCGTACGGCTAGGGCCAGCTCAGGACTTGTATATACGCCTCTGATCTTAAGCTGGTGGGGTATATGGTTACAATCGCCGTTATTCTCTTCCGCGCACTTCACGCACAGCGGGAACATGAGCTTGTGGTCGATAACGACAGGTAAGATTGGCATCCATAAATTGCGTGGAGGGAGTACATCTACGAAAGAGAGCCCAAAGTAACGATCATTCAAATTTTTTGAAAATTCATTGATGGAGGGCAGGTTAGGTCCCACCAGTTTCTCAGGAGCGCCCACGGGGTATGGATTGTTCTTCATCACGTATGGGTATAAAGAACCGAAATCGTAATAATGGAGCTTCACACCCTGCGTAGGTGGAAAGTATAGCCTGAATGGATTTGTACGTCCACCAAACAAGCTATCACCACATTTGAGAGGATCCAGCACCATTGAACGCTTGATCGTGTTTATTTCCTCACGGTACACCTCGTCTGTCTCCATCTGTGCATCATATGCTCCCACAAGACTTTGTGCGTGAACTGGGATCCTATAAGTTGGTCGCGGGTGCGGGCCCACGCAAGAGAGTCGACAGGAGATCTACCATGGATATCTCCGGAGATTCCGCACTCAGGATGGGGACATCCATGCCACCAGCATCCGTTAAAGGAGTACACAGTCTTCACACCAGTGACATGGTTTTCACTTAACCCATCAACCCAAAAAACACGACCATTAATCTTAATGGGTACTTCACCCGTGTTGCGGGCGTGCTTTGTGTATACACCTGTCTGTTGCTGTAGGTGTATGAGCCAGTAAATAGCCTTGTGTCCGTAACTGCGGGGGTTGTTTCGGTGAATAATGGCTAAGGTGGCTTTAGGCATGAAATTATTCTTGAACACCGTAAAACATAATGACGCGATGGTGGTTGCGACTTGCAGCGGATCGCATTTGAAACGGCCTATGTACATCCTTCTAAAGGCCTGGAAACATACTCTAAGCACGCGCACATCATTCACGCAATAACGCTCACATTCATCAGCTATATTATAAGGGTTACTTTCATTAAAACTGTTGTAGTATCGATCAAAGTTCTTCACGTTCATCTACACTCATACAGTCATAGTTAAAATAATGTTTGGGTGGTGGTGGGCCTACGTAGTTTAAAGTCTCGCTGGTGAGGAAAGTGTAAGGGAAGTATCCTTTGGAAACTTCAGCTGCTACCCCATCACCTTGGGTAGCTTTGCTAATTTACAAGGTGTGAATAATAGTGTCTTTAAATTGTACATTGCCTCTTATTTGCATCTGTATTAATTTGTTGCCTCTTTTCAATGGATCACCTGTAAATATCTCAGAGGATTCGTGCTCAAGCAACTCCTTATAAAGGAACTGCGTGTCAAACTTTTCCCCGTTATGGGCGAGAATATACACAGTCATTTTTTTGAACTTGTCGGCTAAGTTGACAATATAGGACACAAATAGTTTCACAGGACTATCGTGGACATTCGTTTTAAAAACGTTTGTCCGTTTACCGGATCTGGAGCACTCGTCACATTCGATCTCCATACATTCATCGCAGATAGTCTGGCTCACAAGTAAATGTGGAATTACCTCTTTGGTTTCAGCATTCGTATATGTTTCTATATCGTAGTATACAGTTATACAGGGTTTGTTTTTAGGCTTAGCATCTTTCATATAACATACATGCTTTACTCCATCCGCCTTATACTCCTCTGGCATGTAGGACAGTGAATTTCGTCACACTTGTGCTTAAATTTCCCCCAATTATCCATTGTGTGAAACATACCACATTCACAGATTCTCATTTTCCTGTACGTGCCAGTTGATTTATGGAGCTCAAAGCAGTTATTATTGAAGAATGTGCGTCTACACACATCACAGTCTCTCTTCTCAGCTTCAACTACACGACTTTCACATTTGGTGCTTTTACACTGTTCACATACCATGTGACATTCTTTACAATGTCTTACTATATCATCCGCAAACTCGAGGCACCCCTTACACAAATCATGATGTCTCCCATATTTTCGACTTTTGTCATAACTCGCGTAAAGGCACCTTATATTACGAATGGGGAGATACGTTGCCCCTGACAGACCTAAGATAAGTAGGGGCCTTGTACGATCTCTCACACAGCTTTTAAAAACATACACAGTCCTACGATGATCATCCAACCCAAATACAACTATACGAACATTCATTTCATGTTCTACTCTTCTCAGCTCTTCAGGACCCATATTACAGTCAAATTCAAGTTCACAGTCTACAGATAGTTTACGGGCACGTTCCACGACCGTAGGCAGCCAAATTTTTTGAGTCCGTGTATTTTGTACAGTAAACATGCGAGCCAAGACTAGTGCTATAAAGCCGCAACCACGATCAACGTTTATATGCCGTCTATAAATAGCATGAGAATTGAGGTTAAGAGTATACGGTATGGCACTATGACCCGCAACACGGAATACACGATCAATATTTACCGTGAAGTTGTCCATATTGAAGGCTATACTACTTTTTTGCGGCTTGCATTATACGTCCTAATATATATTCTACATCTTCAGCAGCCAAACGTCTAAATGGCACTACTACCCAATAATCATCTACATCACCGTCATCTGACCCGAATCCGAAGGACAGACTCGTCCTGACTTCACGCTCGTCGCGGTTCTGAGAGGCAAACTCTACAATACGCTGTACAACCCGGCGTAGCCCGCGCTCAATTCCATTGCTATACATGGCTCTAGGGTCGACCCTGAATCTATACCGATTTCTAGTCAAGGCTGGGGTGGGGGCTGCGGAGCGCACCAACTCAAACGTTATATCATCCTCAACAGAACGGGGGGCGACTGTGGCGGATGAATAAGGGGATATATTAGCGGAAGGTGCTGCTGGGGGGCTTGTTGCGTAAGACGTTGAGGGCCTGGAGTCTATTATTGTAGACTCAACAGAACGGGAGGCAACTGTGGCGGATGAATAAGGGGATATATTAGCGGGAGGTGCTGCTGGGGGGATTGTTGCGTAAGAGGTTGAGGGTTGGGGATCTATTACTGGTGGTGGTTGGCTAACAACAGGCGCGAATTTTGGTCGCTTTATACCTGACGTGGGGTTCTCTTCATCATACCTCCGCTTTGGACGTGCTACCGGTATCGCTGGTGAGGGTTCGTTGACAGGGGAGGATTCTGTGATCAAAACTACACTGTCGTCGCGGTCATCCGTAATGTCGATGATGGGGTGCTGTACCTCATCGTCATTCACGGTTATGTGGGAGAAGAAAACAAAATATAAGGAACAGCACTCAAAATTTGTAATATTTTGTAAATGATCCACTTAGGAGTGTGACGTGTTAGAAATGGACTCTGTAGAAAAATTCAGATTCACGAGCCCATCCACATGTATTATATCTGGACCTACAGGATGTGGTAAAACTGTGTTTATGCTTAAAATCATTAAAGAAATGGGAGAGATGTTCTCGAAATTTGTGCATACAGTTATATGGTGCTATTCGACGTATCAATCAGTGTTCAACGAGTACCAAGATGATATTTTTGTTCCACAAAGGAGTATATGACGTTAATTCGTTAAAGGGAAATGAACATACAGTCATTGTAATTGACGATCTCATGTTGGAGATGGACAAAACGTTTGCCGAGACATTTACAGTATTCTCCCACCATCTTAACATAAGCGTGTTCTTCATCAATCAGAATCTATTTTTCAAAAATAGATACATGCGCGATGTGTCGTTAAATACACAATATCTAGTCTTATTCGCACAACGTAGAGATGTATCATAAATTGGGGTATTAGCCAATCAAATGTTCCCGAATCAGCATAAGGAGGTTTTGGAAGTTTATAAAGAAGCTACAAGCACGCATTACGGATATTTGCTTTGCGACCTTCATCCGCGAAACACGTTTAGGGTGCTTCTAAGAACGAATATATTTCCAAACGAGCCTGAAACGGTGTATATTCCAGAATGACAAAGAGACTAAAGAAATACTGTGAATTAATAAAAATCTATCATCGACTGCCCCGGGCAATGCAACAGATGTTTATTAAAAATATCGACTCCGACTTTTTAAAATGCATCTGTGAAATCTGTCTTAACGTTATAAATTGCAATGTATCAATGAAACCCCCTCAGAAGGCTCGCCTAAGCCCTTACAAGAACATAATACGTGCACTCGCTCGTAAAAGTCAAACTGTAGAGAAGAAAAAACGAATTATTGTACAAACAGGAGGGTCATTTCTCCCCATCTTATTTTCAGTTTTGTGTCCTTTACTGACTAGATTAATATAATGAAGAAAGTGGTAGTGATTCCACACGAGGTGTACGCTTCACTGCAAAGGAATCCGAGACACGGATCTAGATCCCCGTAAAAGCAGACTTAAAAGAATGGAAAGCGAATTGCTAACCCTATTAAACAGTGAAAAAACACCTGATGAGAAAAGAATCTTATACCATGAAGCTCTGCAGAAATTTCTTCACGAGTACGAAAATTATAAGAACCCGACAGAGATTCCTGTGGTTATTAGCCACAGCACGGGGGACGATGGACATGGCGACATAGGATCTGTACCTGACGATACAGCTGACCAACCAAAAATTAAGGGATCAGCCACACAACATATCGAGCATGTATTAAAAAGCACCCTCCCACATACATTGAGGAATAAAGGTTTAAGTCTTTATAATCTATTGAATGAGGACCCAGCCATACAATGGACCGATACAGGCGCGATCATTGTGGAAGGATCAAAGGTATAGGGGTCGAATATCGTAGACATTGTCCATGATCTGGTGAGAAAGTGGGATAGGCCATCACCATCAGGATGGAAGTATATTAAAGCAAGACTACAACAAATAAATGTCCCTAAAACGTTGATAGGAAATCTGAACAGGTTAAAAGACTTGGAACATGCAACGCATGTGGCACAATTGAAGACGCCGTCACCCCCGGCGGTAACACCTTTGAAGAGGAGAAATAAGAGGTTAAACAACGGTCAACCCTACCCACGTGCCTCTAAAATACGCAAATGGCTAACGTATTAAGTAAACGCTATTATGACATTTCTAACCCATCCTCCTACGGCGGCGTAGATAGGCTGTACAGAAGTGTTTACGGAGTAGGAAAAAAAGCTGTTGAAAGATTTTTGCGGGAGCAGGACGCTTATGCGCTTCATAAGCCTGTGAGAAAAAGGTTTAAAACAGCCAAGACAACGGCTTCCTCGATTGATTCTATTTGGCAAGCAGATTTAACAGACATGCAAAGATATTCTGTGTATAACGCTGGTTACCGTTACATTCTATTCATAATAGATGTATTCTCTAGATATCTGTGGCTAGTTCATCTGAAAAATAAATCACCTGAAACAGTTGCTAAAGCTACCAAAACGCTAATGTTAAAAGAAAACAGGGTTCCTGGCTATTTTTGTACGGATATGGGGAAGGAATTTATAGGCCGTGCTTTTCAGAACATGTTGACAGAGTTTAATATCAGCTATTACACAACCAATTCTATACATAAGGCTTCTTTAGCTGAAAGAGTTCAACGTACCATAAAGGAACGCATGCACCGCTATTTTACACATAAAAACACATACAGATTTCTAGACATTCTGGAATCATTGGCATCATCCTACAACCGCTCACACCATCGCACGATTGGGACAACACCTAACGAAGTTTTAGAAAGAGGTACGCTCCCGAGAAGAGATGGATCACCAACACCACCACCACACTGCGCGCTTCAAAATCAATGATTATGTAAAGCTGTCGCGTTCGGGGAATAAATTCGCAAAGGGTTTTGAGCAAGGATGGACACGTGAGATTTTTAAAGTTAGGGCTATGAGACCTAAAGGTGAGATAATGATGTATTACATTGAAGATTTGAATGGGGAAGAAATCTCAGGAGGCTTTTACCACGAGGAATTGCAGAAAGTTGCATTTAATTTAGGAAAAAATGTGTTTAAAATTGAGAAAATTTTAGGAAGCAAAGGTTCAGGAAAGAGAAAAATGTACCTGGTGAAATGGCTAGGGTACCCAGAAAGCTTCAACACCTATAAAAGTTGATGCAATAATGAAGCTTAAATAGTATGCAACATGGCTCCTAACCATTTCTACGTCACACTCCCGTCCTCCTCGTCCCTGTCTGTACACCCTAACAACACACTAGTCAACTTTGTAACAGAACTCCACGGGCCCATTGAATTGGGTCGTGATTCGTATGAGGTGGGGATATGTGAAATTCAGCTGGACACCCTCTTTTTAAATATTGAATATAAAGAATCCGTTTTTACGATTCTTAGAGACATTGACGAGTGTGAAAAAGCTGGGGTAGCTATGGATGAAACTATACGTATCGCTCGGACTAAGGTTGCACGGTATTACACTACAGAAGTAAGACTAGGACCCCGTCATTATGATTCGGTCGAGGATGTTGTGAGAGACTTAAACATAAGTTTAAGAAACTCAAACCTTACGAATGATTTAGTATACGAAATCGTAAACAAAGGAAACCCTGCACATACACTAATCCTAAAATCAAAGACTAACAGACGTATTAAAGCTCGAAGAGTGTTCAAAATTATAATCAGTGGACGATATAGCGCAGCCATCCAAAGAGACACATTTCACGAGGCACAGCATGACTTGTCCAGATTAATGTATCAATTGAAGATGGAGAAATTGGCTGAAAGCTCTCAGTCCCCAGACATGTGCTATATTTACAGTAATATAGTGGAGCACCAGTTTGTTGGCGATACCCAGGCACGCCTGCTGCGCATTGCCCACATCCCTAACCATAAAGGAAGGAGTTTGAGTATTACATATGACAGACCCCATTATGTGAATGTCGCAACTAATTTAATAACCAATATCTCAATATATATAAGAACGATTGAGGGTGAAAACTTCCCATTCGGTAACGGGAGCTTAACAGTGAAGCTACACTTTCGACGCACTGAGTTATAATGGATAGAAAGCCTTTCACCGTCTATCGAGGGGTGAGATACCAGCGCGGTAGTGGACTTGGGTCCATTTTTTCATCCATACTACGTACGGCTGTTCCTTTGCTGAAGAGGGGTGCCAGATACCTCGGAAGGAAAGCGCTACAATCAGGTCTTAACACTGCAGAAGACATATTGGCTGGGGCTAAACCTAAAGAAGCTCTAAAAAAACATTTAAAACGTACACGGGACGAAATCATCAAAGATGCAAAGAGAAAAATGCGTGGTGGCGGGAAGAAGAAGAAGAGGGCTGTCCGGAAGAAGGGGTCACGTGGTATTAAACGTAAAAGGATATCAAAAAAGAAGTGCTGTAAGCGAATGAAACCTATGGTTGACCACTTTTTTGACTGATATAAGCTAAGGACATTGATCTCATGAATCATAGTTTGTTTACTACTTGTCGAGAGGGGAGGCACTATTTCTAACTCGTCATGGCACGCTTCATCCACCCATGTAGTTCACAATGCTGTAAATCGGAGCTGTCCCTTTTTGAGATGCCTCCAACTCAAGTTTCTATTGAGCACAGTGATTTTATTACAATTAACCCTTTAAACACAATTAGTTCCCCGAGTGCACCTATAGAATTCGTGATACCCAGCTCAGGCCCTTACTTTTTTGATCCAAGCTGTGTGCACATGTACGCTAAGCTACGTATAGCCCATTCTGATGGAACGGACTGCGATGACAAATATGTTGTATACCCTGAAACAAACTTTCTGCACTCCATATTCAACCAGTGTGACGTATATTTAAATCAGACCAACATATCGTCAGGCACGGGATACTATCATCTACGAGCCTATCTGGAAAATGCCCTCAACTTTTCCAAAGAAGCGAAGGATACCTTTTTAAGTGCCGAGGGATATTATCAAACTAAAGACGAAGGTAGTATAAAGGACAAATTTAAAAATTCTAAAAAGAAGATATACGAGTGTTTTGGACGTCTGCATACAGATTTCACTTTCCAGGAGTTGCTTATCAACGGGGTGGATATGAAAATAAAGCTCACCCGCACGAGTCCTGAGATCTGCTTAAATCTGGATTCTGATCAAGACGAGGGAGCAAAGCCCGTTGTGGTTCACATTATGGACACATACCTCCGCGTACGGCGAGTGAAATTAAGTTCACCAAAACAACTAGAAATTGAGAAAAATTTACTAAACGCTACAGTGAAATACCCTATTAACAGAGTAAAAATCAAACTATATACGGTGCCTGCACGGTTGGCGTCGAAGCAGATAGAAAACATCGCCCTGGGAAATCTTCCTAAAAGGATATTAATCGGAATGCAGGACCATGCATCGGTGAATGGAAAATATAAAAAGAGTGCCTTTAAATTCGAGAATTTAGGACTTAAAACTATAACTCTATACGTTAATGGCATTGCTTTGGGCGGAACATTGGATACGGACTATTCATCAGACGCTGTTTTACCTCTTTGCGCGAGAGCCTATAGTAATCTGACCCATATTGCAGGTGATTGTGATGAGCTTGGTAATGGGGTAACACAGAAAGAATTCATTGATCAATTTAACCTTTATTCGTTTGACATTACACCTGACTTATCTGCTAGCGTAAATACGCATTTAAGCCCACAGCAGAGCGGAAACATCTCAGTGAGGTTGGAATTCACCAAGCCTATAGACGCGCCTATTAGTGTACTAGTATATCTCGAATCGCAAGCCCTAATAGAAGTAGATAGATTTAGGAGCGTTATCACTGACTTTTAAAATGGATGCTAATACACTTCAGAGAGTAATCAATAGTGAACGAGTCACACGTTCCAAATTTATCGGCGTGTTTGCGAAGAATGAAACATTGAGTTTGCCAAGTACGCGAGAATGCGGTAGTCTTATTGTGAACACAGATGTCATCGGTAATGAAGGAATTCATTGGATAGCTGTCTATTTTAAAAATAGACACCGCCTCTACTATTTTGATTCACTCGGTACTCAACCCTGGAGTGACCCTGTTATAGTAAAATTTCTCGCTCAGTTACATATTCCCGAAGCTGTATGGAACCCGTTTCGTATACAAGGATATTTTAGTAATACTTGTGGAATGTACTGCATCTCATTTCTCATGCATATTTCATGTGATAAAGAATTTATAAATTTTTAAAATTTATTTGACCCGTGTCACACTCGACGAAACAATGAAATGGTATGCAAACAGATAAAAATCCGTTTTCCAATTGTGCGTACTCGTTGTATAGTATAATGTTTTTGTTCGTGTGTATATTTGTAACGTTAGTTTGTATATTCTGTAGTTTAAGATGGTTATTGTACTGATTTCTTTCATTCAATAAATTTATGAAAATATATTGTCTTCTTCCCCCAAAAAGATCGAAAAACACTTACATTATTTCGGTGTGACATTCATTATGCTGGCTGTTCAGTATATCCTCCGTATTCATGACACGAGATTCTTCAAAAGATTGTATAACACGTGTCAAATCCTCATCGGACCTTAAAGGAGAAAGAATAATGTTCATATTCATTCTTTTTTAATAAAAACATATACAGAGTATTCATATTGTAAGACAGACCCCATTATGTGAAGATATCTTTGGTTCGCTCAGAGAAACTCATTTAAGAGGTAAATCCGAATAACATTTATAAAAAAAACATGTAAAAGACTGCCACAAAAATTTCGGTTTTAGCATAATGGTGAGTATCTAAATGAAGTATTTGACGAGATACTACATCCCTCCATATATATAAAATCATTTTTCTGACAGTTTGTGAAAAAAATAAAAATAAAATTATAGACACTTACATTTCTATGGTAGTCCCTTGCGTCGGATTGTAAGGAGCGTCATTGCAAATATCTTCAACGGTTTGCGTTGGAAATAATCCATCACGGTTAATCGCGTTAAAAAGATTAATTGCAGTCAATGCTGTAGTGTCACCTTCTTGATACAAATCCGGAAAAATGTAAAGTTCGTGGTCCATAGTGGAGGGAATGTTTGTGCACTGGCAGATGGAATGTATATTCACTGGCGCGAAAATAGCTACTGTTACTCCCAACTGAAAAATATTTCCTTTTATATGCACAATCGCCAAGCTCCGCCCCAAAAGATCAAGAGCAGATGTTCGTAGTGATTGGTTGTCAGTGTAGCTGGGTGGAGCTATGATAAGTTTGTGTACCAATCGTAACACCGCTATAACGGGTCCATGCTTTGGACGACTCATGGCATCTTTATATTTTCTCCAATAGATTTAATGCTCGTATTACCCCTTGCTGTCTTTACCATGTCAATATTTGCGACAATACCTGGTTTTCTCCCCACTATTCCCGGTTCAATAATCACTAATGTAATCGAGAGGATTTTATAATAAAGAAATTATAAATATATCCATTCCTTTAATTATATTTTTAAAAAAAGAAGAGTATTCGGTTTCCACGTTAAACTGTGGGCCTAAGGCGGAGTGAAAAGCTTAATCATTGTTACAGTTCGGGGAAGAGCTAGTTATTATTATTATTACTAAAGAGAAAAATCTACATTGTACATATCACATTTTGCAGACATACTATCCCCGGATCAATAATCAAATGATCCTGTTATTTTAAATGCTGAACTTATGATGTGAAAGAGTGAGCAATGATTCCCTGACGAGATGTATTTCTGATTCGGCTTCCACGTTAAACTGTAGGTCTAAGGCCGGAGTGAAAAGCTTAATCTTTCCAATTCGGCAAAAAGGAGTTAATTATTATTATTATTACTAAAGAGAAAAATCTACATTGTACATATCACATTTTGCAGACATACTATCCCCGGATCAATAATCAAATGATCATGTTATTTTAAATCCGGATCAATAATCAAATGATCCTGTTATTTTAAATGCTGAACTTATGATGTGAAAGAGTGAGCAATGATTCCCTGACGAGATGTATTTCTGATTCGGCTTCCACGTTAAACTGTAGGTCTAATGCGAGGTGAAAAGCTTAATCTTTCCAATTCGGCGAAAAGGAGTTAATTATTATTATTACTACTGTAATTTGTACCAGCCTATATATATATATATATATATATATATATATATAATCATGCAGGTTGTTTCTACAAAGCTTCAATTTAATATTAAGGAGAAATCCAATGACAAGAAGGAGAGTAAATGCCATGAAAAGTGTCTTTTTTAATGCGCAACGTTTCGAGCAATACGCTCATCTTCAGGCTAAACAGTGACAAAAAATGACAACATGAAGTTAAATTCAATAAATAAATGAAACACATAAGACAAAATAATCACTATAGAACCTATTCTTAGAAGCAAAATTTAAAAAGACTAAAAGAAGAGGGTTGAATTCAAAATTATAAAAGAAGTTTATATATAAAAATACAAGAAATTTAAAAAACTATTTTTAAAATTATATATAGTAAATTTGAAATTAATACAATGGGATAATTAACACTACTAACCTTTCATTGCTGGTTCCGTGGCACAAGTAATTTAAAACAAAGCAAAGGAAAGTTGGAAAGTTATGAATTGGGGGGGGGGGATTATAAAAAATTTAGAGGGACAGCTGAGGAATCAACGTTTAGAGAAGGGGTCAATGTTTTAATATAAAGGGATTCCAAAATTCTAAGTGAGTTGGGACAAGGATTACAGCCAAGAATTTTAAAATTATCTAAAGTGACATCTGTTTTACGTTTAATACTATGTTCCCGGATACTAGAGGCTTCTTTTTTATTTAAAGTTTTACCTGTTCGACAACTTATTCCCATATGCGAATAACTTCATGTTGTCATTTTTTGTCACTGTTTAGCCTGAAGATGAGCGTATTGCTCGAAACGTTGCGCATTAAAAAAGACACTTTTCATGGCATTTACTCTCCTTCTTGTCATTGGATTTCGCCTTAATATTATATATATATATATATCCATTCCTTTATTTATTTAAAAAAAAGAAAAGAAAAGAATGAACAAAACTCTCTCTCTCTCTCTCTCTCTCTCTCTCTCTCTCTATATATATATATATATATATATATATATATATACACACGAGATAGGTGTACGCCTGGTGTGAATGAATTCTGTATTTAAAATGAGTCTATAGTTTCATTGGTACGTTTTATTTCCCACTAACTGTGTACACGAGATAAGTGTACGCATGGTGTAAATGAAGTACTTTCAGAGTACATACGTATTAATTTTGAAAAAACTTTGTTGATTTCTGATACCTATGATTTTGATAACTAAGTTGTTAAAATATAAAACATTTTTTATTTACGAGGAAGACATTCGCTTCGAGAGTGAAGTGTGTATTTCATTGGAGAAGTAATAACAATAAAATTTTTAACATTTGGAGTGAAGCGAGGTTTTCTCGCGCTGAGTGGAAGAAAGGTAAGCTCGCGGTTACTTTGTGGTTAGCGTGAGACATATCTCCTCAGATTTTTTTTCTTTTTTTTTCCAGAGAAGCTGAAAGTAAATGAGATGAGTGAAATGATATGAGATTAGTGAAATGAAGTGAAATGACATGAAAATGAAATGATATGAAAAGTGCGTAATATTTTTTTTTACTGTTTTTGAAACGCAAGAAAGGTTTGCCAAAAGAAATTAGACACAGTTAATGTGTTTATTTATTTTGCTGTTTATTATTTAATATAATTGTGTGTGTGGTGTGTGTGTTAATTTTGAAAAATGTGTAATAATAATAATATATCTTTCCAATTCAATAACAGAGATGTTATCTAAGAAGATGCTGCCATAAAAATTTGCAAGTAAAGACATATAATCAGTGCATTTAATAAAATATAATTTTATATACATTAGTAGCAAGGGACCAAATTGAAGGAGTCGAGCGAAGGATTCCCGAGACAGAGAGAGCAAGTTGACCCAGATTACTTTCAAAAAGGCCTCGGGGTAAACAGGTGTGATTCGTTCCTGGTTCAATTTCCTACTCGTCTGAACGCAATGTTCTAAGAGTTAATATTTTGGCTTCGTTTTAATAACTGAAAGGTAAATAAAACGCCGTTTAAGTATCTTATATTGTTAATATTGGTTTTAATAATTGATTCTCTTAAAAGGAGAAAATTCATTTGCTTTAAATTAATATACTTTTGACAATTCACTAAGGTGAAAATCCGTTTTATATATATATATATATATATATATATATATATATATATAATATATATATAAGGAATGACAAAATTAAATAGACAGTTAATATGATTCTTTCTATAAGGAATGACAAAATTAAATAGACAGTTAATATGATTCTTTCTATATATATATATATATATATATATATATATATATATATATAGGTAGGGAGAAAGTTGTTCAATTGTGTGTGTATATTTCGTCTGACCTATTATTTTGGCGATTGTACGTATTATATTATTTTTGTGCAGTAGAAGGAAAATTCTATTTATTTAATTAATAATCATTTTCTTAGTGTCAATTTCGATTTTAAGTCTGTATGCTTTGGTAACGAATTAAAATAGTATCTAGCAACTCACCCTAATAATGTATACCTATACAATTAAAATGGTATCTGGCAACTCAACCATCATCTATATAAGACCCGCTTGGCTTCGGAGCTGGTAGTTTGATGCGAACTTCGGCCGAATAAAGAACTCTCTCCTTCTCTTCTTAGATTAAGACTTAGCTTAGTTTCTCTTTGGGGGGTTAGGACATCCCACCTTGTCCCCCCAAAGTCCTCCTCCGTCTATCCTTTCACTCTTAGGCTAAGGCAACCCCTTTGGGGGGAGGTCATCCTTTCTTCTCCCCCCGAAGATCCCTCCCCTCTCCCCCCTTAGCTCCTTCTAAGCCAACTGGCTGATTAGGAGTCTATAAGACAACGCCCACTCGGCTGAAGTCTTATTATGCACTTGGCTCCTGCCAGGTGAACACCTCTCTTCCTTTCTCTCCTTCTCCTTTCTTTCTCTTGGGGGATAACGCCGCCTCCAAGTTTCATGACCCCTTGTTGCACCTGCAGCATCCCCCACCCCCTTTGCAACATTGAGTTGTTGCATACCCCCACCCCTTTGCAACATTGAGGTGTTGCACACCCCACCCTTTGCAACATTTGATCATTATCTCTTGCAACATTGCAACATTCCTGCACTCCCCCTTTTTGCGGCTATACTACTCACGTTCATGAACAAAATTATATATAAGTTTCCCGCGGTAACGCTCAAAAACCTTTACTATTTAAAGGAAGAGTCAAAAGCCAACAAAAACGAGTCCATTCCTCTTATATACACACACACACTGTATATATATAATATATTGGTGAAGGCCGCTTCTGGCAAGCTTCAATTTCAATTTAAGCAGAAAGCAACAGACAAGAAGGAAAGAAACATCCATCAAGTTGGAAAGGGACTATATTTTGTATATTGCAACGTTTCAAGCACAAACTATGCTCATCCTCAGGCAAAATTTCTAAAAAGTTAAAAACATAATATTAAAAACCATAATGACATTAACAAATTAAAATAGGGAAAAAATCCACAAGCATTAAAAACAAAGTCACACTAACAAAATTCTAAAAAGTTACAATTAAAAACCATAATGACTATTATGAAACAAAAGCGAACAATTACAAGCTTTAAAACAATAAAAGTGACACTAAAAACGAACAATGAATAACAGCTATAAAATCAAAATGTAAAACTCAAAAAAACTAAAAATTCACAGGCTATCTTTTAAAACACTAAAAAATTAAAACCCACACTAAAAGGAACACACCTTAAGTCTAAGCACACAGATTCCGAGGCAAAACTAAAAAAACAGAAGCATCTAAAACCAAGTAAAGGTTGGTTGTTCAAGATGTTCAGTTTAAACGGAGGGGAACGGATGAAATATCAGAGTTAAGCGAAGGGGAGAGTTTTTTAATATACAGGGATTCTAGAAGTCTAACGTTTGCTCACACGGAGCGGAATCTAAAATGTTAAAATTAGCTAAAGTTATATCGACTTTGCATAGACAACATGGCTGCGTATAGCTGAAGCTTCTTTAGTTTTCAAAGGTTTGTCAGTTCTCGAGTCGCGTTTCTGTGCCCATATGGGCATAAGCCATAGAACTGACAAACCTTTGAAAACTAAAGAAGCTTCAGCTATACGCAGCCATGTTGTTCTATGCAAAGTCGATATAACTTTAGCTAATTTTAACATTTTAGATTCCGCTCCGTGTGAGCAAACGTTAAGACTTCTAGAATCCCTGTATATTAAAAAACTCTCCCCTTCGCTTAACTGATATTTCATCCGTTCCCCTCCGTTTAAACTGAACATCTTGAACAACCAACCTTTACTTGGTTTTAGATGCTTCTGTTTTTTTAGTTTTGCCTCGGAATCTGTGCTGCTTAGACTTAAGGTGTGTTCCTTTTAGTGTGGGTTTTTAATTTTTAGTGTTTTAAAAGATAGCCTGTGAATTTTTAGTTTTTTGAGTTTTACATTTTGTATTTTATAGCTGTTATTCATTGTTCGTTTTTAGTGTCACTTTTATTGTTTTAAAGCTTGTTAATTGTTCGCTTTGTTTCATAATAGTCATTATGGTTTTTAATTGTAACTTTTTAGAATTTTGTTAGTGTGACTTTGTTTTTAATGCTTGTGGATTTTTCCCTATTTTAATTTGTTAATGTCATTATGGTTTTAATATTATGTTTTTAACTTTTAGAATTTTTGCCTGAGGATGAGCATAGTTTGTGCTTGAAACGTTGCAATATACAAAATATAGTCCCTTTCCAACTTGATGATGTTTCTTTCCTTCTTGTCTGTTGCTTTCTGCTTATATATATATATATATATACATATGAAATAGGATCCCTCCTAAGGAGACGTAATTTTACATTTAGGATAAAAACGAAGACGTAGAGCAAGAAAGTCATTATATTTGGCTGCAGCCGACGTTTCGGGCAACTCTACCCATTTTCAAGGCCTAATAAAATAAAAGGCTAAAATTAATGCATGACAAAAAAAATAAAAAAATTATACGAATGTCAAAAACAAACTAATTCATAGCACAGAATAAAACCACTTAAAGAATAAAAATTAAAAAGCGTAAAACAAGCATAAGCCAAAAACAAATTAAAAATTATATACATGACAAATAACACATGATAAAAGTAAAACTTTAAAACTAAAAACATTCAAACAAATTAGTTAAAAATTAGTTAAAAACTTCACTAATAAAAAGTTAAATGAAAAAACGCAAAAGTGCACGAAAACATACCATGCTCACTTGACATCCTCAAACAACTGAGGCGAAAGGAGACAGGGTCAAGGGGAAAACAGAAAAATTTAGTTGGTAGGCATTCTAATTAATATAAAGGGGGTAACAGCTGGAATCAATATTTAAGCTGGAATTCAGAAATTTAATGCACAAAGATTCAAATATACGGAGAGAGGACGGACATTTTAATGATTTAAGAATTTTAAAGTTATTAACGGAAATATCAACTTTACACTTAACAGAATGATTTCTAATGGCAGACTGTTCCTTTTTAGATAAAACTTTCCCTGTCCTATGGCTAATACCCATATGGGAGCAAAATCTCGCCTGCAAAGAACGAACTGTGCTGCCAACGTAGTTCCCCTGGGAACACCCAGGGCAGGTAAACAAATAAACGACAGAACAGTTCATCGCAGGGGGGATTTTGTCCTTACAACGGAAAAAACTTTGCTCTGCTTCATAATGAGTTTGAATTTCTTACTGATTTTTTCTTTAAAAATGGTTTTCCACGGGTTCTTGTACAAGGTATTATTGGTAAATTACTTAATAATGTTTATTCCCCCAAACTTATCCCAACGTATGATGTTCCTAAGAATTGTAAATATCTTGTTTTACCTGACCTCTACCAATTTAACACTGTTGTGAAAAAGCAATGTTGAGTGTGGTGAGGAAATTTTATTTTCACACTGATTTTAAGGTTGCTTTTGTGAATAATAATACCCTTGAATGTTTTTTCCGTTGTAAGGACAAAATCCCCCCTGCGATGAACTGTTCTGTCGTTTATTTGTTTACCTGCCCTGGGTGTTCCCAGGGGAACTACGTGGCAGCACAGTTCGTTCTTTGCAGGCGAGATTTTGCTCCCATATGGGTATTAGCCATAGGACAGGGAAAGTTTTATCTAAAAAGGAACAGTCTGCCATTAGAAATCATTCTGTTAAGTGTAAAGTTGATATTTCCGTTAATAACTTTAAAATTCTTAAATCATTAAAATGTCCGTCCTCTCTCCGTATTTATGAATCTTTGTGCATTAAATTTCTGAATTCCAGCTTAAATATTGATTCCAGCTGTTACCCCCTTTATATTAATTAGAATGCCTACCAACTAAATTTTTCTGTTTTCCCCTTGACCCTGTCTCCTTTTCGCCTCAGTTGTTTGAGGATGTCAAGTGAGCATGGTATGTTTCGTGCACTTTTGCGTTTTTTCATTTAACTTTTTATTAGTGAAGTTTTTAACTAATTTTTAACTAATTTGTTTGAATGTTTTTAGTTTTAAAGTTTTTACTTTTATCATGTGTTATTTGTCATGTAATAATTTTTAATTTGTTTTTGGCTTATGCTTGTTTTACGCTTTTTAATTTTTATTCTTTAAGTGGTTTTATTCTGTGCTATGAATTAGTTTGTTTTTGACATTCGTATAATTTTTTTATTTTTTTTGTCATGCATTAATTTTAGCCTTTTATTTATTAGGCCTTGAAAATGGGTAGAGTTGCCCGAAACGTCGGCTGCAGCCAAATATAATGACTTTCTTGCTCTACGTCTTCGTTTTTATCCTAAATGTATATATATATATATATTAACCCCTCGGTCTATGGCCTTGGGCGGTTTGAAGTTGACAGGGGTTCTGGTTAGGTGGCAGCAACGGATTTGTTACTCTGGAGTAGCTGGTACCATATAGACATAGAGAATCGCAGTAGTCTCTTTTATACTATTCTCCGATTTCTTCTTATAGTGGATCGGAGGATTCTGTGAGGCTTACTAAATTCTCTAAGGGTTTTCCGATTCTTCTTGTAACGTATCGGGAAATTATTTTTCTCTCTTTAAGAATAAGTTCTCTGAAGAGAGCAATGCTCGAAGAAGACAAAGATATTCTTTTACTGTAGTTTACTGCTAAAATGTTACAGGTAATGTTCAGCCTCTAAGTCAGATCAGACAATCAGAATGAACAGTGGAGAAATTTTATGGGCTTATATACTGAAATTTTTAATGAATTCATTATTATTTAATGCTGATCTGTTTTTGTTTTTAATTCCCAATAGGCTGATTTACTTTCCAAAATATTTAAAGACAAGGTAAATATTTTAGCTGTAGCAATGTCTAGACTGATAAGCAAGATATATGAAGATGAAGCCATATTTTTGTTTTCAACCGCATATTGACAGATCTGATGTTATGATCTGCCGAGTTAACTAAAAATGGAAATTGAAATATGCATTTTATTATGAATTACAATTAAACATGCATATGAGCAAAAATTAAATGCTTAAGATTTAAAATTAAACGTAAAGCAAGACATGACTTCATCTTTGTACAAAGAAAATGAACATTGCAGAATTTAACAAGATTACATTATTAAGTAAATCTAAAAGAATTATTAAGTAATTTAAAAAGAAATAATTCATAAATTATTCAGCAAAAATAAAATAGAAAGAAAATTAAAAATTTATCCAAACTCATGTCAGCGTTATGCGAATTTGGAATCTATATGTAAAAATGAATATAAGAATATAAATATATAAGAATATAAGGATTATATAAATATAAGGATTATATAAGTACAAGGATTATATAAATACAAGGATTATATAAATACAAGGATTATATAAATATACGAATTATACGAATGAATATAAGAATTATATGAATGAATATAAGAATTATATGAATATAGGAATTATTCATTGTTCATTTATTTATATATATATATATATATATATATATTATATATATTATACAGGGTGTACATAAAGCCAGGATCTATTTTGTGAAGCACTTGGAAATTATATGGAATTCAATCATAAAATGATAAAGTGGTAACATTTATTAAATAATTAAGAGTAGGATTCGACGTGACGCCCATCAGTATCCCTGCACAGCTCAAATCGTTCCGCAGCATTTCTAAACACATTCTGGAGCATTTGCGGGGTTATGTTCTGCAGCAGTTCGTATACGTGTACGTAAGTTTTCAAGACTCGTAATCTTCGTCTGATAGACGTGCGATTTGATAAAGCCCCATGCAAAGAAATCTAAAGGGGTTAAATCTGGTGATCTCGTTGGCCAAGGTCTGTTGCTTCCGCGTCCGATCCAGCGATTTGGAAAACGTCCATTCAGATAATCCTGAACAATTTTGGCATAGTGACAAGGAGCACCATCATGTTGATAGACGACGGTACTAACAATCCTATCCCCGTCGTCTATCAACATGATGGTGCTCCTTGTCACTATGCCAAAATTGTTCAGGATTATCTAAATGGACGTTTTCCAAATCGCTGGATCGGACGCGGAAGCAACAAAAGACCTTGGCCAGCGAGATCACCAGATTTAACCCCTTTAGATTTCTTTGCATGGGGCTTTATCAAATCGCACGTTCTATCAGACGAAGATTACGAGTCTTGAAAACTTACGTACACGTATACGAACTGCTGCAGATAACATAACCCCGCAAATGCTCCAGAATGTGTTTAGAAATGCTGCGGAACGATTTGAGCTGTGCAGGGATACTGATGGGCGTCACGTCGAATCCTACTCTTAATTATTTAATAAATGTTACCACTTTATCATTTTGTGATTGAATTCCATATAATTTCAAAGTGCTTCACAAAAATAGATCCTGACTTTATGTACACCCTGTATATATATATATATACAGGGCGTCCCAAAAAAATGTATACACACTTTAACAGCTGATAGCTCAATTGATGTTTCTTTCTTTCCAAGTTAAACCCATTAGAATTAATAATGGCAGTCAGACTAAGCTTTGAACAAAGGAAATTCATTCTAAAATGCTACTGGAAGTGTGAAAACGCAGTTGAAGTGCAAAGACAGTTTAGGAGGGAGTTTCAAACAGATCCACCAACGCGACTTACCATCACTCGAATTAGAGATAAGTTTGAAGCCGATGGAACTGTTCAGAATGTCCACAAGAAGCGTTCCGGAAGACCACGGACATCGACAAGCCCCACAAAGCAAGAAAGAGTACTGGAAACGTATCACCAAAGTCCAAGAAAATCTGTGCGGCAAGCGAGTCGTGAGGTAGGAATTTCAGAATCGTCTGTCCAACGCATTTTGAAGCGCTGTCAATGGAAAAGTTACATTCCAAGATTAGTCCATGCTATTAATGAAGATGATCCGGACCGAAGAGTGGAGTATTGCGAGTGGTACTTGGCACGATGTGGATGTGGATTGGACGAAGGGGTTTCGTAGAATACCCTCCGCGTTCACCAGACCTCACACCACTAGACTTTTTTTTATGGGGATACTTAAAAGACAAAGTCTACGCTATAAAACCTGCAACAGTCGCTGAATTGAGAGCAGCCATTGAACGAGAATGCACACAAATACCAAACGAAATGTTTCGTGATGTTTGCGATTCCATTGCTTCGCGTTATCAGCAGTGCCTGGACCAGAACGGACGTCAGTTTGAAAACAGGCGTTGACAAAACAATTAAATAATGTCTGTAGATTCTATTACATTTTGAAAATGAAATGTATTTTAATAAACACTGCCTTTATAATTATTTAAAGTGTGTATACATTTTTTTGGGACGCCCTGTATATATATATATATATATATATGGAATATCATGCATGATCACTCACGATTTTGCATAATGCAGAATTAACCCTAGCAGAATTCGAACCCAGGACCTCTTGAGTAGAAGTTGCGGACGCTAACCACTATGCTATGACAAGGTAAAAGTTAATACAAAATGGCAGATATTTTAACACTTGAGGGGACACATAACGTTTTTGCGATCTGAAGTGTTTTAGGTATTGCACTGGTGTGTCATAGATGAGATATCATGCATGATATACGGTAGTTATCTTAATATTTTATCTTAATGATATAGCGAAAGTTCTGCAAAATAATAAAAAAAGATTACTTTCGAACAGTTTTGCTATTTATTAGAAATGTAACAGTTCCATATAAGAACTACATCCTCTGATTTCATTTATATATATATATATATATATATATATATATATATATATATATATATATATATATATATATATATATATCGACGTTTGAATAATATAATTTTTATATACAAAGCTAATGCTTGATGCACTATAACCTACTGAAATTTTACTGATTACCATTCCTTAATTTTATAATCATCGTCTGACATTAATTTAAATGGAACAAGGCTGAAAAAATCAATGGATTGCTGAAAATTTCGTGAAAAGATAAATGAAGAAGCAAAACTTGTAAAACTATTAATCGTTCAAATCCTCTTATATTGATCGCTTTTGCTGCATTTCTTTAGAAGACACTTTTAATTGGACCATGAAAGCACGAATGTTCGCGTGATGCTGAAGGAAAACCACAGCGTTTACAGTTCAAAATATATTTTAATTTCGTATGTCAGAGTTGACTTCTTCAAATATTTTTGCTTACATGACACGAATTAGAAAGATAACGCGCTATTCTAATCTGGTGGATGACTAAAGTAATTTAAGCTTTCACATCTTTGTTTGTGACCCTGGTGGTTGAGCCTCCCTTACAGAGGATATGAGTAACAACAGACTTGGAAATCATTTTCACCCTAAATTTAGCAAATGGTACTCTCTGCCTCCTGCAAAAGGCATACCCACCTACCAGGTTACCAAGCACATATATGATCTGTTCGAAATTTATAGAGGCAGTAGTATGGCTCAAAGTGTCAGAATGGCATTGGCACTGAGGGGATTGATGGGTGGTGCTGCAAGGAAAAAGAGGAAAGGCACTCTCAGAAGCAAAATCTTTAATCCCTACCAATCCCTTTTAATCTTTCGGGGACCCTTTGAGCTGTTGACGGCTTTTTAGTGAGGCAGGACTTTTTTACGTATATATCATACATATATATATATTATAATAAAATAATAATAATAATTAATAATAATAATATGACGTAAGAGTATGAAGTTTAGAGACCCCCATTTTAAGGGTATTTTTTTTTAAAGTTTGCAATATATAGAAAATAATGTAAAGGTTAAGGGACACCCAGCAGCATGAGGACGGATCTGTAGTACGACAACGCAAAACGGCGACACATACACACAGACAAACATATTTTATGTCTTTATAAATCGCAGAGTCGCGACACATACACATAGAAACATTAGGTGTATCTTTTTCAACGCAGAACAGCGACAACGCATATGTACCACAACGTCGCAACCATAGCAATGTGACACCGACCGCGGGTGTTTTTTTTTGGCTTGCTCCGACGATACCATGCTTGTACCACTCGGAGCGCATTAGTTTGTCTATCCAGCCGCGTTCGTGATTGTTTGTTTTACATAAGTTCAAACATACTGTACATACGATATATATGCCATAACTCCAAAATGGAAGCAGTTACAGACATGAAACTTCACACACACATATTGATTAGGTACCTAGGTTGTGCACCTGGGTGTTAATAAATTAAATAATTAAAATTACTGGGCCCGACGGCCCCAGCACCGCGATTAAACTACAGAAAAGAACGCAACCATGAAAATTTTGAGCTTCACATTGTGTCAAGATTTCTGAATTTTAAGATTTTCATGACTAATTATTTGGTCAATAAAACTATAAAAACGAACGCAGTCATGAAAATCTTGAGCTTCACATATAATTAAAACTAGCGGAGCAACCCGGCATTACCAGGTGGATATAATTATTACAGAAGTATAATATTAATATAATATTAATCTATACTATAATAAGAGAGCTGTCCGTCCGTCTGTCCGTCTGTCTGTCTGTCCGTCCGTCACACTTTCAGAAATTGTGAGAAAAAATTGTGAGAAAAAAATTCAGAAATTGTAAAAAAATTCAGAAATTGTATTACGGGCGGAAATGTGAAGCTCAAGATTTTCATGACTGTGTTCTTTTCTGTAGTTAGCAATGGGGGAAGGGTGAGGGTGGGGGGAAGGGTTGGGGTGGGCGGAAGGGGGGTGGGGGTGGGGTAATGGGGGATGGGTGTGGTAATGGGAGGGGTAGGGGTATAATGGGGAGGGGGTTAGCCCCCAAGTTGTATGAATGGGGGTGAGGAGGTTTGGGAGATAACCAGATTCAGAAATGTTGACACAATGTGAAGCTCAAAATTTTCACGCTGGGTTCTTTTTTTGTAGTTTAGCCTGTCTAACCGTCAGCGAAGTGACGGGAACTGTACTAGTATAATATTACAGAAGTATAATATTAACATATTACAGTACAACGTAGATGGCCTCACAAACAAAATCATGCAGCTTAGGGAATTCGTACACAAACAAAACATTCACATAGCACTTATACAAGAAACAAAACTAAAACGCACACACAAAACACCCACCATCCCTGACTTTCACGGCGATCCGTCAAGATCGTACTGGGGGTAACGGGGGTGGATTCATCACTTACATACGTAAAAGCTTAGCTACACTGATGCTACCCAAAACATTACAAACACAATCCAAGCAGATAACACGATAGAAATACAGACAGTTAACATTAAAACACGCGCAAAACACAACACCACACTAATCAACATTGACATGCCACCAGATAGTTCACCTCAGTTGCCAGCCAATTACAATCCACAGTTACACAATCTGGCCTCTCACACTAATGTCATCTTAGGAGGAGACTTCAACGCCAAAGACACTAGTTGGTACCTGCACAACCAAAGCAACACCAGAGGCGCCAACATAGCCACATAACTAAACAGCCTCTTCATTCTTAACAATACAGAAGAACATACACACATACCACATCAAGCAGGATACTCAAAGTCCTCCCCAGACATAACGTTCTGTTCCCCCTCACTAGCGAAACATACACAATGGAGAACAGAAAAAAACTGTCATCAGACCACCTGCCCATCATCATCACAACACATTCTAAACTCTGCCCCAACAGCCTTAGGCACACTTACAGAAATTAAAGAAAGCTGATTGGGAACAGTTCAAAATACAGACTGAGGAACAATTCACCACATTAAACAGCACACTCAACATAAACATCAATACAACACTCAAGACATTTAATCAGATCATCAATAATGCAAACAAATACATACCGAAGGGCAACATTAGGAAATACAACCCAAATTACACTAGAGAAATAGCCTACCTTATAAGGCAACGTAACAACCTCAAATATAACACACAAACACCACACACAGAAGCCATTAAACAGCAGATACAACAGCTCAACACAGAAATAAACAACAAACTCAAAGAAAAACAAAGAGAAACATTCAGGGAATTCATAACAACACTAAACCACTCCACAGATACATCCAGGCTATACAAGACTATAAACAGCATTACCCACTCTAACAGCGGCATTCACACCTCACACGCGGCTATCTGTCGCAGCCAAAATAATATCCCAACATACACACAACAAGCTAACATTCTAGTTAATCACTACGCAAAGATAAGTCACTTAAACAGAGACAACAACCAGAAACACGCAGACAGACAAACAGCCAGACACAAGAAAACCTACAGACTCGACACGACCATTACACCCTTTAATACAGACCAGCCCACCAAGGTCATCAAAAACATTAAGAATTCGAAGGCTACTGGACCAGACAACATATCTAACATACACCTTAAACACTTGGGCTCACAAGGAAAACTAGCTCTCACAAATATCAGCACATATTCATACCAACACTGTATTATTCCTGACATATGGAAACATGGTAAAATTATTACACTAAAACCAAACAAAAATCCAACAGAACAAGCTTCCTATAGACCCATTACTTTACTATGCACACCTTCCAAAGTAACAGAAAGAGTAATCTTACAAATCACCAATCCACACATTCCACTATCGCCTACTCAACATGGATTCAGACCTCACCACTCAACCACGATATTACTCACTAACCTCACGCAGCACATCATGGATGGCATCAACTCCAGACGACCAGCTCAACGTACACTATTAACAACAATAGACATTAGTAAAGCATTTCATGCTATCCCACGCTTCCCTCTCATAAACAAAATACTCAACACAAACATGCACAATAACACCAAAAGGTGGCTGAGCAACTATCTTTCAGGAAGATACTCACATGTCACATTTAATGGCAAGTCATCCAAAAACAAGCTTTTTCCGAACGGGGTCCCTCAAGGCTCTGTTCTCTCACCAACACTCTTCAACTTATACATGCATGACATTCTAACACCCATAGATAACAAGCTTACCTTATCATCATATGCAGATGACATCACTTTAACATCCACCCACAACAACATCGACACCGCTACAAATAACCTACAAACATACATAAACAGTATACAAGACTGGCTCACTCACAATAGACTCAAAGTAGCGCCCACAAAATCAACCATCACCTTGCTTACAAGCAACACAAAAGAACACCAGGTAATTCCACAGCTTACACTAAACAACATCAACATTCCACACACTCACAGGACCAAAATACTTGGGGTCACATACAACACATCATTATCTTTTGCAAACCACATTCAGGACATTAAAAACAAATGTACGTCAAGACTTAACACGCTTAGGGTACTAACAGGCACAAACTTTGGACACAGCAGGAAACAACATCACTCATATACAAACAATATATTCGCTCAGTTATGGACTATGCTAGCCATGCTGGGCACCCATTATCTCAAACACACACATAAACACCTTACAGACATACAAAACAACGCACTTCGTATCATTACAGGATGCACTCAAACAACACCAATAGAACACCTGCACACAGAAACAAAAATACTGAAAGTTAGGGGACATTTAGACATGAGGGGAACACAATTCATGGCAACAGCGACAACTAACCCACAACACCCTTGCCACTACATGTACAATCATGCACCAACACCTCGCACCATTAAGGTAACACCAGAGAGACATTATAACCAAATACTCCATTCCATACCACGCCCCACAGACATCACACAGTACAGAAAACACATACACACACACCTAACCCACAAAACACTGACACGGCTCGGTCCGAATGCGGTTCTAGGTGCGAAGCCGCTACCCATTAACAGGTCAGAGATCAGCCTGAGCAGATCGGATCGAGTTAACTTAGCACGATTCCGATGTGGACATCACCCCAACTTACGGACATATAAACACAGACTAGACAACTCCATAGACGACACGTTCCACCTGTGCCAGAACAACGAACACAACACAGCATCACTAGTGCGCTGAACCTCTGGTCCACTCCGGAGAGGGCGATCGGTTACCTGCGTACCGCCGGCTTGCTCGATCAGGGTGGACTGATCGGCTAAACAACAACAACAACAACTCTTGATATCGAACCAGCTTGGTCCATAATTTGTAACAATGAAGAAAATTATTGAATAAAGAGCCAATGAAGGCGTTTTCTCTGCAATGTATAGACGGCAGACACTATTTGCTAATGTCAGCCATCGAGAATGGTTCAGTGGTCCGGGTTTTGTATTTTCCGGGTTTTGTATTTTCCAAATCTTTTGGGATATTCCCACTTCTTATAGCCACAATAATTTTGTACAAATACTGTTGATCTTGGCTAAGATCATCGATAACCTCTTCTGATATGTATGTTAAATCAATACCTTCTCTTATTGGTTTGAAATTGACTGCAGGCATTTTTTTCACATTCTTTCAGTGCTACTCCGATTTTTCCAGTGAAACATGTTGAACCTTTTGTTTTACCATCAAAATGTTCAAATAAGTGTCGAAGGGGAAGTTCATTTGTATGCAGCATACAAATGCTCCATTGTAACGGTTTCTTTAGTTTTTCTTCTACGAGATGGATGATCCCACCCTTGGCACCTGTTTTGGTATTTGTACTGTCACATCCTATGAGACGAATGCTCTCATTAATAGCTGACTCTTGAAAGAAGGAGAACAAACTATGAGCTATATCTTGAGCTTTACCAGAATAAGGAACCACATGGGTTAAATATTCATTTCCTGGCTCAGACATCAAAACATGGTGTTCCTCTCTAATGGAGTCTCCGTACCATTTGTTTCCTTTCCTCACCTTCACCAAAGTCCTGTCCTTTCTTCCGTCAAAAAATATAGGAGATATGACAGCATGATTAGCTTTACTCTCCATCACCAAACGTTTTCTCATTTTCTCTCTTTCCCGTCGGATTTTGTTCTTGTCAATCAAAAGCGTACTATCTTCTTTAGTGATTGCTCCATAATCAACTAAAGCAGCTGAAGCCAAAGCAGCTGCCTCTCGATCTGAAATTCCAAATCTATCTGCTTCCATCGCTACAGTAGGCAATGGAAGTCTCATTTGACCTTGTAAGACAACTGACTCATAGTCTGATTCACTCTGATGTGGGTCTAATTCATATTGTGTGGAAGTACTCTCTACATCTGAAAAACACTCTATTTCGGTTAAATATGAGAGTCCTTCATTTCTCTTCTTCTTTTAACCATTCCTTCTTCTGTCCGTACTATTTTCATTGTACGCGTCGATCGCTGATCCTGTAAAAACAGAAGCTCTTCTTTTGGTACCTTCAGTTCTCTTCGACAGGTGCATCTTATGTGAACAGCTTCGCAGCTCTAAAGACAGCCAAAGTTTTGATGGGAGATAAAAGGGCATTTACAGGCACTGATATCGAATAATTCTTCCAAGGTGTGATTAAAACTTTCTCTCATTTTGACACTACTTTTTGATCTACTAACATCGTTTGCTTTGCCGATGAACCGCTTTAATTTGATATAAACTGATTTGTCAGCTATTGCAGGAATTGAAGCTTTTCTCCAAATACAGAGTATAACCAGTAATTTTGTTGAAAATATCAGAGTAATATGAAGTCACTGAAGTGGCTTCTTTTAAAAGAACATGGTATTGGCCCACCTGTTTATTTGTTGGCAATGTTGTAAGAGGAAGCTCTTGTGCGGTTCCAAATATAAAATGTGGTTTTGACTGACTCCTTGTACAGCAGCTCTAATGTTTGAAGCAGAAGCCATATTTTTTATTAATTATCAGAAATTACCAATTTCAAATCCAACAAAAACCTGAAAAATAAAAAAAATTTCATTACACATCTGAAACATTTATATGAGGTAGAAAATGTGAAATAAACAATTTTTGCCTCAGCAAACTTTTTTGTAAAAAAGAATACTTTTCGAGTTATGAAGCGTATAATGACTGGCTGGCGGCCATTTTGGGGGGGGGGGGGGGAAATGGGGTACTTAGGATGAATTGAAATTTTTTTAATTCTCATATTCTTTTTTATCACCCTTCAATCCACCTTATTACCAGTGAAGCAATAGTTGAAAATTTTTCACCCCACCCTAATATATACATACAGTATATACCCGGTTAGGTCAACTGAATGCCCGGTTAGGTTAAGTGAATGCCCGGTTAGGTCACTTGAGTGCCAATTGGGTTAATTAAATGCCCGGTTAGGTCAACTGAATGCCCGATTAGATTAGTTGAATACTCGGGTACGTTAATTGAATGCCCGGTTAGGTTAATTGTACGCCGTTGACGATTGGTTAAGTTGAGTCGTGATATTTTCGTTAAAGCTAACGAAAACATCACGACTTAACCTGACCAATCGTCAAGGGCATACAGTTGACGATTGGTTAATTGAATGCCCAGTTAGGTCAACTGAATGCCAATTAGGTTAATTAAATGCCAGGTTAGGTCAACTGAATGCCCAATTAGATTAATTTAATACCCTGGTAGGTTAATTGAATTCCCAGTTAGGTTAATTGTGCGCCCTTGACGATTGGTTAGGTTAAGTCGTGATATTTTCGTTGTAGAAAATTTATTCGTTATAGAACCCTATATTTGTAAAAATAAAACTTTACCCACGATGATGTCACTGGTCTAATACATATATCACATTGCCATACTTCATAGTCCTTGTCTACAACAAAAAATTTAAAAATTTAAAATGTATAAAGTTTTAGGTGGGAATGATCTTATTCATTTATATTCAATGGCGCTCATAAGTATTACAGAGACATAGTTCTGTTATATTCGTCCTTCTCTTTTGTACCATACATAGGATAGTTATGAAAACTTTACCGTTCGTTCAAAAAATTTTAGCATATAAAAAATTTAGTTTAACTCCAACACACAGTATAATGTAAAACATTAAAGAATTTGAAGAAAATAAAAAAGTTAAAATGCAAAAGTTTTCGTACATTTACTTACAAAATTATTTAAAACTTTTTGCTTGAATGATTTCGATGATTCGTTTAGGGGTATTTTTCCACAAGGTTTTAAAAATGTCGGCAGAAATTTTAGCCCATTCTCCTAAACAAAATTATTGCACTTCATTCAGACTCAAAGGGTTTCTCTTGCGGACGGCTCTTTTCAAATCAAACCATAAATTCTCGATTAAATTGAGATGTGGGGTTTGACGGGGCCTCTCGAGAAGCTTGAAATTCTTCGCAGCAGCCATTCTTTTAATCCGTCTAGATCAGTGGTTCTTAACCTTTTTTGGAGGCCGCACCACTTCGGTTCTCAAAACATTATCTCGCACCCCTTGTCAAAGATCAATGACTTAGGACAGTTTTAAGTACTTAGAATTAAAAATATAGGATTATATTTTGGATAGATTTTCGCAGTAGCACTACAAAAAACAGTTAAAATGACAGTTTACACTTTTAGTGGCTTTTCTGTTCTTGTTTCTGTTCGACAGTGTCTGTGAAACGAGGAACTTTCTTTGAAATGGCCACACGCATGTCATGACTCACATGTAAGCGGTTTCTTGCCTTCGTTTTGATATGTAAGAGCGTTGAAAAGCCTTGGTCACAAATGGGACGAGGATCTCCAGCGCTCTATTCGCCAAATGTGGGAACGGTTCCAGCTGAGCACACCAGAAGTTGTCGAGCTCCATTGAATCAAACTCCATTCGGATTCTTTCACTGGTCTGCAATTCGACGAGATCGTCTTTCATCATATCATTGTCGTCCATGGAATCCAGGTTGAAAAGAAATGGATCCTGTATCCATTTCTGTGCAACACCAAGATCTCCAAGGGAGAAGTAGCCTTGGAAAGACTGGATCAACTCCCGCAAATGCTCTGTGACTTAAGTCGCGATGGATATTCCTTCTTCTTTTGCACCGACAGCTTCATCAAGGAAAGGAAAGTTAGCAAAATTTCCTTTCTTAACGCGCTTTATCCAATTTGGAAGTTTCAGGACGAAAGCAGATAACTTTTCTCCGGCCGTGATCATGTTCATCCCTGCTCCTTGTATAGACGTGTTCAGTTCGTTCTGGTGTGTAACCATATCTGCTATATACGTCAGGGAAAGGATGAACTCTCTGTTCTGGAAGTGATCAACTATGTCACTGTCTTGTTTTCAAAGAAGTTGTATTATTTCCTCACGCAGTTCGAAGATACGAGTAAGCATCCTGCCACGGGAGAGCCACCTCACTTCCGCGTGGAAAAGAAGAACACTGTGCTCTGCTCCAATTTCTTCGCAAAAAGCTCGGAAAAGGCGATGATTCAGACCTCGTCCTCTGATGAAGATCACTGCGCTTACGGCAGTAGACAAAGCATCCTTCAATTTTGCAGGCAACGTCTTTATGGCGAGTGCATTACGGTGCAACACCCAATGTATGACCGTGATTAGTATGTGAGAAAATGGACGAATGCAGAGCAATTGCAATGTTGAGTATATGAGTGCCAGTGCTAATGCCTCCTCCTCCTCCCTCTTGTTGCGAGGTGCCACCCAAACCTAACCTAAGAGAGAGGAGAGAGAACATCCTTCTTCTGGACATCATAGACGCATAATAAAGCTCTTGGCCTCAGCAATCGGTTTAGAAGGTGTAATCAGCTATTTGGCTTAAGCAGCCAGTTGGCAGATGGCATAACCAGCCATTTGGTATAGTGTATACATATATATATTTATTGAAGCATACATGCATCGTTTATATATTCCCATCATCCAGTTATTCCTAATATCATTTATATATATATATATATATATATATATTATATATAATATATATATATATATATATATATATGTGTGTGTGTGTGTGTGTGTGTGTGTGTGTGTGTGTGTGTGTGTGTGTGCACACACCCAGGAAAGCACTTGTTTCAATCGTTTATTGAATAATAAAACACAACTACACCATTCTGTTTATTTAGAGTTTTAGACGAATTATTGGAAATAATTTAACATACATGAAATATATAGAAAATAGATATACTGTACATTAAAAAATAGTTCAGAAGAATTTTATACAGCCAAAAATACATACTTTAAACGAAGGATATATATATATATATATATATATATATATATATACACATACATCCTTAAGTAATAATATTAGTATAGGAGAAATCTATATACATATTTAAAATATGTATGAGCAAATACACACATATATAAGAATAAAAAATAATAATAGTACAGGAGAAATCTATATACACACTTAATATATGTACGAGCAAATACACATTTATATATAAACTTGAAAATAATATATATCAAAATACACGCTCTTTATGTTCTACTGTGCTTAACTAAAATACTAAACTCGCACGTCATCGAGTCTACACTTACATCGTTGCTGCTTTGTACGATGCAATAAATACGATTTAACATTATTTCACCACTGAAGGTACGCGGATGCCTATACTCGATGTAAAGGGCCTTCATTTCGTTCAATACTATATCTGTGTCCACTTTACATTTGGTTGGCAAGTTATCACTCTCTTTAAACACGGACAGAATATGATAAAAAACACGCACAATCGAGGGTTTATTCTTTCCAATCCGAGCTCTTCAACCGTGAACTCTTCTTCACAACGCATATCGGCAGTTGAAATAATCTTCTAAGTCGTGCCGACAGCTGCTCGTTATATAAAGAAATAGCTCTTCAGGGTGAACAGTGGAGGTGAGCTCAGCCCTGTACCGCTGAAGTCCTCTGTACCAAAGTTCAAGATATTTCGAAGAGTCTATACCTTTTAAATACGCATCCAGTTCCAAGCCATTCTCGCTATGTTAAAGCCCTATGTTTTTTCGTTACAGAGTTATGTATGTGTAGGTCTTCAAAGGACCTCTTTATATTTAATTGTTTTCGGGATTTGGACTACCTATATGGTAAAAAAAGAAATTGCCTTACCTTATTATTTCGTTGGGCCTCGCTTCTGTTTCGATGTAGGGCCGTGGTACCATGGAGTTACACAATGAGTTCACTCGATGTAACTAATATAGGCAGTCACTATTTAAACACCTGAAAGAATAGGCCTATCCTTTTTATAGTTATTAAGTTTTATATTATAAGGAATTCACTCAGAACTTTAGAGAAGACGAAGCACATCTTCCCTGTTTAAAGCATTCGTTCTAACTTAAAGAGCTCCGAGCGAGCCGATATAATATAATCTTCGTATTTTAGTATAAATTGCTGATTTGGCGAAGGTTGTTGACCCTTGCCTTGATGTAATCTCATGAGTTAGCAATGGAAAATTTTGATCAAGCGAAATAATAAATGTTTCTCGTGGTTATGTAAGCCCGACGCCTACATACGGGTTCTAGGTATGTATGGCAATCATTTCATTCCCATTAGGCTATGTCGCCAATCCCGAGGCAATTTTGTATAGATATTTAATTCAATTAATTAATAATTTTATTTAATTATGAAATAAAGGTACCACATACGATACCATGTTGTAAGCGTGTATAGTTTTTCCATATACTGGCAGGGGCTGGAGAAAAATTTGTATGTTATAGATTACATTTTTTGACAAACTGTGTAAAACCATGTGAAATGGATTAAAAAGAATGAAGTAGGAATTTAGGAAGAGAAAGGTTACTCAAGACCTATTTAAATATAAAAGTTCAAGAGGCCAACTTCTCAAGTTTAGTTAAAGTTATGTCAATCAGTTTGACTCCCCCTTAGGTATAGGAAATTTATGGAATTAAAGTAAAGTTATTAAGCAGTCTTATTTTTTTCTTGTAAAAGTTTTCTGGCTCTCAAAGCAGTCTTTCTTTGAGGCCTGTCTGGTTTAGTCTGAGTTGCATCAGGTACATTGAGAGATTCCTCCCCAATGGTATCCTGATTCATCCTTTGGGGTAATGGTTCTAACTTAGCCCCACACTCCAAAGGATATAGTAATGTGATATCTCTGGTGGTTTCACCAGTTGCTGTTTTCAATTTTACAGCCCTGGTAATTTCGTCTTCACCAGTTTTGAGTTCCAAGACTTTTCCCATTGACCAATGTTGTCTTGGTGTCTTGTCATGTATCAACACAATGTCCCCAATTTTGACTGAATCATTCCAATTTTGTTTTGTTAATTGTTTATGTCTTTCTCTAAGACTTGTTAAGTATTCTTCTCTCATTTTGTTATAAACTGAGTTTTGATTTGTGTCAAATGTTGGTATTTTGTGTTGAGTTCTTTGTGTCCTATTACCCAATCTGGATCCTCTGTACTGTTATGTTCAGATTCTGGTAACATGTTTACTGTTTCTCCCTTAATTAGGTGGTTTGGTGTGAGAGGTTCTGGCTCATTAATACCATCTCCCACATAAGTTAATGGTCTGTTGTTGACAACGTTTTCGATTTCTGACAGAATAGTCATGAGTTCAAAAAGTTGTAGATGTTTGGTTCCAATAGTCTTTATAAGGCAGTTCTTTACAGTCTGTATGTTTCTTTCCCAAATGGAACCATACCATGGTGTATTAACAGGAATGTACTTCCAGGTTATATTGTGTTTGATTAAATGAGTTTGTACTGTTTCACTGTCACGAATCTGATGAATAATTCTTTCACCAGATTTGAAGTATGTGGCATTGTCTGACCATGTAGTTTTGGGTACAGAATTGTGTGCACAAAATCGTCTGAAAGCAGCAATAAAAGCTCCCGCTCTCAGATCTTCTACTATGTCTAGACATCATATGGCACGTGTGGCAGGACAGGTGAGGAGTACAATGTACACTTTGTATTCCTTTGAATCAGGGATGGGAAACCGAAATGAATTTCGATTCGAGTTTCGATTTCAGTTCATAGTTTTGAGAAATATCGATTTCGGTTTCGATTTCGTTTTTTTTCATTTTTTTTCGATTCAGGTTTTTTTTTCGATTTCGGTTTTTCCTATCGATTTCGATTCGAGTTTCGATTTCGATTTCAGTTTTTCAGATTTCAATATAATATGTTCATTATTTACATATAATATGAGCTTTTATCTATTGTTTCTGCACACTTATTCCAAATAAAAAAGTTGTGCTATTGGATGATTATTTACATTTAATCAGTACTATATTTTGAAGTTGTCTTCATTTTTTTTTCAGTAAACTTTTTCATATTATTTCTACAACTTAGGGACCTGCCTAAAACCGCCCTCCTTTGAGGGAGGAGAATATATTTATCAGATCAACGCAGTCAAAGCACCCTGTTTCTATTTATATATATAAAAAAAATCAGGGATAAATAAACAAAACTGGATGGAATGTAAGGAAGCTAATACACCTTAAAATTTCACGCCTTTATGTTACCCTATTTGAGGAGTCAGGTATCATAAAAGTAGCCCTGTCTTTAATCCCCGGAAGTTGGTCAACTCTCCTTTAATAGAAAGCAGTTTGAATATTAAATTTTATTTCTTAATTTCGGTTTGAACTGATATTTTTTATCGATTTCGATTCCGATTCAAGTTTTTTTATTCTTTTCGGTTTCGGTCTAAATTTCGATTTCGGTTTTTCCAAAAATATCAGTTTCGTTTTTTTTTCGATTTCGCTTCAAGAAAAAATACCGGTTTTATCGATTTATCGATTTCGATTTCGATTCGGTTTCCCATCCCTGCTTTGAATCCATTTTATCTCCAAAACTCACATTCACCGCTCCAGTGTAGTCAATACCCATGGTTTCAAATGGCCGAGTAAATGTTACTCGATAGGTCTGGAGGGCTTGGTCTTAGAGAGTCGTGAATGGATACGTTTACAAGGAATGCATGTGTTTAAAATTTTCTTTGTTTCAGTTCTACCCTTTGGTAGCCAGTAAGTTTTTCTCAGCTCCATCAGGGTTTGTGGGACCCCCATGTGGTGTATTTTGTTGTGGGTATCCCTGATGAGATTTGTGAAGTGATTCCTCCTCGGAAGAAGAATTGGGTACTTAGAGTTGTAAGTCAAAGTTGACTTGTTAAGCCTTCCTTTACACCTTATCAGACCCTCTATATCCAGATACAGATTTAGATCCATGACAAGTGAAGGAATTCCTTTGTTTAATGTGTTACTGGACCCAAGATACTTCAACTCCTTGTCAAATTCTGAAGCTTGTATCTGTTTGAGCCAGTGTTTTGTTGCAGTTTCCATTAAGTTAGAAAAGGCCTTCTGAGGACAGTGTTTGAGAAGGTAGCTATTGACAAACTTGCAGCAATAGACTGTAATTCTCAAGAGTTTGTTGAAATCAAAATTAGGTTTGTCCTCAGTGATCTTTTCAGTTGTTGTAGAGTTGAGTGTGAGGTTAACTACTTTGGCTGGCCAAAGATCCTCATATGTTAGCCATTCAGGCCCTTCATACCAAATTTTATTTGTTTTCAACAGTTTGTAAGAGAGCCCTCTTGTCAAAAAGTCTGCAGGATTCTGTTTTGTTTGTATGCACCTAAATTTGATACCAAGGGATGTGTTTGCAGTTTTGATTTCTGTTAGTCTGTTCTTCACAAATATGTTTTTGCAAGAAGTTGTGTCTGTGTTGGTCACCCATGTTAGACAAATTTGACTGTCTGTCCATAAGTAAATGTCTGTTATGTTAACTTCTTTATACACTTGTGAGAGAAAGTCTGCTGTTTTGACTCCCAATAATTCAAGTTGTGGTACAGTTTTCTTTTGGTTTAAGGGTGCCACTTTTGCCTTTGAATAAACCAAGTTACTTTCATTTTCACTTGTTAAATAGGCACAACACCCGTAAGCTTGTGTGCTGGCATCTGTAAAAATGTGTAGTGTTTGAGGTTTTAATCTGTAACCAGCACATCTTGGTACGTACATGTTTTGAACTTTGTTTAAGTCTGTGGCCAATTTTTTCCAATGAAGTTGGTCTTCCACTGAAAGTGGTTCATCCCAGTCAATTTTCTTTTTCCATAAGTCTTGCAAAAGGATTTTGGATCTTATGGTTGCTGGTAAATATAATCCAATGGGGTCAAAAATTTTGGATGATTCTGAAAGCACTTGTCTTTTTGTATTGGCATTTGGATTTAAGTTATAACTCTTTGTGCAAAGAGTGTCATTGTGTTCGGAATTCTGTTTTAAAAATCAAAGCATTCCAAGTGTTTTTGTGTAATTGTTTGGTTCAATGTTTTCATTGTTGTCTTTTGTTACTTGTTCATTTAATTTAGGAGAATTAGAAACTCACTCTCTCCATCTAAAATTTCATTGCTTCATTATGGGTTGTGACATTTGGTAAATTTCAAGCAATTCCTCTTCAGTTACAGTGGAACCAATGAGGTTATCTACATAAAAATTTTGTTTTAAAAATTGGACTGTTATGTCCTCTTGAAATAAGTTTAGGTGGTTTTTAATTGTTAAAGCAAGAATACTTGAAGAGCAATTTGCTCCAAAAATAATTACTTTAAATCTGTAGGTTTCGAAACCTTTGTTAAAGTCATGTGGATCATTAAACCACAAAAACCTGAGATGATTTTTATCATACTCAAGCTTCAAATGTATACAGAGGAATGCTTTTTCTATGTCACTCTGTACCGCATAATTGTCTAAACGGAAGCAAAGGAGAATTTTTACAAGATCTGAGACAAGATTTGGGCCTTCCATGAGACAATCATTTAAACTAACAGAATTTGTATCTTTTAAACTACAGTTGTATACATACTACTCTTAGTTTAGTTGTGGATGAGTCTTCTCTGTAAACTCCCCTGTGTGTTAAATAATGACAACCTCGTTTTTTAAAGGGTTCATCAGTAACTTCTTCAATGAAGCCCCTTTCTATTTGTTCTTTGAATATGTTGTTGTATTGTTCTAAAAGATTGTCATTTTTTAGTTTTCTGTAATTTTTATACAAATGTGCCTTAGCTACTTTTAAATTGTCCATTATTTCTGGACAAGGTGTTTTCCAAGGCAGCTCCACATAGTATTGATTGTCTCTGTGTTGTAATGTATCCTTAAATTGTTCTGTCATCAATTGGTCTTCATGTGTAATTGTACTGTCCTTTATGCCAACTGATTCTAATAGTCACAACTGCTGCAACCCTTCATCCAATGTGGGATCATTTTCATTCAAATGATGTGGGATTATGACAGTGTTTTTGTTGTTCGAATTTGTCACATAGTCAGAAATTTGTGAATGTGGTGATTTTGTTTTGTGTGAATTTTGTTCGTGTTCTGTGTTTTCTGTGTCAGTATTAAGATGGTATTTAGTTATGTCACCCAAAGGTGCAATACCTGTGGGAGTTTGTATGGCTATTCCAGCTCCAATTTTAATGATGCCTTTATGGACCAGATGAAGATAGTCAGCCCCCCATGAGCATATGTATATCATCAACTACATCTGCATTAAGGGTTTTATCAGCTATCGTGTATTTGTTTTGAAGTTGTAACAAAGTTTTTTTAACCCAGCTATTTGTAATTTTTCTTGTTCTACTTTGTCCACAACAACAACCTTAGGGGTTTCAAATGTTCCATCAAGAGTTAAAGTTACATTTGCAGTTTTAAAACTGGCTTGTACTGGGTTTTTATTGATAAATGATGAAATAGAGAGATCATTTCCTTGTTGGTTCTGAAGTCCCAATTTTTCGATCATTTGTTTGGTTACAAATGTTTGTTGTGAGCAGGTATCTAAAAGATACCTTACCTGTAATATATGTTCCCTTTTGTTTTGTATTTCCAAGGTTGTGGTTGGTAAAAGAATTTTTGAATTGTGGTTAATGCTAGATGAACTGATATGCCCATTTATAGCATTCTGAGTTTGTTTCTGTTTGTTTTGGTTTGGTTTGGGTGTTTGTTCATAATGTTTGTTAGTTTTTCCAATGTTTGTGAATGTATTAGGACCTTTTCCAGTTTGTGTCCGTTTTTCATATAATTTATTTTTGAGAATATTTTTGTTAAAACTAACGAAAATATCACGACTTAACCTAACCAATTATCAAGGGCGTACAGTTGATCTATTATTAATTATAACATTGTTTGTTTCTGGAATAGTATTTACTATTTACTAATAGATCAACTGTACGCTCTTGATAATTGGTTAGGTTAAGTCGTGATATTTTCGTTAGTTTTAACAAAAATATTCTCAAAAATAAATATATGAAAAACGGTACACAAACTGGAAAAGGTCCGTGTATTACACATGGTGGTAACATGGTCAAAACTCTTGCAAAACTTACAATTGTATATCAAATTTGATTTGCAGTTTTGCTTATGGTGCCCTGATCCAGAGCATTTTTTGCATAAGTTTAGTTGTTCACAACGTTTTGACCTTGCTGTAAAGTCTGGGTATTTGGGACACTTTGTAGAATAATGTTCACTGCTAAAACAAAATTTGCATGGAAAGGGGTTATGCTCAAAAGTAGTTACATTAAAGTTTTGTAGAGTAGGGGTCTTTGAATCTTTTTCTGTCACTTTATTTTCTGCAAATTGAGTTTTGCGGTTGTGTTTTGATGTAACTGGTAAGTGTTGAAATCTTTTGTTAGGTTTTTGGTTTTCTGCATTGTTGGTTTTTTCTTGTGCTGTGTTAAATTTTGGGAGTGTGTAACTTGATTTGTAAAGTGCAAGTAGAGTTGGGAAATCTTCTCTTAGCTTATTAAGGCTAGGGTATATGTCAGTTGTTCTCTGATGAAATATCTCTTTGACTTTAGAAGGGAGTTTTTCAAAAACAACAGCTTGAATGATCCAAGCTGTTTCTGCAATGTTTAAATTATTGTTTTTAAGTTGTCCCATGAGATATTCAAACTCGCAGTAAAAGTCAAAGAGGTCACCATAGTTGTCTTTTGGGGTTCGCATGTTCATTACTTTAAGAGCCAAATCATTTATAATTTCATCCTTATTCATGTAATTTCTGTTAAATAATTCTATTGCTACAGAATAAGAAGTACCTATGGCTGGCAGTGATTCCACTAATCTTAAGGCCGGGCCTTTCAAATAGTTCACTAAATAACTAAATTTATCAACATCTGTAATGTAGTTTTTATTGCCTATAAGGCTATGAAATTTTTCAATAAAAGATTGAAATTTGGCTCTGTTTACCGTCAAAAGTGGGTACATCAAGTGTAGGCAATTTTTATTTTAGTTAATTGCCCTCAGCCACGTTGGGAGAGCTAGGTGAAGCATTTCGGATAGCTTCTAAGAAGCTTTCATTTGTGTCTTGTTTTTTGTACTCGTCAAGTTGGTTTTGAATTTCAGAAATATAGGAATTAATTTTTGTAATGTAATTTTCATTGTCAAGTAGGAGAGTAGAATACTCATCATCTGTTAGTTCATTTGTGTCATCAGTTTCTGTAATTATGTCCTCATCTAGTGTGAGAATTTCTTGTTTGTAACGAGTAATAGAATTTAATGTTGTTTCAAGATCATATCTTCTAGGTTCTTTCTGTTTGTAATCATTGTACAATCTGGTGATGACACCTTTACGTGCTGATTTTTTCTCATTAATTTTTTGTAATTTTGAGATGGTGCCATAGCTCCAAGGTCTGTGTTTTTGTTTTCTTGGTCTGGGTTTTTTACCCTTTTGTCCAAGTCTTCCATAATCGTTGTCAGTGTTAAAGTTCTGAGTTTAATTTTATGATGTTGAGCGAGTTAAATTACTGTTATAAGTTTCTTATATAACCTGCGCCACAGGTTGAATTAAAAATTTACGTTTCTAGTTAGGATAGGCCTTGAGTGTAAAAAGTAAGGCCTACTTTAAATAGGCATATTTTGTGGGCCTATTAAGTAGGCTTATGTTGTGGGCCTACTAAATAGGCTTAGGTTTGGGCCTATTTTTATGGGACCTAAAATGAGTTAAGCCTGTTAAATGAACAAGGCTTTGTTTACAGTTAGTGTAAAGGTAAATTTTGTGTTAGTGTAAAGGTAAAGGGATCGGTTCCCCAGTTACACGGGCCACCATATGAAAAAACTATAAAACTATGTAGGGCTATGGGTTGATTGCCTGATACCCTCATCCGTTGGAAATTTCCAGCAGACTTCAGGGGGGAGTTAACGACAAAAGCCCTATGTTTTTTCGTTACAGAGTTATGTATGTGTAGGTCTTCAAAGGACCTCCTTATATTTAATTGTTTTCGGGATTTGGACTACATATATGGTAAAGAAAGAAATTGCCTTACCTTATTATTTCGTTGGGCCTCGCTTCTGTTTCGATGTAGGGCCGTGGTACCATGGAGTTACACAATGAGTTCACTCGATGTAACTAATATAGGTGGTCACTATTTAAACACCTGAAGGAATAGGCCTATCCTTTTTATATTATTAAGTTTTATATTAAAAGGAATTCACTCAGAACTTTAGAGAAGACGAAGTACATCTTCCTTGTTTAAAGCATTCGCTCTAACTTAAAGAGCTCCGAGCAAGCCGATATAATATAACCTTCGTATTTTAGTATAAATTGCTGATTTGGCGAAGGTTGTTGACCCTTGCCTTGATGTAATCTCATGAGTTAGCAATGGAAAATTTTGATCACGCGAAATAATAAATGTTTGTCTGGCAATCATTTCATTCCCATTAGGCTATGTCGCCAATCCCGAGGCAATTTTGTATAGATATTTAATTCAATTAATTAATAATTTATATTTAATTATGAAATAAAGGTACCACATACGATACCATGTTGTAAGCGTGTATAGTTTTTCCATACCTACACTTGGTAAACCCGTCGAACAGAGCAGTGTATGCGTATTCAAGAACCGTGTCAAAATAAAGCATATCTGTAACACATGCGTCTAATATGGGCTTTAGCTTGCGGAAACCAACGTTTTCAAACATTCTGTCATCAGCCGTATATCAATGCATGGCTGGTCGTGAATTATACACAATGTACAAATAAAGGCATATGAGGGTGCATCACTAATCTGTTGTCTTCTTGTGCCTACACCTACAGGTATTTTATAACGATCCTCCTCGCCCTACTTCTCAACTATCACGAAGATTCTAGTCATCTCCTCAACATTTAAATAAATAACATTCCGTTTACCAGAGTTTGTTTGTCTACAAGTCGTTTCAAGTACATAGTTTCAAGTAATAACGGCTTTACTGTTTTACCACTCCCACTCCCGGAATGCGCACCAGACATCTTCGTTCAGGAGTATTCAACATTGTATTTTCTCGAACTACGCACATTTTATTAACACTCCAGCGCACTATTTGAGAGAAACATGTGTCCATATTTGTCATTTTTGCTTAGCAGGCGATACTCGTCTCTAAACTCTATTAAAAACTCGCACAGGGCTTTAGCCACAACCTCACTGCGAATCTCGTTATGATATATATCAGGGGTGGGGAAACCTTCGCCCGCTTAGGTATTTATTATTTACTAAAAATTATTTATTTACAGCCCAGCAAATAGCTTTTTAAAATACATCTTATATACAGCGTGTCCCAAAGAAATGTATACCCACTTTGTTCGATAATACCAGCTATGAGGATAATAAATATATTACTTTTTATATGTCTTTTAATAAAGAATTTTCTCCTGAATCTAAATATGTAATTATTTTTATTAAAAATTGAAAAACAAAAACGTTACAGATGTTTAAATTATAATTATTATTTTCGAGACTTCATGTGCGATATTTTCTAATATTTTTGCACGTATACGAGATAAGTTTGAAACCGACGGCACTGTGCAAAACTTACAAAAACAACGTTCTGGAAGATGTCGAACATCTTAGATAAAGTGTCATTTAACCATGGAATTTGTAAATTTTTTGAATTAACTAATAATTACAACATTTATGCTTCAATATCAACACTAAACATAAGTATCTCAAAACAGTCGGTCAAAATATTAGAAAATATCGCACATGATGTCTCGAAAATAATAATTATAATTTAAACATCTGTAACTTTTTTGTTCTTCAATTTTTAATAAAAATAATTACATATTTAGATTCAGGAGAAAATTCTTTATTAAAAAAACATAAAAAGTAATATATTTATTATCCTCATAGCTGGTATTATCGAACAAAGTGGGTATACATTTCTTTGGGACACGCTGTATATAAGCTTAAAATTTGCCAGACGCCCACGGAGGTGTTTATGTTATCGATTTTCGCCCTTGGTACTGAAAAGTTTCCCCACCCCTGATATATATGAATGTAATGGTAAAAATTTTCAGATTGTCTATGATGACAAGATTTATATTTTCAGCCGTAGGGTATTCGTACTCAGTATAATGCAGCATGACATAATACCGCTAGTCACACCATTCATCAACAAGCCTCACTACCCATACCCATTTCTTCTTTTCTGCACGTGTTGTTTCTTTCACTTCACGGTATATGTACGATTTTACGCAGTTTAGTCCTACGATGTAGTTCATTACATCATTTGTGCCAGGAAATCTGGCAATGCTCTCGCCAGAATATCCACAGAGTATTTGAACCACTTGCTCCTCACGCTTTGCACGGTTCAATGTAACCACATCGTAGACTTTATCGAATACCACTTCATAAATATCGAGCACGCACTATCAAAGGTAGCCATCACTATTTATCGTCTACGCGAGAAATCTTCAAAATACACGTCTGACATCCAGGGCTTGCTGCGGTCAACTGAGCATGCAGGGGAAGAGATGTCGCCCTCATCTTCTAAGCACAGTAGCTCCTTCAACGAGTCAATGTTAACGATCCGTCGGTTCGACTGGTTAAGCGTGATGCCCTTCGCCTTCACGTTATATTTCATCTCCTCCCCCACCTTCACCCGTACCCCATAAGTTTTTGGACCTGTTGATAAAAAAGAATCAGCGTATGCACTATCACCATACTCATCCTTGATCTCGTGAGTCAACTCTCCGAGAATTCCCCAATAGGCGGCATGTATTCACCCTCCCTCTCTGTGAATATCACACAATCTGTGTCTGCGTACAGAACCCTCCGTCCAAAAGAATGCAGTAGTCCCCAAAGTTTGATGCGTGCGCATGCGGTTATGAAGCTGGCCACAGGTATGTTTGTAACACGTGATGTATAGGGTGTCCATAAATGATTACCCTGATTAAAGCATGCTATAACTTTTAAATAAACACTCGTATTCAAAGACAGTTTTAATCATAAGTAGACAAACATACAAAGTTTTGATACATAGTTAATGAACTTAATAAGCTTCCACATGTGCACCCCTAGTTGCACGTAAAATGTCTAAACGGTATTCACACTCACGCCACACATTTTCCAACATTTGTGGGTTAACTGTCGCAATTGCATCCGTAATGCGTTCTCGCAATGTCCTGATATCTGGAACAACTGTTGCATAAACCAAATCTTTAACATCTTTAACAAGCAGTTTGAATGTTTTCCACCTCCCCATCGGAAACTGATGGTCTACCACTGCTCTTTCCCTTTTCCACGTTTCCAGTTTCCAAGAATTTTTTCATCCACGACTTAATTAACTTCACATCAGGTGGATTCTTTCCATACTTTGTTCTGAACCTTCGCTGAACACTGACAGGAGATTTTGCTTCTGCAAGCCACACAACACATTGTGCCTTCTCTGTCACAGACGCCATCTTAACTGAACAGCTACTACAGCGCTCCTAGCGGCGAATGCGGTAGACGAAACACAACAGCACAGAAACTCTATGCGTGTACGAGATCACCTGTAAAAAGAAAACGGACGTAAGATTCGTCATTAAAACATGAGAGCATACTGTTTTCAGGGTAAACATTTGTGGACACCCTGTATTTATAGCCAATTCGGTAATGTTGTATTTTATTATGTACGTATTACCTACATTCACGATCTCCAGGACTTCTTTATCGGGAGCATTGGCATAATCCCACACCTACAGATCTACAGAAGCTAAGGCTAACAAAGACCCTAGAATCCACTCTAAGGTTAGCTCGAGAGAAAGAAGAGAGTAGAGGGATAAAAGAAGAGAATAAGGGGTTAAGTAAGTTGCAAAACCTATCATTCGTGGGTTAACATACATTCAGAAAGAGAGAGAGAAAGACTCACCATCATCATCCGCCGGCCACTGTCGACAAGTCGGAGAAATAGTCGAAGAGAATAGAAAAGGGGTGAAAGATAAAAAGAAGTAAAATAAGAACGCTTATAAACCATGCAAACATAGTCTTAACTGAAGCACTGTCATACCATGCAAACAACAGACATGCAAGTAAAGAGAGGATAAGACAAGAACAAAAAAAAGAAAAAGAAATAAAAGTATAACAAAAAGTGGGTTAGTTTACGCTCCGAGCTACATCTAAGTTCGTGTTAGTCTATTTTTTTTTAATATAATTTTATTGCTGGCATATCACAAGCTGGCATTAATCGTCAACAGACTCAAACCTCTACCATTACCCCCAGAGCTCCTGTTGCTAATTGTTTTATTATTTTTAACGACGTTAATATTCTTAAAATGCATATCGAAACGGTTTTAAAACATACTAACACTGGTAGAGTTCACGACGGACGCGGGAAGATTATTCCATTTATCAGTCACTTTAAACGAAAAAAAAGTTTTTAGCGATACGAGTAATGAAACGTCTGCCACGAAATTTAAATCTGTTATTACGAGTATTGCCATTATCGAAAATGAAAAATTTGTCAAAATTTACGTTATCGATTTTATGAACGATTTTGAAAACTTCAATAAGCTCCCCCCTTAATCTCCTAGTTCCGAGTGAGTGCAAGAATAACTATTTAATCCTATCTTCGTAAGACTTGTTGCGTAGTGACGGAATTAGTTTCGTGGTGCGTCGCTGAACCCTTTCCATCTCTTTAGGAATAAGTTTTGCGAGCTACGGGCGCTCTTAGCATCAGAATACCAGGATATCGTTGCTATCACCAAGTCCTGGATTCATACTGATCGTAGGGACTACGTTGGGGAGTTCGAAATTCCTGGGTATAGAATGTTTCGCAAAGACCGCATCGGTGGGGAGAGGGTAGGGGTACAAATATACGTGAGGGACACGTTGAGTCCGGTTGACTGCCAGTTCCGGTCGGAACGGGAGCTGCTTGGCGTCGATCTGAACGTGGGAGGGACGAACTATAGGTTAATCTTGGCGTACAGACCTCCGCATCTCCTTCTCGAGGAGGATACAGCCCTGTACACCGAACTCCTTAGCCTGCTAGGGGATAGGGTGTGTGTGGTTTTAGGAGACTTCAACTGTCGCGGCATAAAGTGGGAAGACAGGACTGCTGATGCTGAAGGGAGGAGGCTAGTTGACTTTGATGATGAGAACTTCCTGACTCATTGGGTCAATGAGCCTACACGATGCGAAAGCGTTATAGACTTATTATTCACGACCGAAGACAACCTCGTCACTGGCCTCACCGTTGACGAATCGTTGGGCGGGAGTGATCACGGTCTGATTAGGTTCCGTGTGTGTGTCCCTCGGGTGAAGCGTAGTAACTCGAGAGGCAGTAAACTCGATCTTCGGCGGGCGGACTTTGTTAGCCTCCGGGATAGCGTAGGTGAGATGGGGTTAGAGGTCGGCGACGATGTTGATGGAGTGTGGAGTACATTCCGGGACGAGTTTATGGTGCTACAGTCTGCTGCCATATCCTCAAAACCGGTCACCCCTGCTTCAACGCAGCCTAAGTGGTTCAGTCGTGACATCGCTTCGGCTATCCGAAATAGGAAAGTAGCGTATAGGAGGGCGAAGGCCAATCGTTCCCATGAAAACACTGAGGCGTATGTCCGCCTGTGTAGGGAAGTGAAGGCGAAGGTTAGGCTAGCGAAACGTAACGAAGAACTACGGGTGGCAAGCCTCTGCAAGGGGAACCCTAAGGAGTTCTTCAGTTATGTTAATAGTAGAAAGCCCATTAGAAGCATGGCGTTCTGCGGACCTACGACGCGGACATCGCTAATGTGCTTAATGAGTACTTTGCAGAAATGTTCACCACGGAGGACACCCGCGTCATCCCCGAGCCAGGCGTCAGGCATGAAGGTGCTGGCCTGGATAGTGTTCGATGTACCGCGACAGTCGTTGCCGATAGAATAGACAAACTGAGCGCGTTTAAGGCTCCTGGGCCAGACCAGTTTCTCCCCAGAGTGTTGCGGGAGGTGCGCGACCAGGTGACTCCCCACCTGGCTACAGTCTTCAACAAATCGTTGGAGACGGGCCAGGTGCCTGGTGACTGGAGGGAAGCCAATGTGGCCCCTATCTTTAAGAAAGGGGATCACGAAAGTCCAGGGAACTATCGTCCCATTAGTCTCACGGTCTCCCCTCAGTTGTAGGTAAATTATTAGAGGGGATAATAGCGATTAGGATCGTTGACCATTTGGATTCCTAGAAGCTGCTTGGAGACTCCCAACATGGGTTTAGACGGCATAGGTCGTGTCTCACTAACTTGCTCGAGTTTTTCCACGTCATGTTGAGTGAGTATGATAAGGGTAGGGCTATTGATATAGTTTATCTCGACTTTCAGAAAGCCTTTGATAAGGTACTTCACCACCGGCTAATGCCCAAAGTGCGCGCGCTGGGTATTGGTGGGGAAGCAGGTAGGTGGATTGAAAACTGGCTGATGCATAGGCGGCAGAGGGTTGTAATTAAAAGGGGTAGTTCGGGTTGGGCCTCGGTCACTAGCGGCGATCCTCAAGGTTCCGTTTTGGGGTCTCTGTTGCTTATCATTTACATAAATGATATCGACGGTGGCATCGTCAGTAGGATCGCTAATTTCGCTGATGACAGAAAGCTTGGGGCCAGTGTTGGGACACCCGAGGCGATCGAGCAATTGCGTGCGGACCTCCGTAGGATAGGAGAGTGGTCCGAAAAATGGTAAATGCCGTTTAACTTGGGTAAGTGCAAGGTGATGCACATTGGCTACGACAGTCCCAAGTCGGACTACTCAATGTTGGGGAGTAATATCGAGGCGACTGATTTGGAAAAGGACTTGGGCGTGCTAATTAGCAGCGACCTTAGGTTTAAGAAACAGTGTGTAGAGGTGGAAAAGAAAGCCCAGAAGTTGTTGGGTTATATGAGGAGGCAATTTCGGTTTCGGAACAAGGAGAATGTGCTCTCGCTGTACAATTCTCTGGTTCGGCCGCACCTGGAGTATGCTGTGCAGTTCTAGTCGTCCACCCTCAGGAAAGATATTGAGAGGCTGGAGCGAGTGCAGGCGAGGTCCACAAAGTTAATTCCTTCCGTTAGGCATATGGGCTACAATCGACGCTTACGCGCCCTGAATTTATTTTCGCTGGAAACTCGGAGGCTGCGCGGTCAACTCATCGAGGTTTTCAAGTTCTTACGCGGGTTCAACAATGTCGATTTTAGAAGCATGTTTAGTTTAAATGATAACCCAACTCGTAACAATGGTTGGAAGTTGGATTTGAAAGGGTGTAGGACTAGTGTGTGTGGGAATTACCTTAAGTATAAGATCTGTGACACGTGGAAAAGGCTACCTTCAGAAGTTGTGAACAGTTCTTCTGTGGATCTGTTGAAGAAAAGGTTAGACCGAATCTTGCACACTATTTGAGGGTGACATAATTTTTCCGTGGCACCCGTTGCCATTGGTACCTCCTGGGTATTGGCCGCAAGGCCTTTTGAGGTACTACTTTTCCTTGTAACTCCTTGTAACCTCTCAATATTCGCACGCAAATACGGGCACCAAAACTGGATGGCATATTCTAAGTGAGGCCTGACTAGGGCTTGTAAAGCGGCAATATAATATTCTTCGATTTAAATTACGCGCTATGAAGACTAGCATCCTATTAGCTCTTGCGCAAGACTCCAGGCACTGGTTCCTAACTTTTAAATCCTTAGATACGCATACGCCTAAATCTACTCCCTCGTCAACGCTCACTTACTGTTCATCATCCATCTATATGCAAACGTTTACATTTGTCTACATTAAATTGCATCTGCCACTTATCCGTCCACTCCATAATCCTATTTACATCGTCTTGGAGCCTATTTCTATTGTCCACGTTAAGAACTTTACCGCCTACTTTAGTATTGTCCGCGAATTTTGACACGTTACTGGTCAAGCCTACATCTATGTCGTTAATGTAAATTACGAATAGCAGTGGGCCTAACAATAAACCCTGAGGGACACCGCTACCTACATCCAACCACCCGGATTCCCTACCATTAACAGCGACCCTCTGTTTCCTGGCACGAAGCCATTCCTCTAACCAATGAGCTACCTGACCGGGTATACCGTGCGCTCTATGCCTATCGTATTCGCGCACTATTTCGTGATAAAACTCTAACAAATTAGTTAAACAAGATTTATGGCGCCGAAACCCATGCCGACTACTACTAGAAGCACTCAATATATTTTTCCCCACCCTTTTTTCTTAGGTGAATAATAGCCCATGAGGCTGAAATGTCTTTTAGGCTGTAAGTTGGAACTTTCTGCGATTCACATAACCGGATTTTTCCAGTTTCAACTTCCCCTCATTGTATAAAACTGCTTTTAAACGGCCTTGTCTAAACCCGATGGTCAACGCAGTTTCGAAAATGGCGTCTGACAGTGATGTGCTTCGTAAACAGAGAGCTGTTATCGAGTTCTTAACCGCAGAGACGGAAACAGTTGGAAATATTCACAAACGTCTAAAAAACGTTTACGGAGAAGCTGTTGCTGATCGAAGCAAAGTTGGACGCTGGTCTAACCGTGTGAGATCATCGGAGAGAGGGAGAGCCAGCCTCGATGATGAGCCACGCAGCGATCGCCCAGCATCGGCTGTGACATCTCACACTGTACAACGTGCTAACTGCATCATTTGATCGTCACATAGAAGGAGCTATCACTGGAGCTACGAATTAGTGAAGGTAGTGTGAATACGATAATTCAACAACTGGGATAAACAAAAACGTGTTTACGGTTTGTTCCTCGCGAAATGACTGAAGATCACAAAGCCCAAAGAAAAGAAATTGCTTCTGAGTCGTTGGTTCGATACGAGACAGAAGGGGATGACTTCCTTTCACGAATTGTGACTGGGATGAGGCTTGAGTACACCATTTTGAACCTGAAACAAAACGCGAATCCATGGAGTGGCATCATGCAGACTCCCCACGCAAGAAAAGGTTCAAAATGGCTCACTCTGCAGAAAAGGTTATGGCCACCATCTTCTGGGACATAAAAGGGGTGATTCTGGTGGACATTATGAAGAAAGGACAAACAATCAACTTAGAGGCATATATTTCTAACCTATAGAGACTCCAGAGACGTAAAAGCAAGTTCGACCGGAGAGAAAACTGGAAGACGTTCTTCTTTTGCACGATAACGCAAGACCACACAACAGTTTACAAACAAGAGGGGCCATCACAAAAATGCGCTTGACTGTGTTACCCCACCCTCCGTACAGCCCGGATCTGGCACCTTCAGACTTCCATTTGTTTGGGCCAATGAAGGATGCTATTCGTGGAAGAAAGTTTCCGAGTGACGATGAGGTTGTTGAGGAGGTTAAGAGGTGGCTCCAGCGGAACAGCGGACTTTTACGAGCAAGGGAAAAACACCTTGTTTCGATGTGGAGGAAAGCCGTAGAAAAGGATGGAGACTATGTGGAAAAATAAAAACTTGTAAAAAAGGTATGTAGCTACATGTGTACAAAATTTCTGGAACTTACAAGAAAACTTGAAAAGAAAAAAATAGATGGGGAAAAATATATTGAGTGGCCCTCGTATTAATCAAATCGCGACTCTCTAAGTGATCGACGATGCGATCCCTTACTACGGATTCAAAAGTTTACCGACAATTGACGTTAAGCTAATAGGCCTATGATTGCTAGCTACTGTTTGGTCGCCTTTTTTTAAAATGGGCGTAACGTTAGCTAATTTGAAGTCTTCAGGAATAATCCCCGCTTCGAATGACTTATTAAAAATTTTTGTTAATGGGCCTACGATAACGTCTTTCAAATCTTTCAAATGTCTGTGATAAAGCGCGTCAGGGCCTGGAGCCTTGCTAACTTTTAGCTTATCGATATACTGCGCAATCTTACCCTCGTAAACAATTATTTCATTCAAAATAGTCTCGCTACTAAATGGAACGATATCGTCCACGTCGAGGACATTATTTACGTCTTCTACGGTAAAAAAATGTCGCAAAAGAGTTGTTAAAAAATACCCGCCATCGCCTGAGCGTCGGAAACCAAAGCGCTGTTAGCATCCACTAGAGGGCCTATGTTATCTTTTATCGGCTTACGATTATTGACGTAGTCAAAAAACTTTTTTGGATTAGATTTACTATCGGCACCTATAAGTATCTCTAAATTACGTTTTGCATTCTTAACAGATCTTTTAACCTGACGTCTAAGCTCCATATATCTATTAAAGTTAGCTACCGTGCCATTGCGCTTTTTAAGTCTATACGCTCTGTTACGCTCGTTTAAGAATCGCCTATTTCCCTAGTCCACCACTTGGGCCTACCATGATTTCTAGCGCGCTTGGGCCTTCGAGGAATAAACTCCCTTTCGATATTCCAAAAAAACTTTCTTTAAACCCGCCCAATGAAAATTTGCATCATTACCCATAAATATATTATCATATTCCACTACTCTCATCCTGTCCGCAAAACTATCAAAATTAGCCCTACGAAAATCAGGGACTTCTATTACGTTACTATCCTTACTGTTTTCTATCAATAGCTTAAACCTAATAATGTGGTGATCACTACATCCCAAACTCTCACCTAATTCCAAACCTTCAATTATATTTTCCTCGTTCGTCATCACCACATCTAAAATATTGTCACCGTTAGTTCGGTAATTATCTCTCTTAAAAAATTATCTTCCATAAACTCAATCAGTCTCAAACCCTCATCATTACCAGTAAAAGTCTCGTAATTAACATTAGGGCCGTTAAAGTCAACGACAATTATAATATCTCGATTATTAATAAACTTACCAAGAAGTGTGTAAAATCTAGTATCGGTGTCGAGGGGTTGAACGGAGGTCTATAACAACAGCGAAATTAAAGCTAATACTACGCGCCCTAACTTCAAAGCATATCGCATTAGTTGCTGCTTGGAAAATCATCTTAACCTCAATAGCCCTAAGGGAATTACAAATGTACAAAAAATGCCGCCACCAATCCTATGTAACCTATCATAAGTAAAAAGTTGGAAACCCGCTATATCAAGTTCCCCCAACAAGTCCCGAGTCACGGTATCTAACCACGTTTCGGTTATAGCAACTATATCGTAGTTCCCAGAATAAATTATAGCCTTAAATTCGTTCAATTTATTTCGAATATTGTGCGCGTTACAATAAAAGACGTTTAAATTATTTTCTACCACTGATCGGCGTTTTAAACTATTTTTCACGTCGGGCCGGCGTCTCTTGGACCCACACTGTTTATAAGATGGATTCGACTTATACAGGTTTCGAACGTTCTCATAGATTAACCTCCAATTCCCTATTTCATTGAAATGCACCCTATCTTTTATAAAAAGGCGAGGATCACTAAATTCTGACCACAGCTTTACGAAGGGTACATTTTCCTGAGCACAAATCTCTTCTAGCTTAGTGTTCAAAAATATTGTTTTTCACGTAATCCTAAGACCTAAACCGTGCCAAGGGGTAATACTTAAAACTAAAGACCTGTCTGACCTTGCCTTCAGGGACCTAATTAACCCGCTTTATCTGCAAAATGTACTCTCGTATCGGGCCTATGCGAGCCGTTGCCCCCTACCATCGTCACCAACATCGAGTGACGGGAGGGAACATCAATACTATCTACTTCGTATCTAATTCTGTCAACCCTGGCCCCTGGTAGACAGACCCTCCTCCTCTTGGTTGGATTCTGTTCAACGAACTCCTTATCCATATGACGCACTAAGGAGTCCCCAATTAAAGTCGTTTCCCCCTCGTTCACATCCCTATCCAACTGGGCGAATAGGTTCGAAACCTCGATAGGGTTGATTCCTATCACCTAACGTACATGATCTAGCTCCACCCGTAACTACTCTAAATCTCACACCGTCTACTAATCTCGGACCAACTTTACCCCTTTCCTCAACTCTATCTAACCTTCCCGATAAGCTACCTATAATAGAAACTAGGTTCCTAACCTCACCCTTCAACTTACTAACGTCTTCAACGTTAGTATAGGTTCGGCCTTCGTCAACTGTAAGCCTACCCCTGCCCTCATCAAACGTTGCAAGTCTTTCCGTCACCTCGCGTACACTACGTCTTACGACACAACCCCCACACTAGTTCTTCCCACTAATAAAAATGTGCCCCCTTACTCCTGTTCAATTCCGGTCACATCCCCCGCATCAGCACCAGCTTCTCGTTCTGGAGAAGCTGATATAACATTCGAAATCGTGCGCACAGCCACCCCCACCCCAGCCCTGTCTAGAAGTCGGTACGTATTCAGGGTTGACCAGCGAACCATGTATAGCAATGGTGTTGAACACCGACTACGGCGAGTAATTGAACGTATTGTGGAGTTTGCCCTTCAGAATAGCGACGGTCGTGAAGTCAGAACGAGGTTGTCCTTCGGGTTCGAGTCAGATAACGGGGATTTAAATGATGTTTGGGTAGTAATACCATACAGGTGCTTGGCCGCTGTAGATATAGATTATATTATGGGCCGTATAATGCAGGCCTCTCAAAGTAGTACAGCCTTCAATATGGACAGCTTCACGATAAATATTGACCGGGTATTCCGTGTTGCGGGTAATAATTCCACACCTTTACTCTTAACTTCAATTCTCAGGCTATTTACAGACGGCATATAAACGCCGATCGTGGTTACGGTTTTATAGCAGTAGTCTTAGCTCATATGTTCACTGTACTAAATATCTGGGTCAAAAAAATTTGGTTGCCTACGGTTGTGCAGCGTGCCCGTAAACTGGTCGCAGATTGCAAGATCGAATTTGATTGTAATATGAGCCCTGAAGAGCTGAGAAGGGTAGAACAGGTATTGAATGTTCATATAGTTGTATTGGGATTGGATGATCGTCGTAAGACTGTGTCTGTTTTTAAAAGCAGTGTGAGAGACCGTACAAGACTCCTACTTATTTTAGGGCTGTCAGGGTCAACGTAACTACCCATCCGTAATATAAGGGACCTTTACGCGAGTTATGATAAAAGTCAAAAATATGGAAGGCATCATGATTTGTGTAAGGGATGTCTTGAGTTTGCGGACAACATAGTGAAACATTGTAAAGATTGCCACATGGTATGTGAACAGTGTAAAAGCTCCAAATGTGAAAGTCGTCTAGTTGAACCTCAGAAGAGGGACTGTAATGTGTGTGGACGCACATTTTTCAAAAATAAATGCTTTGAGTTCCATAAGTCAATTTGCACTTGCAAGAAAATGAGAATCTGTGAATGTGGTGTTTCATATGATGGATAATTGGGGGAGATTCACGCATAAATGTGATGAAATTCACTGATCTACATGCCATAAGAAACATAAGCAGATGGTGTAAAGCATGTATGTTAAATGAAAGATGTTAAGCCTAAAAATAGACCTTGTATAACTGTGTACTACGATATAGAAACATATACGGTTGCTGAAACCGAAGAGGTTATCCCACATCTAATTGTAAGCCAGGCCATCTGCGATGAGTGCATAGAAGTCGAGTGTGATGAGTGTGTTTCCAGGCCTTTAGAAGGATGTACATAGACCGGTTCAACTGCGATTCGCTGCAAGTCGCAACCATGATCGGCTCATTGTGCTTTACGGTGTTCAAGAATAATTTCATGCCTAAAGACACACTAGCCGTCATTCACAGGAACAAACCCCGCATGAGTATGATGCACGGATGGAAACAGATGGTGAGTACCGTGAAAAAATAAACACCATCAAATGTTCAATCGTGCTGAATCCTCTCAGATGCGGTGATAGCTTGTTCGGTGGGCGTACAAATCCCTTCAAGCTATACTTTCCACCTACTGCGAGCGTGAAACTCCATTACTACGACTTCTGTTCTTTATACCCCTACGTGATGAAGAACAATTTGTACCATGTAGGAGCACCTGAAAAATTGGTGGGTCCAGCCCTGCTCACCATCGAAGAGTTCTCAGCAAATTTGAACGAGAACTATTTCGGCCTTTCTTTCGTAGACGTGCTCCTCCCTCGCGACTTATGGATGCCGATCTTATCCATCGTTATAGACCACAATCTCATGTTTCCCCTGTGCGTGAAGTTCGCAGAGGAGGACAATGGGCTTGTAATCACACAGCCAACCAGCGGAAGATCAAAGGTGTATATACAAACCTTGAGCTGTCCCTAGCCGTTCGCCACGGTTACAGAATATTGAAGATACTGTATATGAGGTGTGGAGTTTCAGAAGCTACCTAACCTTTTCAAACCATATATAAACACTGTTTTGAAGGATAAGGTAGAAGCCTTAGGGTATCCGCGAGGAGTTGAGACCGAAAATGAAATATCGGCGTATATTCAGCGCTCCCGTGACCGGTCCTAAATTTCAAAGAACCCGGGCAAGGGCTTTAGTGCAAAGTTGTGCGTAAATACTCTTTGGGGAAAATTTGCACAGAATACAGGCAAGGGAACGTTCATCTAGCCTAAAGTTATAACGAGGTGTGGGATTATGCCAATGCACCCGATAAAAAGGTCATGGAGATCGTGAATGTAGGTAATATGTACATAATAAAGTAAAACATTATCGAATTGGCTACAGATACATCACGTGTTACAAACATACCTGTAGCCAGCTTCACAACCGCATACGCACGCATCAAACTTTGAGGACTACTGCATTCTCTTGGGAGGGGGGTTCTGTACGCAGACACAGCTAGTGTAATATTCACAGAGAGGGAGGGTGAATATATGCCACCTATTGAGGAATTCCTCGGAGAGTTGACTGTTGAGATCAAATATGAGTATGGGGATAGTGCAAACGCTGATTCTTGTTTGTGAACAGGTCTAAAAACTTGTGGGGTACGGGTGAGGGTGGGGGAGGAGATGAAATATATCGTGAAGGCGAAGGGCATCACGCTTAACAAGTCGAACCGACGGATCGTTAACTTTCACTCGTTAAAGGAGCTAGTGTGCTTAGAAGATGAGAGTGACCAACCGCCCCAACTGACTGTAGGAACCCACAATTTTCCGGCACAGAAATTGGCGACCGTGAAGGAGCTTAGAGGTACGAAAGTGTGTCGTAACACGTACAGGAAACGTTACCAGGTGCCGGGCACCTACGATACCGTAACCTTTGGGTACCATATCACTTGATTGTTTTGTTATATATATATATATGTTATACACGAGCCGTATATTTCCCAATGACCGACCATATTTTCTCTGCAAGAGGTCACCAACCTAAGAGAGAGGCTAATTATAATAATCAAGGAAAAACAAACAACCAAACGTCCAAATTTCACTTTTAATTTTCGGGCCTTCGAGATGACCTTCAAAGGAAATAAACATTTGTAATAAAGGGGTCCCGTCAACAGCGGACACGGACCTTTTTCATTACAAATTTGGTGTCAGAAGTGGGATCTTCCTTTTCTGATACCCCCCTCATTTAGTTAAAGACAATACTTTCTAAGTGTGTGTATGAGGGCCACCCGCTCTCAACAAACATCAAAGGAAGACAACGTAAGGATCACCCGATGGAGAACCGCTGCGTGGACTGCTGCTACTCAGGCCGATCCGACATCGCAACTTGCTAACGGTCATCAAGCAGCAGGAGGAGTGTGCCTTCTCACCGAGGTTGAAAGTGAAGTAAGCGACCCATTTTGTATTGAGAGAGGTTTCGGAGGACGAGAGGAGAGCCCTCGTATAGCGGGAAGTTCCCCAAGAGTAACCCCGTCAAGAGTTCATTTCTTTCCCCCTAATTTTGACATAAATGGAATACCATTTCTTCCGATCGGTTCTCCTAGGCTTGAGCCTGAGGCTAGTTTGAACCCGAAACCACTTTTATCAAATTTAAAGGATTCTGACTCAGTCGAGTTTTGGCCGATTTCATTAGAGAACATGCCTTTTACGCAAAAAGGAGCCAGTACTAAGGCCGAAGCGCCCTCTCCCCCACCTTCTCCTCCCTCCACTTTACCTGAGAGATCATACCATAATGCCGTACCCGAAAGAGCATATCGTAACCCCCTAAACGAATGATCCTTTCAAAATAGATCAAATACGTTATCATCGCGAAGTAACCCAAATGAAAGTGATTACCCTTTTACTGTCGAGGAAGAGAAAAAGCTTAAAACGGCAGCAGAGGTCTGCCCGGTGTTCCGTGGATCGTACGCTGAATATTTAGTTTCGGCCGCCCCAGGCGGCGATAGAAATTATGAACATTTTCCTGATTTCGCCGCCGAAATCACTAGATTAATATCGGCCGGAGAGCCCAGAGCGATAGAATGCGAATGGAGCTAGCAATAAGGTGTTCCGCATTACCCGCGAGGCGAATATTTGTAGGCTTTAGAAAGAAAATGAGAACATGGACACAATTTTTGGAGGCGTGTGCAGATCTATATGGTAAGAATAGGAAGGACGAAATCTTGACGAGGCGATGATAAACGTCGATTTCCTTGTTAATAAAGTAATTTTAAATGCCATTCCGCGAAAACTTTGGAAAAAATATAACGATCGGGACGAACCGATCACCAAGAAAATCAAGCGAATCCGGTGCGACAAACGCATAATTACAGAACCGATAGCTCCCCATTCAGGAATTACCGCTGACAATAACACTCAGGACCTCTTCAGAGGCGCTCCTACTATATCCCTACCAGTCCTAACCATTTATTAGCAACCACCACCAGTCCCGACAAATTATCAGCAACCGATCCCTTTCCACTTCCCACATCCCTATGTCCACCCCATTTATCAAACGTATCCTCCCATGTATGCCCCCAATGTAGGCCTCCCTGATTCACAACTTAATATGGTTCTGGACAACTCCGGTGGTGCACCGAAGTCCCAGCCCAAAAATGCCTGGTATAATCATGTACAATGTTTCATATGTGAGAAGAAGGGACACAAAGCTAGTCTGTGCCCCCTGATTGAGAAAATGAAGGCATTAGAGTTAGAAAAGAATAAACCCAAAGAGAGTGAAAGAGGGCGTGAAAGGAATGAAAGTGATCGGCGGGAGAGAGAAAGGAGTATATCTCCTGCCCGAAGAGATAATTATCGAAGGGAATGGTTTCCAGGAGGAGGCCGAAGGTACGACGATTACGACAGAAGGGGAAGTAGATACCCCTCCCCTTTCGAATATTCAAGAAGACGAAATTTCTATCCGTATGAGAGAGACAGAAGTAATTATGGTAACTACAGATACGACAACAGATATGAGAATCGGTACGAGAGTCGGTATCGTTCACCGTCACTTCATAGGCAAAGAAGAATAGACTACTCCCTTTACGAGAGGAGGAACGGAAATTATCCCCCCAAGAAAGAAATGGAGGAAGGTATACAGACCGAAGAACGGACAGAAGCTCTTCGCCGTATAGAAGATACGAAAGGGAAAAAGAACATGACCGCGGCTGACGCCCAGAAAAGGATGGGAAAAGGGGCGAAATGATTCCCCGTGGCCCAGAAGGAACAACTCCTCAACCGAAAGGGACAAGTCCCCCTGCAGAGTATCATTCAGGGAGGAGGAAGAATCAAGTAAAAAGTCAAAAAACTTGGATTGAGGCAGGTATCGGAGAGAAAACAAGAAGGCGGAGGCAAGGACCGGGACAAAAGAAATAAAAGTGAGAAAGCGAAAGAGATGAATGAATGGAGTGAAAGACGCAGTACGAACTGCATAAATGATAAAGCGAAAGAGAAGCGTTTAAATGCCCTTGAGACGAGTAAAAGAGAGAGTAAATGCGAGATGAAAGAAAACGGAGTGTGTCTGCGGAACGATTTAACGTTGAGAGTGGAGTCTGTTTCATGTGAACCAGATGACGCGCGCGAGGAAAGGATGGGAAGTGACCTTGACCGTGAGATAAAGCCTCAGTCGAAGGACACGAATGCAGAGATGATTATGAAATGCACTGGAAAAATGCATGAGATGTATGAATTAGATGCGAAAGAGATACAAGAAATGCATGACTTGGTATATGAGGACACGATGGACGAAAGGGAAAGTGATCTCCCAACGGAAATAAAATGGGTGAATGGAGCCTATGATATGTGCTCGTGTGATGTAAGCATGAAACGTAAAGTGACGGAGAGTGACTCGTGTCTATATTGTGGGAACGAAAGTAGTCTGAATGCGGTGAGCGACAATATAAATTGTGAAAATAAACTAAAACTAAAAATGAGTGAGGAAAATATCGTGAAAATGGACGCGGATGGATTAGCAATAGAGGAAATGACTAAGTTTAGCGAAAAAGAAATAAATGAAGTAACTCCTTTATATAAATGCCCCTGTGAAACGAGCAGGGTGAAAATCAACGAAAGTTGTGTGATGAGGAAAGCAGAGCGAGAAATTATGAATGTAAATGGTCCCATGCGCATTGCAAGTGTGTGTTCCAATATCCAGTCATCCGTGTGACCCTGTGAAAAATTGTATCCCTTGGGTTGTTGGACACAGGGGCCGATGTCTGTCTCGTGAGGGAAAAGTTAATTGACACTGTTGGATTTCGACCCCCAAGTCGAAATTACTAGTCGTAGTTGTAAAGCTGTAAATGACGAAGTCCTAACCACCATGCGACAAATAAAAATGAAAATAGGTATAGAGCAAAAGTGTTACGATTTTACCGCATTGCTTGTTAAGATTTGCCTGAAGGACTAAACTTCATTATAGGGGTGGATTTCAACGGAGACAACTTCAAACAAATCGCAGTTAAAAGCGCGGGTTTCGCAGCCTACATAAATGAAATCCGAATTCCTTTGGTTACGAAAATGATTAGAGTCGCAAACCAAGTAAATCAAAACGCGTAGAGAGAGGAAGTAGATAACCTCCCTCTTACATTGAGAGGAGGGTCCACTTCCAATACCCCTTTAGCTGGAGCATTTTTAGAAGTACAACCACCTTTCCCGTTAAAAGAGGGATTCACTTTAGACAGAGGCGGAAAAAAAACCTTAAATTTACGTATGGAACCACAATTGGTTTGCGTGAATGAAGAGGGGCATGTATCGATTGTCGTGCAAAATGAGTCCGCTCATGACAGAGTTAAAGTTAAGAAAGCAGGAATAAAATTGGCTGGAGAAATTTTACGATACTGCGATTGCGAAAGGAAAAGACCCTGTAGCACACCAAACTAATGCTCTTCCAACAGCGAAGAAGTAGAGCAGGAAGTGAGTGAGGAAGAAATTAATCGAGTAATGAACCATGAGCGTAAATGGTTTGAAGATGAAATTTCAGAGGAAATTTATAATAGAGAAATGACGAGTGACTTCTCGTTGGCCCCCAAGTCTGTAGAACAGAAAAGAAGGGAAGTACGGGAGTTTATAAAAAATATCGATCTAGATCGGAAGAGAGAAACTGATTGGAGAAAAACCTTGAGGACTATATTGACATAGTTTTTGTCGAAGGAGAAGATGAATTAGGCCTATTAAAAGGATATGAACTTTCCATTGAATTAGGACCAAAGCACGCTCCAGTGTACACTCCTCAGTACAGGTTACCGTTTAAATATCATGAAGATGTAACACGACAGGTTGTTGAATTAGAACGCCGTGGATTAATTGAGCGGCGAAACAGTGATTTCAATAGTCCCTTGCTCTTGGTAAAACAGGACAAAAATAGATTAGTATTTGACTACCGAAATTTAAATAAGGTTCTTAAAACTTCTCGATTTAAATTGCCTGATATTGGAACTATATTTCGAAGTTTGGGCAGAAGTAAATGATTTACAACCATTGACCTTGCCCAGGGCTACCATCAGATAGCCCTGGACGGAAAATCTCAAAATTTAACCGCATTTTCTTCCAATAATGCCAGTTTTGTTTATAAAGTTTTGCCATTCGGTTTGAAGATGGCTCCAAATGTTTTTAGTTCCATAATGAGCAACCTTCTTCATGACCTGATAGGGAAACAAGTACATGTTTTCATCGATGATATACTGATCGTGGGATTCTTTCAAACTAAAGTGACGTTCTTAGGTTATGACATCACACGAGAGAGCATGTCCCCTAGCCTTGATAAGGTAAAGGCCATAAGAAACCTAAGACCACCTACAACGGTTAAGGAGGTTCAGTCATTGTTAGGCCTGATAAACTATTACCGTTGTTACATTAGCCACGCCGTCGAGCTTTTAGCGCCAATCCATGCTTTGACGAGGAAAAAAGTAAAGTTCGAATGGACCGAGGAGCGAGAACGAGCGTTGGAAAAAGTAAAAGAGGCAATTACGACTGAAACCCTATTAAGACACCCGAATCCGGACGCTCCCTTTTATATATATATATATATATATATATATATATATATATATATATATATATATATATATATATATACCGATGCATCCGAGAGAGCTAGTGGAGCCGTCCTAATGCAGGAAAATGAGGATGGTGAGTTAGTTCCCTTGGAGTATTTCAGCAAAAGCTTTAACGATACCCAAAGGAGATATTCGGTGATAGAAAAGGAAGGATTGGGTATCATTCTAGCCTTGAATCACTTTCGCGCGTTAATATTGGGTTCTAAAATAATATTTCGGACTGACCACAAACGGTTAATAAGCCTAGTTATCAATCAATCTTCTAAGAGATTGACGAAATGGTTTACCACACTGTTGGAGTTCGATCTCAAGGTCGAATATGTTAAGGGAGAGAAGAACCTCATCGCAGATCTGATGAGTCGATGTGTGGCGGATGAGGAAGAATCCGAATCCGAGCCTGAAGATCGCTCCGTGAACGCGGTTACACGAAGTCAACGGCACAACTTAGAAGCTGGAAGCGTACCCCTTCCGGGTACATTGGTAGAGAAAATTTTACAAGATGAGGAAACCCCCAGGATCTCTGTAGAGGATATCCGCAAAGCGCAGAAAAAGGACCAACAATGCCAAGAAATTATGAATGGAAAGAAAAGCGAAAAGTACAAGGTTAAGAAAGGGCTAGTTTACTCCACCCGAATCTCCAATGGTAAAGAATCCACCAGAATCTACCTCCCTGATGCGGAATTGCAAGGAAGGGCCCTGAGGCAATTTCATAACTCCAAGACAAAGGGCCATATGGCCGAGACAAAAACCGACCAAGAAATCTCTCAAGTGTATTACTGGCCAAACATGGCCGAAGACATTCGGAAGTACATAAAAGGGTGCGAAATATGTAATAACTACAAAAATATTAATCCCAGAAAAGCCCCATTGGGGGATACCCCAATCGGAAACGAACCTTCAGACTGGGTATACGCGGACCTCGTGGGTCCATTCCCAAGATCAAGAGAACATTCAGCATATGTCTTGGTATTAATAGACGGGTTCACTAAGTAAGTGGAACTATATCCCCTTAGAGATAAGACAGCAACAGCAGTCACTAAACATATCTTCGGGAACTTTATTCTCACCTACGGGAGGATGAAGAACCTCAAGACTGATAATGGGACCGAGTTCGCAAACGACATTATCTCACATTTAACTAAAAAATACCACATTAACCACAGCTTTGGAGCCCCGGCTCATCCCGAAAGCCAAGGCCAAATAGAGAGGTATAACTACTCTTTAAAAAACGTTTTAGGGACTTTAATTGAGGATAAACTGACTGATCACTGGGACGAGTATCTGCCCCTGGTCAAGTATATTCACACCAACACCATCCATATGACCACTCAGGAACGTCCGTTCTTTCTGATGTTCGGACGAGAAGACACAAATTGTGTCGAGACGAGGTATTCACACGCAAATGCTCCGCCGGTGGACCTGGAAGAATATAATTGGAGGCCCGCACGCATGAAGGAAGAGACCTATCACATGGTGAGAGAAAATCTGAAGGAACAGCAACGGAGGATGAGACAACGGACAGAGAACCGAAGCCTGCGAACCATCGAAAAGGGAGAAACAGTGTATATAAAAAGGACCCCGTGCCAAAGGTCCTTCAACCTCCATTTATTGGTACGTGTCAGGTAGTTAAGAAAATAAACAACTACATGTATCTTATTAAAGACCCTGCAACAGCATGACACAAAAGGGTACACTTAAATAACATCAAAACTGAGGGAGCCACTGAACAAAAGAAAAGGAAAAAAAGCGAAACTGAAATTGCAGCGGAGAATGAAGAGATAGACGAAATGAATTGCGTATGCAAGGAAGATGACCTCCAATACATTGACAAAGCGACAGAGAAAGAAGAGATAACAAACGAACCGCGCGGTTTCCGGAGTTTGTACTCGGAAACCGATAACCCGTGGTCAAACGCTGCCCGACCACCGGAAGTAATTTAAAAGCCCTGATTGCTGGTCTAGGAAATGAATTGACGGCTAATGTTTATAAGAAGATTGAACGTGTTTCTAAACAAACAAATCCTCAAAACGAATGAAATAAATAAACAAAGGGTGACAAACAGTTTAGGTTCCCCCCTGAGATACTAAAGAAATAATATTTCTCTTCCCCTTAGACAAACCCCATTAAGCCAAACATTTAACGAGAAGGATTTTCCTCCCAAGGAATTTGGGTGAAAGGCATGATTCATGTTATTAAACTAAATAATGATTAAAGATAATAAATGAAATGTATTAATGTAAATCACGGCAGGTTTAGAGTTAACAAATTCCATGTAAATATATTTTAATATTGTAACGTTTAGCTAGTATATAAATAATAGATAATAGATTTGAGTAACATTCCAAAGGATTAACATGCGAGTTGAAGTTTGGTCATTCCCACGGATTATCTCACTCACTTATGTAGATATAGAATAATTCAGGCACGTGCGGTGAATAATTATTCAAGGTAGGCAGAAGGCATTAATAAAATAAATTTTCAACAAAGGACCTTATAACTGTAAATCGCCAATAACTTTCATCGAGAAAAGAAATTTGCCATATTGCATACTCAATAAAGTACTAAGAAATAATTAACGGTCTCCAAATGTTTACTTCTGATACGTCCTAGCTAACAATTAATAAAAATATTTAAAAAGTTGAAATAAAATTCTAGTAAAAAATATTTACTTACTGCATTATTTGTAGATAAACTCCATTCTTCTCTCCTTGTTATTAACAAATATATTTGTGACTATTTCATAAAAGTTGTGAGTAGCACTTTGCTCCATTTTAATAAGTCTTTCCTTTTCTATAGAAAATAAGGCAAGTGATGAAAGCCTTTCATTTGTCATTCGATTCCTAGTGAAGGTTTTAATTCTTTTTAAAGCAGAAAATGACCTTCAATGTCCATATTTGAAGGGGGTTAAATTTTAAATCAAATATACGCCACGAGGAAATTAATTTTTCACTTGGCAAGCGCACTCAAACTGAAATTTAACGATAGGTATTCTGCGGCCATATTAAAATCTATTTTATACGCTGAAAAAAAAGTAAATTTTACTTTATTTTCAAATGCAATTAGTTAGAAAATAGAGAAAAATATCTACTTTAAGTTTCAATAATAGACCAAGACTAATATTAAACTAATACCACTTATAACTAAATGAAAACGAATTAAAATTAAAAATTTGAGGGGCTCTGTTGAGCAGACTCACAATCCACCCTCACTCCGTAAAGGCTAGAGGCACACTGAGGTTTTGCTTTTAAACCCATTATTTTTATGACTTGAGAACTCGCTCATAGCGTACGGCCTCCGAAATGAATGCTTCGTAGTATTTGTATGGTGGATGAAAAGCATAACAAGATTGTGCCTGTCTCTGCATTACAAGTCAACCATATACTGAATTTTGCCTGAAATGTAATGCATTATAATAAAAGGCTTTGGGTTATGAATTTACCTGAGTGCACGTCCCTGATATAGATAATATAGCTATTATCGAACTGAAAAATTTAATGGTCACAAAAACCTGAAGGCGTCCTTACCAAGTGATTAAATTTAGGTCAACGAAAGGAGCACAGTCATTATTGAAAAGTATTTTGATATGGAATAAAAATTTTCCTCCCTAATTCTTTTTCTTTCATTTTTAAAACAATTGTCTCTAGTACTTTCAGCTGCGTTATTTTCTACATCGAATTAAAGGATAAATGGATATTTTAAATCCATACAAATGTTAAGTCGCAAAAAAAGGAAAATAATTCACGTTATTTATATTTTTTTTGCAATCCAAATGCTCCTCAAAATGGAACGCAAAACTGTTATTTTTAATCTATTCGAATTCGGATTTCAGTCTAATTGTTTTTCAATTTCAATTCGAATTTCGATTTTAGTTGTCAGAATTTTTTTCAGTTCGAGTTTTTTTCGATTTCATTCATAAAATAATATCGGTTTTATCAGTTTATCGATTCCAGTTCGATTCAGTTTCCCATCCCTGATATATATATATACATATATATATATATATACAGGGTGTCCGAGAATTATCTGTACAATTTTTGGCTGTTATTAAAAGTCAACCATGAAGTGTAGAAATTCCAGTGTTGTCCCATTTTACAGAGAATCTCATTAAGTTTTTTCTAATACTACGTTTTGACAAGTTTTTTAGAAATGGACGCGGGTGACAGACATTGATGATTTAAAAGCAAGAATCACAGCTGCTATTGAGCGAATTGATGTGGATATGCTGCAGCGTACATGGCAACATTTGGAGTATCGATTGGATGTTTTGCGAATCACTAATGGTGCACATATCGAATGTTTGTAACAACGTTACTTTAATAAAAGAAACCTTTGAAAATACAGATTCTAAATAATCTTGTTTAAGAATTTTACGTGTGTTATCAAGAATTTTATTAAAAGATGAAATTGTACAGATAATGTTCGGACACACTGGAATTTCTAAAAAACTTGTCAAAACTTGGTATCAGAAAAAACTTAATGAGATTCTCTGTAAAATGGGACAACACTGGAATTTCTACACTTCATGGTTGACTCTTAATAACAGCCAAAAATTGTACAGATAATTCTCGAACACCTTGTATATATACAGTATATATATATATTAATATGTATGGGAATAATGTAATATGGTTAATTAATTACTAGTTATAAATTAACCGAGACAAAACTGATCATGCAAAACAACAAGAATTTGTATGGGTAAAAATAAAAATTAAATAAAAATGGTAGAAAGAAAGAATGAAATAATTTGAAGATCGATTTCATGTTACGCGAACATTAAATTACTTTTTGATCTTAAGATTGAAGTGGACCAGAGGTTCGCGTAGAAGGGTGTAAATCACGCTCGCGTTATCAAAGAATGAAGTTGTTGATACCTCAAGAGTCAATGACTGCTCCAAGGTGTTTTTGTTTACCCTTTGGTTTCGCCTGAATAATATCCTCGGGAGGAGATTTTTAATTTTAATTTAAAAATTTCTTTACGAAAGACCGGGCATAAGTAAAACGAACTTAAAAGTAGAAGAGAGAAGGAGTGTGTCTCGAAGCTTGACATAAAGCCGGTCCTGTGAAGATCCTGTGTCTAAAATTCAACAAAATTGGATTAAATTCCCCTTTTGAACTTAACTGAAGTTCGTACCGAAAAATATTGTGTGTGGCATAACGTACCATTGTTCCCCGACTTGATTATAAATTACCCGAAAAGTAAGCGGTTTGGCTTAAAAATAAAATAAAACGTAAAAATCGTATCTCCTTAAAAGTTCACAAAAGAAAACAAAGTATATATATATATATATATATATATATATATATATATATATATATATATATATATATATATAGTGTTAACTTTAAATAGTATGAGAAGAAGGGGATATTTACCAGAAGGGGATATTTACCACTGTCAAAAAGGAAGTCTGTAAACATTGTAATTAAGGTATGCATTAGACATATTATCATACGATATTAAACATAGTTCATATGGTCAATTAACCAGATAGAATTCAAATGATTCTATGAAAATGTATAATGCACCTAGCTAATACGGTCAAAAGGCCGGGAAGAGAAACAGTTGTTACTCTAAAGATAATTCAATCTAAATTGTATTACGTATGGATCCATTCATTTTAATGGTCTTGCGTATTACAGTTACGGCTGTATTCAGTTAAATAACTACCAATTGTAGATTAAAATTGTCTAACAGTCATATTTAAATTGCTTGTGCATTTTACTTAATTGTCTTATTATCAAGTGTAATTCCTCGACAAATTTAAAATAAAAAATATAAATCATACGGAAAATGCAATATAAAATACACTTCATATGATATATATAATATATATACATATATACACACTTATATATATGTTATACAATGTCGGTGAATCTTTCCTGCCTAAATCATGTGCTTGTTTACGGAGCGCTTTATATGGCATAGAGCCAAGCCCTCCTTTCCCGCTTAAATTGTACGCTTGTTAACAGGGCACCTTATATAGTATGAGTGCCAAGCTCTCGAACGCGTAGGTCTAATGCGCATGTGCGAGATTCGAGATGTTATAAAATACCGAGTCGGGCCGGATCCGGGATGATTCTTTTGACTTACACTGTGCTCTGTTCATAAACCCTTTGCCGTCAGGCATAAACCCTGAGCCGTCAGGCCAGTTAGCTTATTTTCATATATCATTTCAATAAATTATGTAAGCCAGCCATTTTCATCATTCACCCCCTTTATCGGCTTTCTCTCCAAGTGTGCCGACGCCATCTGGATGCCTAAGACATACAGGGCCACATCCCAATACCCAAGGCCCGTGGAATCGAACCCCGCCATCGGTATCGAAGCAACGCCACGCCACCTCAACTCCAACATACGAAAGGCGCCAACCAACTTAAATAAATACACCACCAGGCGCCAGAAAGAATCTCTCTCTCTCTCTCTCGTTCTCTCATATATATATATATATATATATATATATATATGAAAAGAAAAACCAACACAACAGCAAACATTTTCGTTTATTTTTTATACTTCAGACGTTTCGACAAACCTTTTATCATCATCAGTGAATTATAAGTCTTAAAGCCTTAAAACAAAAATAAGAATAATGAAAATTACATCAATACAAAAGAAAATTAAAATCTAAAATTAAATTAAATTAAAATTACCTGAACTGGTAAATACACAATGTTTACGTCAACCTCCATATTTGGCAGAACTGAGAGAAAGCTGTATGGTTAGTTAATTGGAAGGTATGATATGTCTATGAAAGTTGGTTGGTTTGTTAGAAGAGCTTTAATTTGTAAGATGAACTATTGTCAATGGAGAGTTTGTTTCTATAGATGTACAAAGATTCTAAAATTCGGAGTTCTGTAAGGTTATTGGATCTAGTTAGAATATCGAACCGAGTTTTGTGAAGGGGATGGTTGTTTTCATTACTATGGTTTCTAATTGCTGATTGTGGTGGGCTACTGAGGGGACGGTTGGTACGGACTGATAAGCCCAAATGTTGAGAAAGGCGTATATATATATATTATATATATATATAATATATATATATATATATATATCCCCGTTAAAAAGTAGGTCTAAGGTGGAGTGTAAAGCCTGACCTTCGCCAGAATGAACAATTCGGGCCAAAGCCATAGAAAGCAAAGGTGAGCCTATATATGTACAAATCTCTCTCTCTCTCTCTCTCTCTCTCTCTCTCTCTCTCTCTCGTATATATATATGTGTGTGTGTATATATATCCCCGTTAAAAAGTAGGTCTAAGGTGGAGTGTAAAGCTTAACCTTCACCAGAATGAACAATTCGGGCTGAAGCCATCGAAAGCAAAGGTGATCCTAGTTTATGATCTAAACTTTGTATGTAGCGAAACACGATAGATCTCCTCTTAGATATAACCTTCGGAAAATATATGCTTAAACCGAGTAGGACTAGTTTAAACTTAATCTATCGTAAAAAACGACATTACTTATGGGATGACCTGATACAACGTTTCAATCAGTGTTAGTTAATTTATAAGAAGCCGTAATAAAACGAAGTGAAATGCTATCTGTCCAGAGGTATATTGGTGAAATCAATAGGTTTTTAATTATTGCCCATGCTCTGTTTCCTTCGCGGTTATTTTGGCGTATATATATATATATATATATATATATAGTGTGGCTTTAATTGTACATTTCTTGATAACTTAACAAATTATAGACAGCTCTGCTATAGGATTTTAGAAATATTAAAAACTTTTACGAATTGCCTGCGGGATCGGGTTCGAGACCCGGTGCCGGAAGACGAAGCGTAGCACACCAAGCTAATCTTCCTTTTGAGCTGTAAGTCTGTACTTGTTTTTAATTATTGTCCCATTCTCTGTTTCCTTCGCGGTTATTTCGGCATATATATATATATATATATATATTATATATATATATATTAGGGTGTCTCTTATTGGGTAGTCAAAAATTGAAATGTTGAATTATTTTATCTGCGCCCCCTAAAATAGTTCCATTTAGCATAAAAACTAAAACTTGAAAGTTTGACACAAATTGGCTCATATTTAGGGGTCGCCCCCGGCTAATAAAAATGGTGACCATGGCATAATAGCTCCTGACATATGATTATGCTCATTATACACATAATTCCTTCCTTCTTTTTTTAGTTTGATTCGTTTTTATAAGTATAGGCCTTCTTATTTATCATTGATCCTTTTCTAACCTATCCTTGATGTTGTTATAATCCATCCTTTGGTCCTCAATCCTTCTTTATCCCAATCCTTTTTCTCCTATCCAAAATCCTTCCTGGCTCTTTTTTTATATACAATCAGCAATGAAGCATTGCTACAAAAAAAAACCATTAGTTTATTATATAGAGATAAATTCAAAATGCCAGTGCTATTTACATACTTTAATTACTTTAATTAGCATTATTTCCTTATACAACATTTATTTAATATACAATGATTATACAATATGGTGTATTTTAAGGTGCGACCTCATTGATGGTTATTTTTTGAGAAGAACAGTTTTTGATGGAACTGGGTGACTCTGGCGGTGTTTTGCAACAATTTGGAGCAGGAACTGGAGCTGCTCTTCCCCCACTGTCAATTTCTTATTCAGCTCTTGAACTAAAGCTACTGCACGTTCTGCCCGGTCATTTACAACAGATAGAGCTGCAACAATAGCTCTGGCCCTTAAATATTCACAGTTGGATGTCCAAGTGCTGGGTGCCTTGTTCAGAAATCCTTCTGGCAAATTCAGCTTAGTAAAGAATTCTCTAGTATTTCTTGTAACAAGTTGGTGTAGTCCTTCACCAGAGCAGAAGGTCGATTCAGGAATCCGAGGACGCTTGGGTGGTCTATCAGTGGACTCATCTTCTAATGCCTTTACCATGCGTTTCTTTACATCTGTAGTAATTCGCTCATCAAAGAAAGCAAGACCAACTGCTTCTTCAGACAGGTACCATAAGTGGTTAGAGAGCTTTTTTTTAGTTGCATCAGAAATCTTTTTGTTAGGATAATTAATCAATGACCTCATAAGGAGCCAGTCATTAAATGGGGTTTCAATAGGGAGTGAGGATGTTGTCCAAGCCTTCATATAGATGAGAACAGAAAAAAGGGAAAGATCTCGAATTCCTCGTTCTTCAGTCTTAGTCATCTTGAACTGGTTTCGAAAAAGCCACATCTTGATAGAATAGAGCGCTTTGGACATCCAGCGAGCTCGATGCATGGCACCTGGTGCACGAAACTTGATGCCTTTATTGGGGACACCTCCAAGAAAGATGATGGACAGATCCAAAAGTTCTTGATAGTCATCCCGTAGCATAGGTGCCTGGGATCTAGCAAACTGAATTAGTTCAGTTTTAGACTGGATAATTGCTTCTTTAGTAATCGTGTCTGTCTCACCTGTTTGGAACTGGCTTTGATCAACAGAAGTCCAATTGTCACGAAAACGCTTAAAGATCAATATCTCTGGACCAGTTGATGTAGATCCCAATGTTGCTTCAAATGCAGCTCCCAACAATAAATCTAAAACATGGTGTCTACAAGGCAAGTACAAAACATCATGTCCCAATTTTGCTTCGATGAGAGCACAGGCTCCACTATATTGACCCGTGTTTGAAGCTGTTGTATCGAAACAAATTGCTTTTACTCTCTCTGTAATTCCCCATTCATTCAGGCAGTTAAAGACGGCTTCAGCTTGTGCTTCTCCAGTTGAGTTTGGGATTTTGGGGACACCAAGCAGCTGTTCAACACCAGGTCCTGACACAAGTACTGGGAGACGATCAATGTGCTTGTGCGAGGTGAGGTCCTCCATCATCTTGCCATCCCAGTGGACTGTCATAGAACATTCTCCATGGAAATGCTCCTTAAGTTCTTTAGCATGACGAGCTCGGTTCTTATTTCGAAGGCGATGGATAGAATGTTGGTTTATGTTGTAATCTGAAGCGTCCAAACCAAAGCTTTTAGCTGCCTCTGCGAGGATAAATGTTGCCTTTCTAGAGGAAATTTGTGTACGATCCAGGGCAGCAGACATCTGAATAGTCATGATGTTTTTCATGCCTCGTTTTTTCTTAGATTTTGGTAAAGCACAAGCTCCTTTGGGCTCCTCCTCCTCATTCTCACTTTCATCAGTGTTGCTGGAAGATGTGGAAGAAGCCAGTACAACTTGACTAGTAGACGCCTCCATCAAAGATTCTGACTTTCTTTTTCTCTCTGCCTCAGCTTCCAACCGTTTGACTGCATTTTTTGTGCGGTGAAGATGTACAGTGTCCACACCACCGATTGAGCCAGGACGACCTTTTTGTCTTTGCAGTTGAAGGAACTCCCAGTCCTCACGATTCTTGATCAGCTTCTCAGCGTCTCCATGGGCGATGTCAAAGAGATCTTCCAATCGCTCTACAAAATCAGCCTCCTTGGTTTTATGGCTCTGGCTTGTTCTGGAAGCATGCTTCTTTAAGCAAGTCCATTCGTTAAAGAAATTCTCTAACTTCTTCATGGCACGAGGTTCCTGCTGAGTAGGAATATTGGCCTTATCCCAGATAACTATTGTGGCTCGAATAGATTGACGCAGAGCATCGCGGATTGTCATGTTTTTCTCTCTGTGGAGGTGCATAAAATAACCAAAAGCTTGCCTATATGGGGGCAGCTTTGAGCCTTTAATATCATCTACTGTAGATCCGAGCAAATAGAATGGTCTTCTTGTATTCATCTGCAAAATAAGAAAACAAAATATTAATGTAGTGTTATGGTTTTGTAGAGCAGGGCTAAATCACTGTTTTGACTTTTTTAAATTAAAAAAAAAAAAATTTGGTAGACATAAAGTTAATTTGGTCTATTTTATAAATCTAACGTATTTTTCTCAATTATTATTCCTATTATTTTTTAATCTAAGAAACAAGGAATAAATATTTTTGTAGTAGAAATTTATATTTTGCTATTTTATTGGAAATAGAAACAGTGGCGTCACTAGGGTTGGTGTCACCCAGTGCGGTAACTCATGGTGTCACCCCCCCCCATGGACCTCCTCCCGTACCAGACCATACAGAATCCTTAGTAATGTTTTTTGTACTAATGTTACTCGTAAATCGTAATTCCCGTATATCACTGAATGTAATGGCAATAGTAGTGACATAAACAACTAGCAAAATTAAAATTACTCCTTTAAATTACAATATCATACGCACAGCCTAAATGTATTTACATTTACATAGTTTCATGTGGTTAAAGTGAAAATTCGGTAAGAAAACAATAGAATTCGAAGTAAAAACGTTTAAGAACTACATCAAAATTATGTTCATTTTAACGTTAAACTTTACCGTTACATGAGATACATTAATGGATTAGGTTTGCATAATCAATAACGGCCCAAATAATGTAGAAGTTGTAGACAAATGCATATGGAAATATACTCATAAATTTGAGGCTGCAACATCATAAAGACAGAGGCTGCAACAACTGAGCGGAAGCCTTTTTTTATTTTTCTCCTTCTTTTCCTTTAATTACTACTTCATTCTCAAAAAAGTTATTGATATAGGTTCACAAATACTAATTACCACAATATTGTAGCTAAAACAACAAAAATTTTGACAAAATCAGCTACTATAAAAACACCAGCAGCAACGAAAACAACAGCGCGTGCTTGTAGAGCGTGCAGACGTAACCATGTGATTCGAAGCGTCATTGTAATTGGGTAATAATGACAGCTCTGACCGGAGCGCATTAGAAGGTTCAAAAAGTAAATTAGCATAGAGTTTTAGCCTTGTAGGTATATTGATACATGTAAGCTGGGCTTACGAAAAATGTTTTTGTTGTTATAACTAACTACAGGGATATTTTTATAAAAAATAATAAATTTCTGCTCAAACACTGCACAAAAACCACCCGCACCCCTCTAGTGACGCCACTGATAGAAACACAGATCATGAAACACATTAGGCCTGTTCAAAAATCAACTTTTTCTTATTTTCATAGGTTTCTGTACATTTTCCCATGCTTTTTGACCTGAAAAAGCCGAAAATCACAACTAGTTTGACCTAGGATGTTGGGAAGCATTGCCGCATGGAGCTTTAAATTTTCTGCCTTGAAATCGGCCAAAGCGCCAATTCCGGGGTCCCTTGAATTATGTTTTGCACTTTAACTTTTGATCTAAACAAGATAGAGCAACAAATTAGGTATCAAATGAAAGAGCATAAAATTAATTAATAATAATATAATAATAATAATAATAATAAAAATAATAATAATAATAATAATAATAATAATAATAATAATAATAATAATTATCTATCATTTTTCAGGAAACAACAGAAACTCAATCAGAATCTAGAAAACCATCTACAAGTTACAACTTCACAATGGCATTAAGCAAGGAGCTGAGGGAGCTCCGTGGGCGCACAGTTGATATCTCAGAACCTCCACGTACTGTCCACAGGCAGGTGTCAACTGGGCCATCTACCAGATCTCTCACTGAAACTTTCCTGGTTGGATACCCTTCAGCTTTTATCAGTGGTTCCCAGCTTCCCACCAACAGACAGGCGTTCCAGTATTTCCTTAATCTTCAGAATTTACCGGAAAATGCAGGGAGGCCCATGGTTCAAGACCTTGCATATGAAACAGTTGAATCTATCATCCCATTCTGGCAGATGGCTAGGATCAAGACAATGACCAAGTACAACGCAATGAAGCTCTTCATGAAACTACATGAGAAACATCGTGCTCTGGTGAAAAGCAAAGGAAGAGCAAATAACCCTGGAGGAAAAAGAGGAGCATTTGTGCTGGAATTAGACAGCCTGTTCGATATAGGAGCTCCAGATGCAATCCAGGAAATACAGAACAACAGACTGTTATCCAGAGAGAAGAAAGATGAGGATATCAGGTTCTACGAAGACCAAAAGACTGAGAGGAAAGGTCATATGTCTGGTCATGACAAGATTTTTGAGAGAAGATCCCTGCAGCAAGCAGCGAGGAATGAAAACTGCAGCATAGACAAGAACAAGGTAAAACTAATTACTTTGAACGTTACAAAAAGTTTTAAGTTTTACTCCATTGCGATATTTAGCATGTACTTAACAATTACTGTCTTAACATGTTGTACTATTTTACAGCTGCAGCAGAACAAGAGGCAGTTGTTCATGTGGATGACATTACTGGGGTGACTCAACTGACAACGACGCTAACACAGAGGACATGGATTACCATCAGCCTCGTCCTGGATGTTCTCACCATCAAGACACTGTGACTAGTGTGACTTTGACGTTTCCAAGGAAGGTCATGGAATGTGATGTCATCTGCAATACAGCTGATCGTCTTGGTTTATCAGACAATCAAGTTACTGCCATGGTTTCTGCCACCTTGAAAGCTGGAGGGGCTGATCTGGATAACTTCGTCATCTCAACCTCAACAACACGTCGCAACAGAATGCTGTCCAGGTATAATATCAGCCAGAGTCACACGTCCAAGTTTTGTGAAAACCCCCCACAGTACGCTGCATTACACTGGGATGGAAAGTTGCTCAAAGATGTCTTGGGCAGTGAACCTGGAAGTACCTCAGAGACTTTAGCTGTGCTAGTGTCTGGTCCACCTTCATACACTGAAGGAAAGTTATTGGGAGTACCTGTCATCGACAATTCTTCTGGCACAGCTCAGGCTGAGGCTTCAATGGATTTACTGGAGACATGGGAACTTACGGATAATGTTACTGCCCTTGTTTTTGACACTACATCCAGTAACAGTGGAGTTCACAGAGGAGCTGCCAAACTCCTAGAGAAAATGCTGAACAAAAAGGTGTTTTATCTGGCCTGTCGACATCACATCCTGGAAATCCTAGTAGGAGCAGTTTGGGAGAAGCTGTTTGGGAAGGTGAAGGAGCCAGATAATCCCTGGTTTGAGCATCTGAAGGATGTTTGGACGGACTTGTCCAAGGAAAACCCAAAGATGCTGGCTATCAACAGCAAATGGCTGAAGGAAAGAAGAAGAACAGTGAAGAAATACTCCAAGACATTCTAACAGCAGAAAGGCTTCCAAGAGCCGACTACAGGGAAATGGCTGAACTGACAGTCATTGTTCTTGGAGGAACGCCTCCTCGAGGTATTCACTGGAGTCGACCAGGCGCCATTCATCAGGCCAGATGGATGGCCAGAAACCTGTACTCCATGAAAATGCTGATGTTTGCAGATCAACTTGAGTACGACGAAGACACTGTATCAAAGCTGGAAAGACTCAACACCTTCCTTGCGCTGTTCTACACTCCTGTATGGATGATGTCAATGTCTGCTGCAGATGCTCCCGTGAATGATCTAAGTCTAATCCAGGACATGTTGAAGTACAAGAAAACTGACCCAGAGCTTGCTGATGCAGTACTTAATAAGATGGAAAACCACAAATGGTACCTGACGCAGGAAGTCGTGCCATTTGCCCTGTTCAGCAGTAGATTGAGTGACACATTGAAGCACGACATTGCTGCCCAGTTACATGCCACTGAGAAGCCAGACAGCTTCAGAACAGGAAAGCTTCTATTCCAGAGAGTCACAGCTAAGACCACCCTGGTTGATCTCATTGGCCCAGAATCACATTTCCTGCTGGACACACTGAACATTGGATCCGAGTGGCTTCTGGAACCTGTCACGTCTTGGCCACAGAATGAGGACTACAGAAAAGCGTTGGACTATGTTAAGAATCTGAAAGCGGTGAATGACATTGCTGAACGTGGTGTCAAAATGATGAGCGACTTTGCAAATGTCATAACAACAGATGCCAAGCAAAGGGACTATCTCCTTCAAGCTGTGGAGTTCAACAGACGCCGCTTTGACAGCTTCAAGAAACAAACTCTCAACAACTGACTGTGTAAATGTCATTATGAAATTAATCATCATGTAATGCTTTCACTTCTTGATCGATTAGACTTGTGACAAAATGTTAATCTCAAATTTGTGTCATGAATAAGGCGCCTTGTCTGCCTTGAGTGTGAGAAAACGAATTTTGTGATATTTCTGAAAACTTTGTATGTACCAATGTGCCATTTCTTGTTCCAAGACTATCATAATTGTATAAGTTAGAAAGAGGATTAAAAACACTAATTTGGTGCCTATTTTGTTGCTCTATCTTGTTTAGATAAAAAGTTATAGTGCAAAACATGATTCAAGGGACCCCGGAACTGGTGCTTTTGGTCGATTTCAAGGCAGAAAACTTAAAGCTCCATGCGGCAATGCTTCCCAACAACCTAGGTCAAAATGGTTGTGATTTTCGGCCTTTTCAGGTCAAAAAGCATGGGAAAAAGTACAGAAACCTATGAAAATAAGAAAAAGTTGATTTTTGAACAGGGCTAGAAACACATGTCAGGTAAAATTTCCATTGAACTAAATTAAATTCTTTGTGACAAATAGCAACATTGTTTAAAACTTCATAATATGTGTATAAGAGCATAAATTCTAATTTTTTCATTAAATTCATTAAATTTTTTTCAAACACTAATTACAAAATCAGTTTAAATAATTGTGAAAAATTTAAATAACATAGTTTATTATCTGATAATACCAAAAAAGAAGTATAGTGATACACAGTTACACACCTTTTACTTATGACAGCAGAACACTGAATGATGACAAATAAACAATTGCAACATAATCTGCAGCATTCTTGATGAAACATGTTTAAACAGGTTGATCTATCTTGTCTTATCAAGCAATATTTTCAGCTACAAACTTGACAATTATCTCTAATATATTCATTTAATTGAATTCATCATAAATATGATGATCAATTAATTAAAAACATGTTTAGTATACTTGACAACTGCTAGTAATTTCAAATATTAATTGCATAAATAATAGCTATATTTATGAACTTTAATAAGCGGGGGCGCAACCTAAAAAAATCAACACTTCGAAAATAAGAGACACCCTAATATATATATATATATATATATAACCATTAACCCCTCCGTCTATGGCCTTGGTTGGTTCGAAGTCGACGGGGTTCTGGTTAGGAGGCATCAACGGATTTGTTACAATAGTTTCTTCTATAATACTCTCCGAGTTCTTCTGTAGTGGTTCGGAGGATTCCGTGAAAACTTACTAAATTCTCTGAGGATTCCCTGATGCTTCTTATAACATATCGGGAAATTATTTTTTTCTACTTTATTGACTGAGTTCTCGGACGAGAGCACGGCTCGTAGGAAAAGATAAAAACTTTATTTTACTGTAATTTACTACAAAAATGTACAGGTAGTGCTCTAAATTTACAGGGGTAGAGGTTCGACCTCTTTCGACCACGCTCAGGCCGGAATCTAAAAAATTAAGGAGGCAAGGGACCTCTTCCCCCTCCTCTGGGAGTGAAGTCTAAGAAGAAGAAGTAGTCGTAATCGAAGTAACCATTATTTTACAATTACATTCTTTATATATAATCTAAATTTTGGGGGAGTGCAGTTTGAAGGTTGTTTCCTCCTTTAAACATGATCAAAATTTTGAAAGATTCCAAATAAAATTTTAAAAAAAATAATAAAAAAAAATAATCGTATTTTCGCAGAGTATACATTTCTAAAGGGCGACATAATTTCGGAGTAGTACATTGAGTACAAGCTAAGTACAGCACTGAGTACACTGTAATTTTGGTCTACAACAACTATGATTACAATCACGGATTAATGCACATTCACTTATTATCGTCAATTACAGTTTCATTAAAGTACATTAATTACATTATATTAAATTATTACAGTTACTTACAATTCTAGCAAATTGTTAAGTGACATATCTGATATTGAAATAAGATACGGAAGTACACGGACAGTTATGATATAACATAATATAACATAACATCTTAACGTTATAAATTGGTAGCAGAAGCAAGAGAGATTTCGAATTCAGATGCTTGCTTTTGGTGACGCCATCGGAATTCGAACACCTTGAATCAACATGAATGAGCAGCTTCCGAGAGGTGAACGCACTTAAAAGAAAAAGTAAAAAGAATACATGTTGACGTATTTACATGTACGTAACTATGTACGTAATCATGATCATCAGGGGACATGTACGAATGCACAAAGTATTGTACACATATCGGTAAGTAACACAATAGGTTGTGTGCGTAATATAGACACGAGTAGACATGGACTGATAGGTCGATAGGGCATCAGTAGACAATAGGTAGGAGAATGAATAAGTAATAAAATTAATAAAGGATAAAGGTCAAGATAAGATATGGACGTATTGATGAATATGGTCGAATAATAGTTATATTGCATCATACCAGACAGGCCATAACATATAAATAACGAGATATAAAGTGTAACTTTTTCATACGTCAATTCATAATCTATATGCCACGGCTATTCAATTCGTACATACAGTACAAGTCATTATTGGGAGGATTTAAAAGAAACGAATTAGAGAGAAAGAGTGGGTATTAAGGAATAAGAAGTACAACTACGGGTTCCAATCCTGTCATATGCAATGTTAGGCCTGTTCAAAAATCAACTTTTTCTTATTTTCATAGGTTTCTGTACATTTTCCCATGCTTTTTGACCTGAAAAAGCCGAAAATCACAACTATTTTGACCTAGGATGTTGGGAAGCATTGCCTCATGGAGCTTTAAATTTTCTGCCTTGAAATCGCCCAAAGCGCCAATTCCGAGGTCCCTTGAATTATGTTTTGCACTTTAACTTTTGATCTAAACAAGATAGAGCAACAAATTAGGTATCAAATGAAAGAGCATAAAATTAATAAATAATAATAATAATAATAATAATAATAATAAAAATAATAATAATAATAAATAAATAATAATTAATAATAATAATAATAATAATTATCTATAATTTTTCAGGAAACAACAGAAACTCAATCAGAATCTAGAAAACCATCTACAAGTTACAACTTCACAATGGCATTAGCAAGGAGCTGAGGGAGCTCCGTGGGCACACAGTTGATATCTCAGAACCTCCACGTACTGTCCACAGGCAGGTGTCAACTGGGCCATCTACCAGATCTCTCACTGAAACTTTCCTGGGCGGATACCCTTCAGCTTTTATCAGCGGTTCCCAGCTTCCCACCAACAGACGGGCGTTCCAGTATTTCCTTAATCTTCAGAATCTTCCGGTAAATGCAGGGAGGCCCATGGTTCAAGACATTGCATCTGAAACAGTTGAATCTATCATCCCATTCTCGCAGATGGCTAGGATCAAGACAATGACCAAGTACAACGCAATTAAGCTCTTCATGAAACTACATGAGAAACATCGTGCTCTGGTGAAAAGCAAAGGAAGAGCAAGTAACCCTGGAGGAAAAAGAGGAGCATTTGTGCTGGAATTAGACAGCCTGTTCGATATAGGAGCTCCAGATGCAATCCAGGAAATACAGAACAACAGACTGTTATCCAGAGAGAAGAAAGATGAGGATATCAGGTTCTACGAAGACCAAAAGACTGAGAGGAAAGGTCATATGTCTGGTCATGACAAGATTTTTGAGAGAAGATCCCTGCAGCAAGCAGCGAGGAATGAAAACTGCAGCATAGACAAGAACAACGTAAAACTAATTACTTTGAACGTTACAAAAAGTTTTAAGTTTTACTCCATTGCGATATTTAGCATGTACTTAACAATTACTGTCTTAACATGTTGTACTATTTTACAGCTGCAGCAGAACAAGAGGCAGTTGTTCATGTGGATGACATTACTGGGGTGACTCAACTGACAACGACGCTAACACAGAGGACATGGATTACCATCAGCCTCGTCCTGGATGTTCTCACCATCAAGACACTGTGACTAGTGTGACTTTGACGTTTCCAAGGAAGGTCATGGAATGTGATGTCATCTGCAATACAGCTGATCGTCTTGGTTTATCAGACAATCAAGTTACTGCCATGGTTTCTGCCACCTTGAAAGCTGGAGGGGCTGATCTGGATAACTTCGTCATCTCAACCTCAACAACACGTCGCAACAGAATGCTGTCCAGGTATAATATCAGCCAGAGTCACACGTCCAAGTTTTGTGAAAACCCCCCACAGTACGCTGCTTACACTGGGATGGAAAGTTGCTCAAAGATGTCTTGGGCAGTGAACCTGGAAGTACCTCAGAGACTTTAGCTGTGCTAGTGTCTGGTCCACCTTCATACACTGAAGGAAGTTATTGGGAGTACCTGTCATCGACAATTCTTCTGGCACAGCTCAGGCTGAGGCTTCAATGGATTTACTGGAGACATGGGAACTTACGGATAATGTTACTGCCCTTGTTTTGACACTACATCCAGTAACAGTGGAGTTCACAGAGGAGCTGCCAAACTCCTAGAGAAAATGCTGAACAAAAAGGTGTTTTATCTGGCCTGTCGACATCACATCCTGGAAATCCTAGTAGGAGCAGTTTGGGAGAAGCTGTTTGGGAAGGTGAAGGGGCCAGATAATCCCTGGTTTGAGCATCTGAAGGATGTTTGGACGGACTTGTCCAAGGAAAACCCAAAGATGCTGGCTATCAACAGCAAATGGCTGAAGGAAGAAGAAGAACAGTGAAGAAATACTCCAAGACATTCTAACAGCAGAAAGGCTTCCAAGAGCCGACTACAGGGAAATAGCTGAACTGACAGTCATTGTTCTTGGAGGAACGCCTCCTCGAGGTATTCACTGGAGTCGACCAGGCGCCATTCATCAGGCCAGATGGATGGCCAGAAACCTGTACTCCATGAAAATGCTGATGTTTGCAGATCAACTTGAGTACGACGAAGACACTGTATCAAAGCTGGAAAGACTCAACACCTTCCTTGCGCTGTTCTACACTCCTGTATGGATGATGTCAATGTCTGCTGCAGATGCTCCCGTGAATGATCTAAGTCTAATCCAGGACATGTTGAAGTACAAGAAAACTGACCCAGAGCTTGCTGATGCAGTACTTAATAAGATGGAAAACCACAAATGGTACCTGACGCAGGAAGTCGTGCCATTTGCCCTGTTCAGCAGTAGATTGAGTGACACATTGAAGCACGACATTGCTGCCCAGTTACATGCCACTGAGAAGCCAGACAGCTTCAGAACAGGAAAGCTCTATTCAGAGAGTCACAGCTAAGACCACCCTGGTTGATCTCATTGGCCCAGAATCACATTTCCTGCTGGACACACTGAACATTGGATCCGAGTGGCTTCTGGAACCTGTCACGTCTTGGCCACAGAATGAGGACTACAGAAAAGCGTTGGACTATGTTAAGAATCTGAAAGCGGTGAATGACATTGCTGAACGTGGTGTCAAGATGATGAGCGACTTTGCAAATGTCATAACAACAGATGCCAAGCAAAGGGACTATCTCCTTCAAGCTGTGGAGTTCAACAGACGCCGCTTTGACAGCTTCAAGAAACAAATTCTCAACAACTGACTGTGTAAATGTCATTATGAAATTAATCATCATGTAATGCTTTCACTTCTTCGTCGATTAGACTTGTGACAAAATGTTAATCTCAAATTTGTGCCATGAATAAGGCGCCTTGTCTGCCTTGAGTGTGAGAAAACGAATTTTGTGATATTTCTGAAATCTTTGTATGTACCAATGTGCCATTTCTTGTTCCAAGACTATCATAATTGTATAAGTTAGAAAGAGGATTAAAAACACTTTAATTTGGTGCCTATTTTGTTGCTCTATCTTGTTTAGATAAAAAGTTATAGTGCAAAACATGATTCAAGGGACTCCGGAACTGGTGCTTTTGGCCGATTTCAAGGCAGAAAACTTAAAGCTCCATGCGGCAATGCTTCCCAACAACCTAGGTCAAAATGGTTGTGATTTTCGGCCTGAAACAAAAATAGAAAGCAACAAATAAAATTTTTATCCAAACTCGCGTTAGGCGATTTTGGTTCTTATGTAAAAATGAATATTGATTATATAGGAATTATTCATTGTTCAGTATATATATATATATATATATATATATATATATATATATATATATGGTGTAGCTTTAATTGTACATTTCTCGATAACAAAAAATCATAGACAGCTCTGCTGTAGGATTTTAGAAATATTAAAAACTTTTAAGAATTCCTGCGGTCTCGGGTTCGAGACCCTTTGCCTGCAGACGATGTCTTAGCACTCTTACTTTTGAAAACTGTCAGGATATCTGCTTTGTAATTATAATTTGCCAGGCGTCCTAATCGGGATTTTCTCTTATTGTATCTCTTTAATTAAACTAATTTAATTTTACTTAACTTTATTTGATTCAGCATGAACTAATCATGTTAACTTATCATTAAAGGAGCGAAACGGAACTTGAACGTGTTATAGCTACTTTTCTTTTTGATGAAAGGGGAATAAATGATATGGATGCTTCACCGCACAGCCAACCCAGCGACCTGAATACAGAGGTCGAGGTGTTGGCTCATATCCGGTCCAACGAATGCCAGGTCATCGAGGAAGTAATATAAGTATTTTTGGGGTTAAGAACAAAACAATGTATTTTCATTTAATTTATTAAATGGTAGAAAACATGTACAAAGCGGAACCAGTGTCCATTAAATAAGTCTTAATGGCGACATTTTACAAATACGCCTTTACACAGTATAGATACACACCTTTACACAATACAGCGGGTGCTAACATATGAGAACCTTTTTATTATTTGTCTGCATACCGTTTTATCATTCATTTCAGTGTCGCACAAATCGAATAATTTTAAAAAATTTATAAATCCCTTTCCCCGTGACATGTGCAGGAGAAATGAAAGACTATACATGCCGCACGTGTTACTAAAATATCCTTGGAGGCGGTAAGGATTCCATACAACTTCAGGTATATGTATCTGTTCGATAAATTGTACAACCACAGGGTCATTCCAGGGCTGAGTGCCGAGTGAATCAAAATAGTTCATTCTTTCCCTATTTTTTTTAAATAGATTTCAAACCAATGAATCCCCTCACCCCCGACAATGTCGGTGTTCACGATAATCCCGTACCAAATTTCTCGTACCACTTTTAATATTTCATTCTTCGCAAACACGCCGATAAATTTGGAGCGTGTGATTCGGTCATTTTTCATTACTCTCTAGAGTGTATTCGCGTCCATTTTAAAAGTCTGTGACGACGTTCCTGAAAAGGTCAACTTCTATCAGAGCCTGTGATTCGATGTACACGAGTACGCTAAGTGGCGCATCTACAGGGTTGGCAAATTCCAACCTGACTGAGATGTTCCCACTCTCTTGTGTACTTAAGTGTGTGTTTACGCCGGCAGAAAAGTCAGGGGTAATATCAAATGAATAAATGTTAAATTCTTCTACAAATTCTTTCTGCGTTACACCAAACCCAAGTTCGTCACAGGCACCTGCATTATGAGCCAGACTACTATAAGCTCCCGCGCAGAGCTGGAACACAGCGTCTAATGAGTTGTCTGTAATCATAGTCACTCCCAATGCAAGGCCATTTACGTATAGAGTTATATTTTTTAGGCCGAAATTCTCGAATTTAAAGGCAATCTTTTTATATTTTCCATTCGTCGAGGCGTGGTCCTGCATTCCAATTAATAATCTTTTAGGTAGAACTCCAAGGGCCACGTTTTCTAGTTGTTTCGAGGCCAACCCGGCGGGCACCGTGTATAGTTTGATCTGTATCCTGTTAATTGGGTCTTTTACTGTGGCGTGTATTAAGTTTTTCTCAATTTCTATTTGTTTTGGTGAACTTAATTTCACTCGGCGTACACTTAAATACGTTTCCATTATGTGAATCACAACGGGTTTTGCGCCCTCTTCTTGATCAGACCCCAGATTTATGCAGATCTTAGGACTCGTGCGGTTGAGCTTCAGTTTCAGATCGACACCGTTCATAAGCAGTTTCTCCTGGAACGTGAAGTCTGTATGAAGACGGCCAAAACACTGGTATATCTTTTTTTTAGAATTTTTAAATTTATCCTTTACACTACTTTCATCTTTAGTCTGATAATAGCCCTCGGCGGTTAAAAAGGTGTCCTTCGCTTCTTTTGAAAAGTTGAGGACATTTTCCAGATAGGCTCGTAGGTGATAATACCCTGTTCCTGTCGAGATGTTAACCCGATTTAAATACACATCACACTGGCTGAATATGGAGTGTAGAAAGTTGGTTTTAGGGTATGCAGAGTAACTATCATCGCAATCCGTTCCATTTGAATGGGCCATACGCAGTTTAGCGTACACGTGCATGCAGCTCGGGTCAAAAAAGTAAGTGCTTGAGCTGGGTATCACGAATTCTATAGGGGCACTCGGCGAACAAATTGTATTTAATGGGTTAATTGTAATAAATTCGCTATGCTCAATACAGACCTGAGTGGGGGTATATCAACGAGGGACAGTTCCGATTTACCGCATTGTGACTACACGGATGGATGAAACGCACCATGACGAGTCAGAAATAGTGCCACCTCTCTCGACAACTAGTAATCGACGTCACACGACGTCAAACCAAAACATCAACGCGCTGGTGGCAAACTTCCTCAAATCTCCGTGCAGCGGGCTGTCTACGGTTGGCCAGACTGGCAGTCGACGACCTGTTGCGTGGCACGGTCAGAGTGCCGATCGGCTCCAGGGGCCGGACCTATTCTCAGCGTGCTATTTTTTCAATTACAGGGAGCAATTACTTGCTCTCCGAACTTCTCTTACTCTCTGGCGACATTAAGACTAATCCAGGCCCCACTACAACTTACATATGTCACCATACACAAAGACATAGACACAATAGCACCATGAGACACATACAGAAGTATAATATTAACATATTACAGTACAACGTAGATGGCCTCACAAACAAAATCATGCAGCTTTGGGAATTCGTACACAAACAAAACATTCACATAGCACTTATACAAGAAACAAAACTAAAACGCACACACAAAACACCCACCATCCCTGACTTCACGGCGATCCGTCATGTTCGTACTGGGGGTAACGGGGGTGGACTCATCACTTACATACGTAAAAGCATTAGCTACACTGATGCTACCCAAAAGATTACAAACATAATCCAAGCAGATAACACGATAGAAATACAGGCAGTTAACATTACAACACACGCAAAACACAACACCACACTAATCAACATTTACATCCCACCAGATAGTTCACCTCAGGTGCCAGCCAATTACAATCAACAGTTCCACAATCTGGCCTCTCTCACACTAATGTCATCTTAGGAGGAGACTTCAACGCCAAAGACACTAGTTGGTACCTGCACAACCAAAACAACACCAGAGGCGCCAACATAGCCACACAACTAAACAGCCTCTTCGTTCTTAACAATACAGAAGAACATACACACATACCACATCAATCAGGATACTCAAACTCCTCCCCAGACATAACGTTCTGTTCCCCCTCACTAGCAACACATCACAATGGAGAACAGAAAAACAACTGTCATCAGACCACCTGCCCATCATCATTACAACACATTCTACACTCTGCCCCAACAGCCTTAGGCACACTTACAGAAATTACAAGAAAGCTGATTGGGAACAGTTCAAAATACAGACTGAGGAACAATTCACCACATTAAACAGCACACCCATCATAAAAATCAATACAACACTCAAGACATTTAATCAGATCATCAATAATGCAAACAAATACATACCGAAGGGAAACATTAGGAAATACAACCCAAATTACACTAGAGAAATAGCCCACCTCATCAGGCAACGTAACAACCTCAAATATAACACACAAACACCACACACAGAAGCCATAAAACAGCAGATACAACAGCTCAACACAGAAATAAACAACAAACTCAAAGAAAAACAAAGAGAAATATTCAGGGAATTCATAACAACACTAAACCACTCCACAGATACATCCAGGCTATACAAGACTATAAACAGCATTACCCACTCTAACAGCGGCATTCACACCTCACACGCGGCTATCTGTTGCAGCCAGAATAATATCCCAACATACACACAACAAGCTAACATTCTAGTTAATCACTACGCAAAGATAAGTCACTTAAACAGAGACAACAACCAGAAACACGCAGACAGACAAACAGCCAGACACAAGAAAACCTACAGACTCGACACGACCATTACACCCTTCAATACAGACCAGACCACCAAGATCATCAAAAACATTAAAAATTCGAAGGCTACTGGACCAGACAACATATCTAACATACACCTTAAACACTTGGGCCCACAAGGAATACTAGCTCTCACAAATATCAGCACATATTCATACCAACACTGTATTATTCCTGACATATGGAAACAAAGTAAAATTATTACACTACTCAAACCAAACAAAACTGCAACAAAACCAGCTTCCTATAGACCCATTACTTTACTATGCACACCTTCCAAAGTAACAGAAAGACTAATCTTACAAATTACCACACCCACATTCCACTATCGCCTACTCAACATGGATTCAGACCTCACCACTCAACCACGACATTACTCACTAACCTCACGCAGCACATCATGGATGGCATCAACTCCAGACGACCAGCTCAACGTACACTATTAACAACAATAGACATTAGTAAAGCATTTCATGCTATCCCACGCTTCCCTCTCATAAACAAAATACTCAACACAAACATGCACAATAACACCAAAAGGTGGCTGAGCAACTATCTTTCAGGAAGATACTCACATGTCACATTTAATGGCAAGTCTTCCAAAAACAAGCTTTTTCCGAACGGGGTCCCTCAAGGCTCTGTTCTCTCACCAACAATCTTCAACTTATACATGAATGATATTCCAACACCCATAGATAACAAGCTTACCTTATCATCATATGCAGATGACATCACTCTAACATCCACCCACAACAACATCGACACCGCTACAAATAACCTACAAACATACATAAACAGTATACAAGACTGGCTCACACACAATAGACTCAAAGTAGCGCCCACAAAATCAACCATCACCTTGCTTACAAGCAACACAAAAGAACACCAGGTAATTCCACAGCTCACACTAAACAACATCAACATTCCACACACTCACAGGACCAAAATACTTGGGGTCACATACAACACATCATTATCTTTTGCAAACCACATTCAGGACATTAAAAACAAATGTACGTCAAGACTTAACACGCTTAGGGTACTAACAGGCACAAACTTTGGACACCAGCAGGAAACAACATCACTCATATACAAACAATATATTCGCTCAGTTATGGACTATGCTAGCCCATGCTGGGCACCCATTATCTCAAACACACACATAAACACCTTACAGACAATACAAAACAACGCACTTCGTATCATTACAGGATGCACTCAAACAACACCAATAGAACACCTGCACACAGAAACAAAAATACTGAAAGTTAGGGAACATTTAGACATGAGGGGAACACAATTCATGGCAACAGCGACAACTAACCCACAACACCCTTGCCACTACATGTACAATCATGCACCAACACCTCGCACCATTAAGGTAACACCAGAGAGACTATAACCAAATACTCCATTCCATACAACGCCCCACAGACATCACACAGTACAGAAAACACATACACACACACCTAACCCACAAAGCACTGACACGACTCGGTCCGAATGCGGTCCTAGGTGCGAAGCCGCCACCCATTAACAGGTCAGAGATCAGCCTGAGCAGATCGGATCGAGTTAACTTAGCACGATTCCGATGTGGACATCACCCCAACTTACGGACATATAAACACAGACTAGACAACTCCATAGACGACACCTGCCACCTGTGCCAGGACACACCACAAACAATTGAACACATTATGACAGACTGTACCGCTCTAGCACAACAACGAACACAACACAACATCACTAGTGCGCTGAACCTCTGGTCCATTCCGGAGAGGGCGATCGGTTACCTGCGTGCCGCCGGCTTGCTCAATCAGCGTGGGCTGATCTGCTAAACAACAACAACAACAACTAGTAATCAGCCTATGATTCGTAAAAGTAGTGTCCTCAGCTTATATCACTTAAAAAAAATGATCAGCCATAGGCTTCATACGCTTAGAGCACTTCTTTTTTGATTTACTTTTACGTTTAGCGCCACGTATTGGTAACCCCTTCTTCCGGACAGCCCTCTTCTTTCCGCCACACGTATTTTTCTCTTTGCATCTTTGATGATTTCGTCCCGTGTACGTTTTAAGTGGTTTTTTAGAGCCTCTTTAGGTTTAGTTCCACCCATTATGTCTTCTGCCGCGTTAAAACCTGATTGTAACGCCTTCCTCCCTCGGTATCTAGCACCCCTCTTCAACAGTGGGACAGCGGTGCGTAGTATGGTTGAAAAAATGGATCCAAGCTCACTCCCACGCTGATATCTCACCCCTCGATAGACTGTGAATGGCCTTCGGGTCATTATAACCGACGAAACTGTAGCTTCACTGTTAAGCTCCCATCACCGAATGGGAAATTTTTTCCCTCAATCGTTTTTTATATATATATATATATATATAGAGAGAGAGAGAGATGTTGGTTAATAGATTAGTCGCAACATTCACATAATGGGGCTTGCCATATGTAATGCTCAAACTTTTCCCTCTATGGTTGGGGTTGTGTGCAATGCGCAGCAGGCGCGCCTGGGTGTCCCCAACAAGTTGATGCTCTACGATATTGCTGTAAATATAGCATATGTCTGGGGATGGGTAGCTTTCACTCAATTTCTCCATCTTCAGCTGATACATTAATCTGGACAAGTCATGTTGTGCCTCGAGAAAGGTGTCTCTTTGGAGAACTGCAATATATCGACCCTCAGACACAATTGTGAACAGCTCTTTATCTTTAATATTTCTACTAAGCGTTGATTTTAACTTCAATGTGCGTGCAGGCGTGTCTATGTTTACGACTTCAAAAAATAAATCGTCTGTCAGGTACGACTTTTCAAGACTCTTATTTAACCCCCTCACAATATCCATGGCTGTGTCAAAATGACCAATTCCCAGCGTTACATTTGTACTATAGTACTGTACCTCACCGGACAGGACTGATCGCATAGTATTTTCTAAGGTTATGCCTAATTTTTCACATTCATCGATTCTTCTAAGGATCAGAAATATGATTTGCTCATTTTCAAGAGTTAAAAATTTGGTAGCTAACTAGAGTTCACATAAACCCACCTCATGCGAATCACGCTTCAATTCAATGGGTGGGTCCGTGGAGTTCTGTCACAAAGTTGGCAAGGGTGTTGTTAGGATGTACAGAGAGAGAAGAAGAGGACGGGAGTGTGACATAGAAGTGGATAGGAGCCATGTTGCATACTAATTAAGCTTCATTATTGCAGCAGCTTTTATATAGGTGTTGAAGTTTTCTAGGTAATCCAGCCATTTCACCAGGTACATTTTTCTCTTTCCTGATCCTTTACTGCCTAAAATTTTTTCAATTTTAAACACACTTTTTCCTAAATTAAATGTCACTTTCTGCAACTCCTCGCGGTAAAAGCCTCCAGCGATCTCTTCTCCATTCAAATCTTCAACGTAATACATCATTATCTCGCCTTTAGGTCTCATAGTACTAAATTTAAAAATCTCGTGTCCATCCTTGCTCAAATCCCTTTGCAAATTTATTTCTCGAACGTGATAGCCTTACATAATCATTGATTTTGAAATGTGGAGAGTGTGGTGGGGGTGCTCCATCTCTCCTCACCTCTGGGTGCGTCCTCTTTCTAAAACTTCGTTAGGTGTTGTGCCAATCGTGCGGTGGTGTGAATGGTTGTATGACGACGCCAATGACCCGGGAACGTTTATATATCTCGGCCGATAAATTCTTTCCCCATATCCGTACAAAAATAGCCAGGAACCCTATCTTCTTTTAACATCAACGTTTTGGTCGCTTTATCAACTGTTTCAGGCGATTTATTTTTCAGTGGAATTAACCACAGATATCTAGAGAATACATCTATTATGAATAGGATGTAGTGGTATCCATAATTATACACTGAATATCTTTGCATGTCTGTTAAATCCGCTTGCTAAATAGATTCAATCGAAGCCGCTGTTGTCTTGGCCGTTTTAGACCTTTTTCTCACCGGCATAAGAAGGTATAAGCATCCTGCTCCCGAAAAAACCTCTCAACATCTTTTTTCTACTCCGTAAACACCTCTGTACAGTCTATTAACGCCGCTGTAGGAGGCGGGGTTAGAAATGTCATAATAGTGTTTACTTAATATGTTAGCCATTTGCATATTTTAGAGACATGTGGATAAGGTTGGCCGTTTGTTCTCTTCTTTCTCCTCTTCAGAGACGCTGCTGCTGGGGGCGATGGCGTACTCAGTTGTGACACATGCGAGACTTGATCCAAGTCTTTTAACCTATTCAGATTACCTATCAATGTTTTGGGGACATTTATTTGTTGTAGTCTTGCTTTAATATGCTTCCATCCTGTTGGTGAGGGCCTGTCCCACTTTCTCACCAGATCATGAACAATGTCAACGATGTTGGATCCTTGTACCCTTGTTCCTTCAACAATGACCTCGCCTGTATCGGCCCCTGTATGATGGGGTCCTCACTCAATAGATTATAAAGACTTAAGCCTTTATTCCTCAATGTATGTGGGAGACTGCTTTTTAATACATGTTCGATGTGTTGTGTTCCGTTATTCTTTGGTTGGTCATCTCTAACGTCGGGCCCAGGTCCTGTGTCGCCATGCTCAGCGTTGTCGCGCTAATAACCACGGGGAGCTCTGTCGGATTCTTATAATCTTCGTACTCATGAAGAAATTTCTGCAAAGCCTCTTGGTACAAGATCCTTTTCTCATCAGGTGACTTTTCACTGTTTAATAGGGCTAGCAACTCGCTTTCCATTCTTTTAAGCCTACTTTTACGGGGTTCTAGAGCCGTGTCTGGAATCTTTGAACTTTGCAATGAAGCATACACCTCGTGAATCACTACCACCTTCTTCATTATATTAATCTAGTCAGTAAAGGCCCAAAACTGAAAATAAGATGGGAGGAATGATCCCCTCTTTGTACAATAATTCGCTTTTTCTTCCCCACAGTTTGACTTTTATGAGCGAGCGCACGTATTATGTTCTTGTAACGACGTAAGCGAGCCTTCTGAGGGGTTTCATTGGCACATTACATTTTATAACATTAAGACAGATTTCACAGATGCATTTTAAAAAGTCGGAGTCGATATTTTTAACAAACATCTGTTGCAGTGCCCGGGCAATCGTTGATAGATTTTTATTAATTCACGATATTTCTTCAGCCTATTTGTCATTCTGGAATATACACCGTTTCAGGTTCGTTTGGGAATATATTCGTTCTTAGAAGCACCCTAAACGTGTTTCGCGGGTGAAGGTCACAAAGCAAATATCCATAACGCTGACTTGTGGCTTCTTTATAAACCTCCAAAAACTCCTTACGCTGATTCGGGAACATTTGATTGGCTAATACCCCAATTTGTGACACATCTCTACGTTGTGCGAATAAGACTAGATATTGTGTATTTAGCGACACATCGCGCATGTATCTATTTTTGAAAAATAGATTCTGGTTGATGAAGAATACGCTTATGTTAAGATGGTGGGAGAACACTGTAAATGTCTCGGCAAACGTTTTATCCATTTCCAACATGAGATCGTCAATTACAATGACTGTATGCTCATTACCTTTTAACGAATTAACGTCATATACACCTTTGTGGAACAAAATTTCATCTTGGTACTCGTTGAACACTGACTGATACGTCGAATAGCACCATATTACTTTATGCACAAATTTTGAGAACATCTCCCCTTATCTTTAATGATTTTAAGCATAAACAGTTTTACACACATCCTGTAGGGCCAGATATAATACATGTGGAGGGGCTTGTGAACCTGAATTTTTCTACAGATTCCATCTCTAACACGTCACACCCCTAAGTGGGTCATTTACAAAATATTACAAATTTTGAGTGCTGCTCCTTATATTTGTTTTCTTCTTCCACAGAACCGTGAATGACGACGATGTACAGCCCCCATCATCGATATCACAGATGAACCCGATGACCGTGTAGCTACAGAATCCTTCCCCGCTGACGAACCCTCACCAGCGACACCTGTAGCATGCGACAGTTCAAAGCGGAAGCATGATGAAGAACCCTCCACGTCAGGTATAAAGCGTGCCAGGATTGCGCCGGTTGTTAGACCCCCAGTAATAGAGCCCCAACCTCTACGTCTTACGACACAACCCCCACAATAGTACCTTCCTCAAATATGCCCCATTATTCCTGTTCAGTTCCGGGTACTTCCTCCACAGCAGCTTCTCATACTGTGGAGGGTATAACATTCGAGTTGGTGCGCACCGCTACCCCACCCTGCCCTGACTAGAAATCGGTACGTGGTCAGGGTTGACCCTGGATCCCTGTATACCAACGGTGTTGGACTGCGACGCGTAGTTGAACGTATTGTGGAGTTTGCCCTTCAGAACCGCGACGAACGTGAAGTCCGGACGAGGTTGTCCTTCAGGTTCGGGTCAGATGACGGGGACGTAGATGATTTTTGGGTAGTAATACCGTTCAGACGTTTGGCGGCTGTAGACATAGAATATATCTTGGGCCGTATAATGCAGCCTCTCAAAGTAGTACAGCCTTCAATATGGACAACTTCATGGTAGATATTGACAGAGTATTCCGGGTTGCGGGTCATAGTGCCACACCTTATACTCTTAATTTCAATTCTCCGGTTATTTACAGAAAGCATTTAAACGTCGATCGTGGTTGCGGCTTTATAGCAATAGTCTTAGCTCATATGTTCACTGTGCTAAATACATGGACGCAAAAAATTTGGCTGCCTACGGTTGTGCAGCGTGCCCGTAAACTGGCTTCAGATTGTAAGCTTGAGTTTGAGTGTAATATGGGTCCTGAAGAACTGAGAAGGGCCGAGCAGGAAATGAATGCACGTATAGTCGTATTTGGAATGGATGATCGTCGTAGGACTGTGTATGTTTTTAAAAGCTGCGTGAGAGATCGTACAAGACCTCTACTTATTTTAGGATTGTCAGGAACATCGTATCTCCCCATCCGTAACATAAGGGCTCTCTACGCTAGTTATGATAAAAGTCGAAAATATGGAAGGCATCATGATTTGTGTAAGGGATGTCTCGAGTTTGCTGATGATATAGTGAAACATTGTAAGGATTGCTACATGGTATGTGAGCAGTGTAAAAGCCCCAAATGTGAAAGTCGTGTAGTTGAAACCGAGAAGAGGGAATGTAATGTGTGTAGACGTACATTTTTCAATAATAAATGCTTTGAACTCCATAAATCAATTGGCACTTGCAGGAAAATGAGGATTTGTAAGTGCGGTATGTTTCACATGATGGATAATTGGGGGAATTTCAAACATAAATGCGATGAAATTCACTGTTCTACATGTCATGAAAAATATAAGGCGGATGGAGTGAAGCATGTATGTTATATGAAAGATGCTAAGCCTAAAAATAGCCCTTGTATAACCGTGTACTACGATATAGAAACTTACACGAACGCTGAAACCAAAGAGGTTATTCCACATTTACTCGTAAGTCAGACTATCTGTGATGAGTGCAGGGAGATCGAGTGTGACGAGTGCCACAAATGTGGAAGATGGACAAACGTTTTTAAAACGACTGCACACGGCAGCCCTGTGAAAATCTTTATATCCTCTTTTGTCAAATTAGTGGACAAATTAAAAAAAATGACTGTGTATATTCTTGTCCATAACGGGGCAAAATTTGACACAGAGTTCCTTTATAAGGAGTTGCTTCAATACGAGTCGTCTGCGATATTTACAAGTGATCCCTTCAAAAGAGGCAATAAACTAATACAGATGCAGATAAGAGGTAATGTACAGTTTAAAGACAACCTGCTGTTCACACCTTGTAAATTAGCAAAGCTACGCAAGGTCGTGGGGGTAGCCGCTGAAGTTTCAAAAGGGTATTTCCCTAACACAATCCTCACAAACGAAACTTTAAATTACTAGGACTACCTCCACCCAAATATTACTTTATCTACACCAACATGAGTGATAGTGAGCGTGACGATTTTGACCGCTACTACAACAGTTTTAATGAAGCTAGTCCATACAATATAGCTGATGAATGTGAACGTTATTGCGTGAATGATGTGCGTGTGCTTAGGGTATGTTTCCAGGCCTTTAGAAGGATGTACATTAGGGTGTATCATGCTCATTGAAGCGCGAATTTCAAGATTGGCAGTATGTATGTATGTATGTATGTATGTAAAATTACATTTTAGGAGGGGTTTGTTTACTTGAACTTTTGCTAAAAATCACGTTTAAGTGTTCAAATTTCCACTTTTTCGTTTTCTGGTTATGTACAGAATAGTTGTGCAGGACATACACTGTCGTGCAAATGTAACAGACCGGTTTCTTACCAAACAAAACCATTGTAACAGCTGTGATAGGCTACTAGAATTTCACTGTGATAATTTTCTATGTCTCAGATACAAAGCTTGGTGAAGATTATGTAGCCACCTTTCCTGAGCAAGGACGAAAGACCAGAAAAAGGTCTGGTTCAAAGCTGAGTGATCTGGTTGGTCCAGACAAGCAGTTATTTCCCACAGAAGTTCCAACCTGGAGAGCTGTGTTTCAGGGAGGAATCCTCCTCCAGGAAGAGAAACTGCTTCTGGATGATATGAAGAGAGCTCAGTACCCTCTGCAAGATTTGGCTAAGGACTTGGCATCACTCGTACTGGCACAGTGGTGCAAAATCAATACCTTGTTCACTCCTGTGATCATTCAAGAGAGATCCATTGCCAGGAAGATTTTTGTCAGGTGGAATGAAATGATTGACCTAGTGAATGGCAGAGTGAAGGCTGCAAAGAGAGAGAAGAGAATATCTGAACTTGATACATTGTTTGACATAACACTCTCTGTGAAACTGAAGCATCTGGCTACTCTGGCTGTGCTGCTAGAGTTCATGTCAACTGTGACTGTCCTCTGCCTCAGAAGATTCCAAAGCTAGAGCTAGAGTTGCTCCATTACCAGAAGATCAAAACCTCAGAAGTTTCTGGCTTTCGGATGGCATCTGTTGATGTGAAGGAAACAGTGAAGCAGGTGAAGGCTGCTAAGAGGAAGGAGGAAGAACGGAAGGCAGCTGAGAAGAGAAACAGAAAAGAGGAAGAAAAAAAGAGCTCCTGCTTAGAGCTGATGATGGTGATGATGATGAAGATGAGGTGACTTCCTTGCAAGAGTCTCCATTGCAACTGGTTTCTTGCAAGATCTCATCAAAGTTGGCCATCTATCAGCTGATAAGGCATATCTAGCTGTTGACAGGATGAAGATGTGGAGGGGCAAAGAGTCTGTAATAAGTGCCGCGGTGGAGGCCCTGGAGAAAAGGACAGAGGGAGAGGAGATCAAGGGAATTTTCTTTGATGGAAAACAAGATAAGAAGACAAAGATCATGAGGTACAATGAAGAAACTGGCCTCTTCCATCCTGATATCACAACTGAAGAGCATTATAGTGTTACGTGGGAACCTGAGGGGAAGTATCTCTTCCATTGTACAAGAGAAGAACCTGAAGGAAATGAGAAACCTGCACTGAAGATAGCTCAGGCTCTGTTTGAGTGGATTAGTGCTCATGGTGCTAAAGATACTATTGTGGTCCTGGTGATGACTCCACCAACACAAACACAGGACCTGATGGAGGAGCCATCACTCACTTGGAGAGACTGCTAGGTCACAAGTGTCACTGGCTGATATGCCAGTTGCATAATAATGAACTCAGCCTCGGGCACATGATCATCAAGCTTGATGGTCCCTACACGCACAAGTCTGGGTTCAGTGGCCCAATAGGAAAACTTTTGGAGAAGATCAATGACATACCTGTCAACTTTAGCTTCAAGGCTCTGCCAGGAGAAGATATAATTGAACTGCCAGAAGACATTGTACAGAACCTTAGCACTGACCAGAAGAACTGCTACTTACTGATCAAAGCTCTCAAGACAGGAGATTTGAGCAAGGAAGTTGCTGGTCTGAAGTGTGGCCCACTGAATCAGTCACGCTGGCTGACTACAGGTGAGGCTCTGTTGATGCTGTGGATGAGGCAGCATGGTCTGAGGGGGGAGGCGTTGAAGAAGCTGGAGGTGCTGCTGGAGTTCTGCCTGGACTTCTACTTCAAGATGTATTTTGAGATCAAGGTGAAGCACCACATGAGGTATGGACCTCACCATATTGTGACCGCTTTGAGACTGCTGAGAAGCCACATCTCTGAAGTCAGGAACGTAATCACTCATGTGATAGTTCGTGGAGCATATCATACTCACAGTGAGAACCTTATTGCCTCTCTCCTGTGCAGTGAGGATGAGGAGGAGAGGGCATGGGGGGTTGAGATGATCAAGAAGATCAGAGGTAAGTCTGAGTATGGAGACATGAGTCTGAGAACTCATAGAAACCCTAAACTGAATTTTCATGCCACTTCTCTAATTACTCTGATGAATTGGGATAAGGAGAAACTGTATGAGCCACTTTTCACTTGTAAGATGTCAAGAGGAGAAGTTGAGGAGCTTTTCAGGTCTCCACTTGAAGTTGAGAACTTCTCAGTTCACACTCAAAGCTGTGAAAGAGCAGTCCAAGAAGTTTCAGATGCAGCTCATGCAGTGTATGGGCAAGAGAGAAGAGATGGTTTTGTTCGTGCTAGGATCGATCACAGAAAATTGTTGCCAGTTTTCAAGTCAAAGCAAGACATTATGAACATGTTTTAGATCTCTGCAAGACCTTCGAGACAAATCAAGATGGTTTCAGAAGAAAAAATCTCAAAACATTCAGTCGACCAGCATATTATTACAAGCTGGGGTTGGAGGAGGGACTTATAGAAATATTAAAGAAGAATTACAATTGCAAAAAAAGGTTGAACGTCACGTCACAGCAGGTTGCGGAAAGGTGGGGCAGCTGCCATCACACTCAGTGATGCCGAAAAGAAAAGAAATAAAAATTGGTGGAGGCGTTTCTAAAAAAAGAAAATGCAAGACCAAGAAAGAAGAACAAACAGATTCTGCCTGATGAAGAGAACAGCCGCGAAATGTGTGTAGGAGACAAAATCATGCAATTCCTTAGTTTTGGGCCATTTTGAGTGATTTTGGATATTTTAAGGGGTATGAACCACTTTGGCTGATCTTAAATGGGTCAAAGCCTGCCCTTAGAAATGCTTAAAGGTGTATGTGAACAATATGGAACATATGGAGGTCATTTGAGGCTACCAAGTCTGAAATTGGCCAAAAAATCACATTTTTCGACCTTTTGAACTTAAATGCGATTTTTCGTAAAAGTTGCAGAAGACAAACTCCTCTTAACATTCAATTTTACATAGGAATACATACTGCCAATCTTGAAATTCCAAGTTTTTCAGTATTCGACCTGAGCATCATACATAGCCCGTTTCAAATGCGATCCGCTGCAAATCGCGACCACGATCGCCTCATTATGTTTTATAGTGTTCAAGAATAACTTCATGCCTAAAGACACCTTAGCAGTCATTCACAGAAACAACCCCCGCAGTTATGGGCACAAGGCTATTTACTGGCTCATACACCTAGAGCAACAGACCGGGGTATACATAAAACATGCCCGCAAGACGGGTGAAGTACCCGTTAAGGTCAATGGTCGTGTATTTTGGGTTGATGGCTTAAGTGAGGATCCAACCACTGGTGAGAAGACTGTGTATTCCTTTAAAGGCTGCTGGTGGCATGGATGCCCGCGCGCTGAGTGTGCCATCACAGGGGATCTCCATGGAAGATCCCCCGCCGACAGCCTCGCATAGACCCGTAACCGCGATCAATTTATAGGCTACCAGTTCACTCAAATGATCGTGTAGGAGCATGAGTATGATGCACGGATGGAAAACGATGACCAGTACCGTGAAGAAATAAGGGCCATCAAACGTTCAATGGTTCTGGATCCCTCAAATGCGGTGACAGCTTGTTTAGAGGGCGTAAGCTATACTTTCCGCCTACGGAGGTAGTAAAACTCCCTTACTACGACTTCTGCTCTTTATACCCCTACTTGATGAAGAACAATCCGTACCCAGTAGGTGCGTCTGAAAAAATGGTGGGTCCTACCATACCAACCATCGAGGAGTTTTCAGCTAACTTGAATGAGCGCTACTTTTGACTCTCTTTCGTAGACGTGCTCTCCCCTCGCGATTTATAGATGCCGATCTTACCCGTCGTTATAGATCACAAGCTCATGTTTCCCCTCTGCGTGAAGTGCGCATGGGAGAACAACGGTGATTGTAACCATACAACCAACCAGCGTAAGATCAGAGATGTATATACAACCCCTGAGCTGGCCCTAGCCGTTCGCCATGGGTACAGATATTGAAGATACTTGAGGTGTGGAGGTTTCAGAAGCTACCCATCCTTTTCACACCATATATAAACGCTTTTTGAAGGATAAGGTAGAAGCATCAGGCGATCCCCGAGGGGTTAATACCGAAGATGAAAAAAACGGCTTATATTCAGCGTTACCGTGCCCCTGAAGGTATACAGCTTGACCGTTCCCAAATTGTTAAGAATCCTGGCAAGCGTTTTAATGCAAAGTTGTGTCTAAACAGTCTTTGGGGGAAATTTGCACAGAATACAGGCAAAGGGAACGTTCATTTGGCAAAAAGTTATAGTGAAGTCTGGGATTATGCCAACGCTCCCGATAAAGAGATTATGGAGATCGTGAATGTAGGTAATACTTACATAATAAAGTATAACATCACCGAACTGACCACAGATATCTCACGGGTTACAAACATACCTGCAGCCAGCTTCACAACGGCCTACGCCCGCATCAAACTTTGGGGTCTACTGCACTCTCTTGGACGGAGGGTGCTGTACGCTGACACAGATAGCGTGATATTCACAGAGAGGGAGGGTGAATACATGCCAGCTATTGGAGAATCCTGGGAGAGCTAAATGACAAGATCAAGGATGAGTATGGTGAAGGTGCATACGCAGACTCATTTGTATCAACAGGGCCAAAAACCTATGGGGTACGGGTGAGGGTGGGTGATGATATGAAGTATAACGTAAAGGCTAAGGGTATCACGAGTCGTTAATTTGGACTCATTGAAGGATCTAGTGTGCTTGGAAGATGAGGGCGACCAGCCACCCCAACTGACTGTGGGGACCCACAATTTTCGGGCGCAGAAACTGGGGTGTGTGAAGGAACTTAGGGGAACGAAGGTATGCCGTAACACCTATAGGAAGCGTTACCATGTGCCTGGTACCTGTGATACCGTGCCCTTTGGCTCCCTTAATCCTTGATTGTATTTATATATGTGTGTTGTTAACGACATGTTTATTTATTTCGTATATTTCCTTCAATTAAGGTTTCATTTTCTCCTTTTTGTGCGTGCGTGTGTGTGTGTGTGTGTGTGTGTGTGTGTGTGTGTGTGTATACAGGAAAAAAGCTAAGCTCCGCCTACTGTAAGATCGGTCACGTGACTCCTGCCACTACCTGAGCATATCTCTATCCCTGCGTGCTCAGTTGACCTCTGCATACCCTTGATCTCAGACGTTCATTTTCTCGCGTAGACGAAAAATAATAATGGCTACCTTTAATATTGCGTGTTCATCATTTATGAAGTGGTATTCGGCAAAGTGCCAAGATGTGGTGGATACTGAAAAACTCCCTATTCCACCGACCTTTGACACTTTTAAGGCTACATTGAACCGTGCGAGGGAACAAGATGTTCAAATACTCTACGGCTATTCTGACGAGGCCATTATAGGATTTCGTAGTACAAGCGATGTATTGAAGTATGTTGTAGACCTATCCTTTATAAAAGCTCACATATACCGCGAAGTAGAAGAAACAACACGTTCAGAAGATAAGCAACGGTTATGGTTAGTAAGTCTTGTTGATGAGTGGTGTGACAAGCGATATTATGTAATGTTACATCATACTAACTACTCGTACTCTACGGTTGAGAATGTAAATCTTGTCATCATGGAGAATCTTAAGTATTTTTACCACTATATTAATATATATCATGACGAGGTTTGTAGTGAGGTTGTGGCTAATGGCCTGTGCGAGTTTCTAACAGACATGTTTCTCTCAAATAGTGCACCGTTTTGTGAAGATGTTTAGTTTGTGGAAATGAACGTCTGGTGAGTGATAAAACATTAAAACCGGTATTGCTTCATGTAGCGGAAAATTCTGTTTGCCCAGTATAATGGGGCACAAGTAATCTCTTTCATGTTGGAACAAACCCATACACGCTTCAGCAGTTTATGGTGTGACTCGCTCCCCACATCAAGCCGCCCACCTGCGTACCTCACCCCTCCGAAACACACGAGTTCGAACAAACCCGTACACGTTTCATCGGCGTGATTCGCTCCGCCCGTCGCGCCGATCCACTCACCTGTGGCTCATAGCCATCTCAGAGCTTGAACCGACTGGACGTGCGAATACAATGGAACTTCCTTTGAGCAGCATTCTCAACGACGTGTTCGATGTGTCTGTGACGAAGTTATTGCGCGTGTTCATGCGCGAAACCGGTGCCATTAACTATGTGCTTGAAACTACTTGTAGGCAAGCAAACAAACGTAATGTTATTTATTTAAGTGTTGAGGAGATGAATAGAGTCTTCTTTATAGTTGAGAAGTAGGATGAGGACCGTTATAAAATACATGCAGGTGTAGGTACAAGAAGAGAGCAGATTAGTGATGCCCCCTCATATGCCGTTGTTTGCACGTTGTGTATAAATAACGATCAGCCGTGCATTGATATACGTCTGATGTGGAAGAATGCATCTGATAATAATGTTCTTGTCCTTAAGCGAAACCGTTTCATCCTCGACAGAATGTTTGAAATCGTCGGATTCCGCAAGCTGAAACCTATATTAGACGCTCGTGTTATGGATATGATTTATTTTGACACGGTTCTTGAATACGCATACACCGCTCTGCTCGACGGCTTTATCGAATGTAGGAATGAACAAGGCGAGAATAGTCTAGAGCTGGATGCATATTTAAAAGGTTTAGACTCTTCGAAATATCCCGAACTTTAGTACAAAGCACTTGAGCGGTACAGGGCAGAGCTCACCTACACTGTTCACCCTGAAGAGCTGTATCTTTATATAATGAGTAGCTGTCGTTACGACTTGGTAGATTATTTCAATTGCCGCTATGCCGAGTGAAGAAGAGTTCACGATTGAAAAGCTCGGGACGGTAAGTAAAAACCCTCGACTGGAAAGGAGTGTTTATAAACTTGAACTTAATAATGATGTTTTGGCTAACGATGACCTCTTTGTACGTGCTTTTGATTGTATTGTAGCCGTGTTTAAAGATAACTTGCCAACCGAATGTAAAGTGGGCACAAAAATAGTATTGAACGATATGAAGGCCATTTATATCGAGTACAGGCGCCCGCACACTTTGAACGGTGAAATAATGCTTGGACGTATTTACCGTGTAGTGCAAAGCAATAATGATGTGACTCTAGACTCGATCACGTGTGAGTTTAGTATATATATATATATTTCCTGTACTAATATGCTGCTGATTATACTCCTTCGTTTTGTATATTATTATTTTTATTTTCAATATTATTATTTTCAATATATTTAATTATTTAATATAACTCTGTGTGTATATATATATTTTTCCTGTACTAATATATTGTTGGTTATACTACGTCGTTTTGTATATTTTTGATTTTATATATATATATATATATATATATATATATTAGGGTGGCCCTTATTTTTCAACTTTTGAAATTACTTGCTCCCAACCCCTAATCTTCTTCAATATATAAAAAGTGCTCTTGCAAAATTTCAGCTCAATTGGGCTATATTAAGGTGGCCCCCAAAGGCCCTAAAGTTTCAAAATTCACCGATAATTGGTATTTCTAATATAAAACCTTTATAATTCATTTGCAAACTTTGTTTGGGAAAATAATCACAAAGCATAATCGAAAGTGAATTTTATTTACAACAAATAATTACGCCGCTTATATAGGCCGCAGGCGCAGAACTTTCTAGAACCTTCCAGAAGCGGTTTTTTTACGCACTTATGATACTTTTCAATTTCCGTGAATATCTCGTCCAATTTTGGTTTTAAGTAAATAATGGTTATAACTAAATTTATTGTAAATTGAATTCTCTTTCGATCATATTCTATATTTCTTTCGAATAAAACACTGTAAAGAAGATAAAAACGGTTTTATATGAAAAAATATCAATATTGTTAAAATCTGAAACTTTAGGGCCTTTGTGGGGCCATGTTAATATTGTCTGATTGAGCTGAAATTTTACACAGAGCATTTTTACATGGATTAGAACAACTTTGGAGGTTGGGAGATGAAATATATTTCATTTCAGAAAATCACATACAACTAAGGGCCACCCTAATATATATATATATATATATATATATATATATATATGCCTCGTTCATTATGAGGCGTTGCGTGGAAGAAGGGCGACCTAGCCAAAATCAAATCTTTGAGAAAAATGCATTTTAAGTTGGAGAGGTATTTATCGACAATTAGGTAGAAGGAGGGCGACCTAGCCATTTTTGGCGAAAATGAATTATTGCTGTTTTCAGTAGCTTAATATATTATATTAAGCTACTGAAAATCAGCAATAATTCATTTTCGCCAAAAATGGCTAGGTCGCCCTTCTTCCACGCAACGCCTCATATTTCTTATGCTATCATTACAGTACCGGTGTCCGAGAATTATCTGTACAATTTTTGGCTGTTATTAAAAGTCAACCATGAAGTGTAGAAATTCCAGTGTTGTCCCATTTTACAAAGAAACTCATTAAGTTTTTTCTGATAACAAGTTTTGACAAGTTTTTTCTTTTTTGTACGCGGGTGACAGACATTGATGATTTAAAAGCAAGAATCACAGCTGCTATTGAGCGAATTGATGTGGATATGCTGCAGCGTACATGGCAACATTTGGATTATCGATTGGATGTTTTGCGAATCACTGATGGTACACATATCGAATGTTTGTAACACCGTTACTTTAATAAAAAAAACGTTTGAAAATATAGATTCTAAATAATCTTGTTTAAGAATTTTACGTGTGTTATCAAGAATTTTATTAAAAGATGAAATTGTACAGATAATTTTCGGACACACTGGAATTTCTAAAAAACTTGTCAAAACTTGGTATCAGAAAAAACTTAATGAGATTCTCTGTAAAATGGGACAACACTGGAATTTCTACACTTCATGGTTGACTTTTAATAACAGCCAAAACTTGTACAGATAATTCTCGGACACCCTGTATTTTATTTTTTGATCATATATACTCCATCATTTGATTGTATATTTTTCTATTTTGATTATATATATATATATATATATAATATATATATATATATTTCCTCGTTCGTATTTTTTATGCTATTATGAGTTTTTATTTTCATCATATATATGCCATTGTTTTATTGTATATTTATTTTCTATATATTTCGTGAAATTGAATCCATTAATTCGTCTAAATAAACAGAATAATGTAATGGTGTTTTATTTAATTCTTTTAGTTGTACACGACATTTAATTATATCAAATGGCTGCCTTCTAAAACGGTTGACGGATTTCTAAGCTAACTGTCAAAAATATCTGGATAGCGCAATCTGGCAGCTGAAAAGGAAATATATATATATACACCTTTGCCTTCTAGATATTCTACGTCAAATGGCTAGTTAAGCCAGAATATGTGCTTTAATTAAATAAGTAGCGCAATCTGGCAACTCAACCCTAATAATGTACACCTGAACAAGCCATTTACGCCTTCTAAGTCAACTGGCTGGTTGAGCCAGAATATATGCTTTAATTAAATAAATAGCGCAATCTGGCAACTCAACCCTAATAATGTACACCTGAACAAGCCATTTACGTCTTCTAAGTCAACTGGCGGATTAAGCCTGAATATATGCTTTAATTAAATAAATAGCGCAATCTGCCAATTTAGCCAGTTAAGCCAACTGGCTGGTTAAGCCAACTGGCTGATTAGGAACTTATAAGACAAAGGCCGCTCGGTTGAAATCTTAATATGCGCTTGGCTCCTGCCAGGCGAACACCTCTCTTCCTCTCTCACCTCCTCCTCTCTCTCTTGGGGATAACCTCTTGCAACAACCCCCTCCCCCTTTGTTGCATACCATATTGCAACATTCCCCTCTCTCCATTGTTGCATATCATCTTGCAACAACCCCTCCCTTTGTTGCATAACCTTATGCAACATTTATCAACATTTTCAATTGCATTGTACTCTCTCCTTTTGCGCCCACACTACTGGAACAAAGAACTAGCTGGAAATGTCGTCTGCAGAAAAGATGACGTCACGCGTCCCAGATGCAAGCAGGAAAGTACATCTGATAGTATTTGTATAACGAATAAGAGTCTATTAGATACCAACAAATAATTTGTTAATAACAAATAAATTCTAGTGATATCACTGTAGTGTATGCGATACTTTTCAAAGCAACTGTACAAGCCAGAAATGACACTAGGATAGAACAGAAAGGCTCAAGACCTATCCACAATCAGCGCACTACAGCAATAGAGAAAAAGTGCATCTTGTAGCATGGGCTATTTCTTATATTAATTGTGAAGAAGGTTTGCGTTTATTTCAAGAAAAATATAAGCCCAACCAAATGCAACCACTCTTCGATACTGGAAGCTCAAACTTTTGGGAACAGGGAGCCTGGTAAAAGATCGTCCAAGAAGTGGAAGGCCAGTAACGCTGACAGGAGACAACAACAAAGAAAATGTCCTGTCACTTTTCAAAGCGATCCAACAACTTCAACCAGAAAAGTCCCACAGGAATTGGGTATTTCCGAATTTTCAGTCGCAAAAATACTGAAATCACAGGGGTACCATGATTACAAACCCATTTGCTCCCAGCTTATACAGTATACGACGATGACTCTGATAGACGGCTGCAGTTTGCTGAAACAATGAGACAAAAGTTCAACAGTGATCCAGATTTCCTTCGAAAGATCAATTTTCAGATGAATGTGTCTTCGGTTTAACGAATAAAGGAAACAAACACAATGTTCACTTCTGGGCGAAAAAAATCCCAAAATACGATTAGGTAAACCCGTTAAAACGGCTACACTAACAGTTTGGGCGTGCATCGGTTATTCAAGACTCGTTTCCTTTGACATATCGAGAGATACGATGGATGGAAAACGCTATTGCTAGGTATTGAGAGACAAAGTTTTGCCATAGTTCACGAATGGTGTTGGCAGGAATTGGCTTTATCAACATGATGGAGCGCCGCCACATTACTCTGCAGCTGCCCGTGAGATTCTAGATACGAACCTTGATGGAAGAAGGGTTGGGCAGAAGCGGATTAAGACACCTCGCGGCCCCGGGGCAATGAAGAATATGGGGCCCCTTTCTATAGCTTTTTATTAACAACACATGTACAGTACATAGTACATTCACACGAATTATATGTATGGAGCTCAGGCTAATTGAGAAACAAACTTAAAAGAACCTTAACACAGTGTATTTTGCCGTTTGCCAAAATGAAAAAGTATTAAACAAACTTTACTTTAGGACCTATAAAACATAAAATAAAACGGAATTTGTCAGTTTTGGTACTCTGTCATATTTAATCAAAGAAGTTTGCGAAATCTCGAATTATATCATCGAAACTCAGTTGATTGGGGGGCCCTTCAAGCATGGAATCCTGAGGCTTCAGCCTCAATAGCCTCACTGATAATTCGCCACTGGAATTGGGTGGCGAGATCCCATCGAATGGCCAGCAAACTCACCTGATTTAATCCCATGCGATTTCTGGCTTTGGGCTTATTTGCGTGACAAATTCTGCAGTCCACTCCTGGTTTCATCTATACAAATGTGAATACCCTTGACCTCAGAATAGATGAACAACTGAAAAGGATCCCACTCGATATATTCAGAAGAACAATGAAGAGTTTCACAGAGAGAATCCAGGAATGGATCACAGCGGATAGAGAACTATTTGAAGATTAAATTATAATTTAACAAATTATTTGTATGAATAAAGTTCTTATAGACTTTATGTTTGATTTGTTTCATCATTTGCAAACTTATCTTGAAACGATATTCTCTGCTCGATTTCTGCTGGAAAATGCATAGGAACTTATACTTCGCGCATGCGCCGTACACTTTTTAATTTCTCAAATGTTTTCAAGCGCCATCTTTGTATGTAACAGGTGTTTTGTAGTGCAGCTCTAATTTCACTTTGAATAAGTCTATCTTTTGTATTTTTTGTGTTATAATATTTTATATGCTAAAGTGAATCTGAGTGAACGTCGAGGTCTACAGAAAAATGAAGAAGGTACAAGCAAAGATCGGGACTTTCTTCAATATTCAACTCTACTCCTCCCTACTGGAGGTCTCACAATGTCACCTTATCTTTATTCATATTATTGGTAATTCTTTTCAGGGAAGTACCACCAGTACCTTCTTGCTCAACTGACATCTTAGATGATTTGGGTGACAGACCATCGCAGAAAAGGAAGTTTGATGAAATCAGATATGACGCAGATGATCCAGTGTGCAAAATACAGAACACAGACACGACATGTGGTAAGAATTGATTTCTTATATTGTTGCCGTTAACTAAAAAAATATCCCATTCATTTATTGTCATGAATGTGTACAAAAGAAGTTTGAACAAGATGTTCTCTACAATTTATACTGAAACTAATCATAAATTGATGGTTTTATGACTGGAATTAAAAAGAATATTGTTTTGAATTTTAGGTGAGGACATAATATCATGAAACCTCAGGAATGACATCGGCCTGTATTACCAGTGTGTGAGCGATTTGAATGATGAAAAGAAGTATGAGCTTTTGACTTCCCACTGGCAACCTCTTGCAAGATTGCAAGATAAAAGTTTCCAGGTACCAACAATTATGGCAGGAAGCGATTCTTCAATGGAGAATGGCTAAAGATGTATCCCTGGTTGGTGTATTCACCATCAGAATGTGGCGCATTTTGTTTAATCTGTGTGCTGTTTGGTATAGCAAGTAGCCACAACAGCAGCAAGTTGGACAAGCTGTACAAGTCACCTTTGACCAACTGGGTAACAGCTACAAATAAATTGGCCGAACATAATAGCAAGTCAGATTTCCACAAACACGCAACACTTTTTGCTGATAATTTTCGCAGAATCATGTCCAACAAGTCACAACCAGTGAATCGACTTATTTCATCAGCAATCAGCAAACGTGTCGCAGCAAACAAACAAAAAGTAGCATCAATGATGAAGACTGTGATCTTGTGTGGTAGGCAGAACTTCGCTATTCGAGGGGACCATGAAGATGCTGAAGACGACTCGAAGAACATGTGCAACTTCTTGGCACTGTTGCAGTTCCGCGTGGATGCTGGTGATGTGGTCCTCGAACAACACTTGAAATCAGCTCCCAAGAATGCAACATATACATCAAAGACAATACACAATGAACTGATCTCCGTCATCGCTGCCAACATTCAAGACGAAATTGTGAAGGAGATTAACACAAGTCCTCTGTTCTCCATTCTTGCAGATGAAGCTACTGATATCAGCAGCAAAGAACAACTTCCACTTATGTTCCGTTTTGTTGACAACACAGATTCTATTCGTGAAGAGTTTGTTGGTTTCTTTGAATGTGTGAATGGTGTCACTGGCAAAGCCATTGCTGACTTGCTGTTGCAAGTGGTTAGTGATCTCGGCTTAGATATGAAGAAATGCAGAGGCCAGTGCTATGATGGAGCAGGCAATATGGCTGGACAAGTCAAAGGTGCAGCAGCTTTGATAGCACAGCAGTATCCAAAGGCACCTTATGTACACTGCCAGTCTCACAGATTGAACCTGTGTGTTGTAAAAGCCTGTACTTTACAAGAAGTACGCAACATGATAGGCACGTTGGAGGAAGTGGAGCGTTTCTTCAAGTTCTCACCGAAAAGACAGCTGCTGCTTGAAGAACAGATCAAGACGTGTTTTTTCTTGGTATATTCAGTAAATTTTTTATTGTAATGGCTGTGTTGTAATAGTGAATTTAATGCTGTGAAATTTATTTTAAATTATTTTATTTTTTCATACATCTAATCTGAAAATTATTGCTTTCTATTTTTGTCACTCAGGAGGAGTGTCCAGCCTCTGGTCAGCATAAGCTGACCGATATTTGCCGAACTAGATAGGTCCAGCGTTTGGATGCCCTAGATGTATTCGAAGAGCTACTGCCCGCCGTGGTTTCAACCTTGACGTGCATCGAGGATAATGTCACTCATAACTGGGACAGTGAGTCATCAACAAAGGCCAGTGGTATGCCCCACCAAATTCGAACATTCCAGTTTATCTTCACTTTCGTTGTGACAAAGAAAGTTTTGTCGTACACCCGTGGTATCACAGTCAAGTTGCAGGTGAGGAGTCTCGACACAAAGAAGGCATATGACAGTATTGTTGAGGTCCTTGGGTTTCTTCAAACAGTCAGAGACAGTGTTGACTCAAAACATTCTGAGTGGTTCAAGGCTGCAAAGGAAATAGCTGAAGACCTCGACATAGCAGTGACAAAGCCCAGGACACTCGGCCGGCAAAAAAACAGAAACAATGTCCATGCAGAAACTACGGAGGATTATTTCCGTCGCAGTGTGACTGTGCCATTCTTGGATCATCTCCTGGCAGATATTGGATCAAGATTCAAAGATGGCCAACAGAAAACCATTCTGGAATTTTCAGGTTTGTGATGGAATTATTTAGCTATAGGGATAATTTGAGAATGATAATTAAATTGATGGACTGATATGTACTCTCTCTTACTGTTACATGAAATTGACAACTGGTTTATTCATTTTAGGTGTTCCTGCAAAGATGATAGAACAGCCAGACACATGGAACCCAGAGTTCCAGCAGTTCTGTCAGACCTACCAAGATGACCTTCCCAGTCCCAATACTCTGTCTACAGAGCTGGATGTGTGGCAATACCACTGAGAGCGGCGCCATCAGGCCAACTGCGACATACCAGACTCTGTGCAGTCAACTTTACACTCCATGGACAAGGTCTTATTCCCAAACATCTGTGCTGCATTCAAGGTATTGGCAGTCATTCCAGTCACCACCTGTGAGTGTGAACGTTCAGTTTCAGCCATGCGTCGACTGAAAATGTATCTGAGGAGCACCATGAGAAATGATAGGATGAATGGTTTAGCTCTGATGCATGTCCACTATGGGCGGAAGCTTGATGTGGATGTTTTGGTTGAGAAGTTTGCACGGCTCCACCCAAGAAGGATGGAACTTGTTGATATTATCAGTGACAAACCTTAGAAAGGATTTATTTTGTAAAATAAATATTTTGAAGTAAATAACGAATCATGTCTTCTTTTACATTTTGAAATGGCACTAGTCAGATTACACTGGTCTACAAATTTTGAAAAAGTTTGTGCTTCGGAGATAAAATGTGTTTCCTATTATGGATTTTGGGTAGGCTGACCATACGTACCGTTTTGAACGGGACAGTACCGTTTTTTTAATATTTCCTGGCCGTCCCGTCGTTTTAATAAAAATGTCAATTTTGTCCCGGTTTATGTACTTACTTTTTCATGGATACAGAATATTACATAACCCCCGTCCCTTTTTTGCCATCCCAATGTCCCGTTTTTGTCTCAAGGAAATATGGTCAGCCTAATTTTGGGGTGCTGAAAACGAATATGACCATAAAAACAGTCGCTTGGCTACAGTTTCCAAGAAAATTTAAGTTACACATTTTGCGTATATGTATACCATATATTAGTAACATACCAGTATAATGCAGCCACTTATATTGATTCAACCCGTCCCTTCTTTGCTTGTCTCTTGTATTCAACTTCTGGAGCATCTCTTGTTATTGTCCAGCAGTAGTCTGCTAACAACGATGGACTCCATTTCCCCTGGTAGCGTTTCTCCATTGCTGAGATATCCTGGTGGAAACGTTCACCATGTTCATCGCTGAATGCTCCGCAGTTGGCCGGGAAAAATTCCAGGTGCGAATGGAGGAAATGTATCTTTAAAGATATATTGCAGCCCATTTTTTGATAGGACAACAGCAGGTTTTCCACCAGCTCCCTGTAATTGTCAGCTTTGATATTTCCGAGAAAATTGGTTGCTACTAACCGGAAAGCATTCCACGCTGTCTTCTCACCACCTAGGAAGCTCGCGGATCTGTGGACCAACAAATACACCCTCCTTCATTTTTGCTTAACTGAGCTTTCGGAATTTACCACCGAGGTACTTAAAAGATGCCCCCGTTTTATCCATAGCCTTAACAAAATTTTTCATGAAGCCCAGTTTGATGTGTAAGGATGGTAACAAAATCTTGCTCGATTCTACAAGTGGAGGATACTGAACATTTTTTGTTCCAGGTTCCAATGAGTGTCGGAGTGGCCAATCCTTCTTGATATAATGAGAAGTCGTAGCCCGACTATCCCATTCACACAGAAAACAGCAATACTTAGTGTAGACCGGGCTGCAGTCCAAGCACGATAGCAACAACTTTCAAGTCACCACAAACCTGCTACTGATGTTTGTCATAGTTTATGCAATTCAAAAGTTGCTTCATGTTGTCATATGTTTCCTTCATGTGGACTGCATGACCAACTGGAATTGATGAAAATACGTTGCCAACATGCAACAAAACAGCTTTTAGACTCAACTTCGATGAATCAATGAACAGTCTCCACTCAGGATTGTTAATAATGTTGAGAGCTGTCATCAGACCATCGCTTTCGTTGCAAGCTACAAGGTCACCTTCCATGATGAAGAATGGGACAAAATCTTTTTGACGGTCACGAAACTTACACACTAACATTTTCAGCGAGGAGATTCCACTGCTGCAATCTGGAGCCCAACAGCTCTGCCTTACTCTTTGGCAGTTCTAAATTTCTGATAAGGTTGTTTAATTCATTCTGAGTTATCATGTGCGGTTTAGAAGATGTCAAGTTATAAACAAATTCAGGGTCTTGTGAAGTTGAAGGCTCACAAGTTTCGCAGGTTCCTTCATTCTCCTCGTCCTCTGACTCCAGGGAGAATGAGTGTGGGGGCTCATGAACGGGTAGTCCTGCCGTGAGGTACCGGGCGTATAGCAGAGGGTATATTCGGATATTGTAAAATCCACTTTTTCTTCTTGCAAATACCTTTTTGACTGGAGGCACCATGCAGAAGTAACAATTGCTGACATGATCTGTTGTACCCTCCACACCACTGGCACTGCAAAAGGCATAGATTTCCTTTTCTGATTCAACCACTGGCGAAGGTTTGTTGCACAAGTATTGCAGCATATGTGTGGGGCCCAGCTCTTGTCCTGATCTCCAATCTTACAGCCAAAATAAAGGTGATATGCTTTCCTAATCACGGTGGTTATAGCACGCTTTTGTGATGCAAAAGTCAATTCTCCACAAACATAACAGAAGTTATCTACACTGTTCACGCAATTACGAGGCATCTTTGTTCAAATTAGGCTGAAAAAAATTCAGTTTTGGACGCAAACACTAAAAAGAGTTTGACAAGGGTGCACTGTATGACTTCCGCGAATGAACTGATGCTGTGGCGTAGTATGTTGACGCCTGTGACACATCGACGCCTTGACTCTACTGCGCATGCGCGTAGTTATATTTTTTTTATTTTAATAAATTAATGTAATTACATTGCATTTTAATAATTTTAAATTAGGTAAGGTTAAGTTAGGTTAGTATTCCATTTATATTAATATCAAAAACATTATGGGAAGCAATATGTTAAAATGATCCAATCTACTTCTTAATAAATAATTTACAAATACATAATGTAATAGATAAATTTAAAATTACATTTCATTGTATATATGTATATATTTACATTAATTTATTAAAATAAAAAATATAACTATGCGCATGCGCACTAGAATCAATGCGTCGATGTGTCACAGGCGTCTACATATTACGCGACAGATGCAGTCCAGTTAGTAGGGTGCAGGGTTGCCTGATATCTCTATAAATAGAGCCAATTGGCAATTTTAGGCATCATTTTCGTATTCAGTGACCCAAAATTAGTAAAGATTGACTACTTTTATTTCCGAAGCATTTGGGCTGTAGACCAGTGTTATGGGTCTGGATCCGGGCCTGATCACATGTACACTTTTAAATGTTTTGAGTATCAAACGCCGATATCTGTTTAGTTTTGTGTTCGTACGTCAAAACACGCTTTATTCATGAGCTATGCACGTTATCCACTCAGAACTGTTATCAGTAAATGTGTTGAAGTAGGACAAATTTACATATAACATTGTCATAATGAGTATTGTGTATAAGAGAAATTGAAAAACAATACTATAAAAAGTCCAAATTTACTTTAATCTTCACTCATTGAATAAGAGGTAAGAAAAAGTATGCATTCTACTGTCCCAAAGGGGAAAGGGAAAGTCTTCTGCATAACCCTCAGGCACATATAATATTCGTGTTTAAATGAATTATGTACACCAGTGGTTCTTAAATTTTATACGACAGGGACCTCTAATAGGTACCTTTATTCAGTAATATTTCAGTAAAAAAAAAAGGATTGACTATAATTTTAGCAACATTAGTTAAGGAGTACATTTTAATAAGTTGTTTATTTGCTCATACTTGTAAAATAACACTGTAGCCGGTAACCGGTAGTTTTCCTTCCGCGTAGCGGCTGTTTCGAAACACCAATTTACACAGTCTGTTTGTGCATTCAAAAGTGTTATACTATTATACTACATACCATATAAAGACGTCTCTCTCTATAATCAAATTATCGACAGCCCCTTCGTATAACACACATTAAAGCAAGATCAAGAGAGAAAAAGAAAGGAATAAATCGCAAACAAATGCAACTTATCAAGGGCAACCAGTGCCAATAAAGAGCAGCAGATAAGTTTGTGTCGCTCGGTGCACCTATTTATAGATAGACTTCTGAACCTCACGCCATTCACACGTTCTCATTTGAATAATGTGCACACGGTTTCAAGGTCGAGTCTGCTTTCAGTTTTTTTAAAGATACAAAGTAGTTGGCCAAAGTTTTAAACACCTGCATGGTATAATGTATAGGCTAACTTTTCACGAATAATTAATTGTGGATTGTTTTATATATATATATATATATATATATATATATATATATATATATAAATATATATAATATATAATCATATATACACACACCTCGGTGGTGCAGTAATTAGCGTCGCTAACTACAAATCCATCGGCTCCGGGATCGAGACCCGGTGACGGCAGGGGGCGCGCAGCAAAACCAAGCTGTTCATCCTTCCACACAATAAAGATATTGGTTGGTAGATATGTGAGTACCCTCGGTAGCCTAGTGGTTAATACGCTGGTCTGCTGGTGGGGCGTGGTTTGGATTCCACGTTAAACTGGAGGTCTAAGGTGGAGTGACAAGCTTGACCTTCGTCAGAATGAACAATTCGGGCGCAAGAAAAACAAAGGTTAACCACGGTTATATATAGAGTTAAAAAAAACAGTGCAGAATGCAAGTATATTTTGTAATTTTGGGTGGCTTCAGTAGAAAATTAAAGGTAAAAATACTTGTTTTCATCACTAATCCTAAAAATTTATATTGGAAAATATTTTAGGAACAATTCTATAAAAAAAAATAAATAAACTTTTTCTTTATCAAACCTGAGAAACAGGTATGGTAGTCACATATTTCCTTCGCTGTGAACATGTGACGATGGAGAATCCATAATTACACCCGTTTATGCACTTCCGTTTTAAACTCAGGCCCTATACATACGTTTTAAATGAAAGGTTAAAGGTGAAGAAGTAAACTAACTGAAACAACACGATCGTCTTTTATTAATACAATGCAAAACATTTCGGGTGAAATGTCTGCCTAATCCCGTGAAGAGTTTATCGGCAACTCAGCTCAGAACTGCGATGAGCTTATCATAAAGAGACGGAGGGAAATGATTCTTATAGGAACCCTTACCTTTTCTATAAAGACTAAAGGAGAAACATAGTAGGCAACCTTTCATTCAAGAAATTTCAAGGTCAGGCGAGTAGTATTCTTGTCACGAATTCGTGTTATATAAATATGATTAAATAAAGTCATTTATTTTTCCGTTACTGGCTTGTATTATTTCTTCATTAATATTTTGGGAATAGTTCGCAACCAATTTCAAGAAAAATCTTACGTATTATCATGCATAATTGAACAGCTGATCTCAATATAAATGTGCAGAATCAATATATATATATATACAGAGAGAGAGAGAGAGAGAGGGAGAGAAAAGAGGGGCAACAAGCTTGATTTTCGTGAAATGAGGAACCACCGCACGGAATATTTAAAATGTTGAAAGGTATATATATATATTAGGGTGGTCCTTAAAATTCAAATTTGGGAAGTTTCAGCTCCCACCCCCGGAAATCATTCTAATGGTTGAGAGAACTCTCTCGTTGAATTTTTTATTAAATCGGACAACGTTTACCCCTCCCTCATCGACCTTGAACTTTTACCCCCGGAGTTGTTGCCCGGTTGCAGTTGTTGCCGTTGTTGCCCGGTTAGCGATCCTGGGTCTGTAGGTTCGCTTCCGAGAGTCCGGAAATTGGCAGCGTGGTGGCGAGAGACGACTTGCAGGAGGAACTGGAGTTGCTCCTCGTCGTGGGTCAGCGTCCGGTTGTACTCTTGGACGAGGGCAACTCCTCGCTCGGCATGGTCGTTGATTACGGCGAGCCCTCCCACACGTGCCGCCGCTGTCTTGAAGTCTTCCCGCTTCGGCCAGGTCTCCGGGTCGACCTCGAGGAAGCCGTCCTCCAGTCGAAGTTTCTCGAAGAAACCTCGTGTGTTGGACGACGCCAGGTCTTCCAACTGAAGCCCGACGAGTACTCGGTTTGGCAGCGGGGCCGCTTCGCCGGGGACTCCTCACCGACCCGGTCGTGGAGAGAGCGATGATCTTCCTCTTCTGATCGACGGCGATCCCCGGATCGAACAGCGCCAGCGCCACCAGCTCCTCCGACAGGTACCAGAGGTGGTTCTGGAACTTGGTCAGCGCCGCCTTGGCCACCGCAGGGTTGATGTCAGAGTAGGCCAGCAGGTCCTTGAGGAGGGCGAAGTCATTTCGGGGGGCAGTTGCGGCGATCGGAGCCTCCGTCCACGCCTTGGCGTAGACCCGACAGACGAAGATGCAGATGCTCCGGAAGCCACTCTCCTCCCTCGCCGTGAGTTTGAACTGCTGTCGGAACATCCAGACCTTCAAGGCGTAGATTGCCTTCGCCATCCAGCGGGCGTGGTGAATCGGCCCGGGAGCTCGGAAACGCACTCCTCGCGGGGGGACGTGACCGACGAAGAGGAGGGTGAGCTCGAGCAGCTCACGGTAATCGTCGCGCAGGTCCTTGCGCTCGACTATCGCCTTCTCAAACCACTCAGTGTCGACAGTGGTGAGCAGAGGAGCGACATCGGGTGGCGCAGCGCCGGACTCGTACTGGCTTCTGTCCAGGAAATCCCAGCGCTCCTGAAAACGCTTGAAGAGGGTCACGTCAGGACCGGACGTGGGGCCCATCACAGCCGTGAACGCCGCACCGAGGAGGAGCTCCAGCACATGATGGCGGCACGCGAAGTAGAGCAAGTCTTTCGCGAGGTGTTGCTCGATGAGGAAGCACGCTCCGTTGTTCCGGCCGGTGTTCGAGGCGGTGGTATCGAATGACAAGCCACTCACTTGCTCAGTGAGCTCCCACTCCTCCAACGCTTGAGGACGGCCTTGGCCATCTCAGAGCCCGTTCCACTCGGCAGCTTCGGGACGCCCAGGAGCTGCACCGCGCCGTTACCGGAGACCAAGATGGGAAGCCGATCGACTTGCTCCTTGCTCGTCAAGTCCTGCATGAGCTTGCCGGCCCTCAGCTCTTCCTTGAGCGCCACGTTGAGCCTGGAGCGGTGCCTGCGCCGGTGTCGGCGGATGGAGCTGCGGTTGATATTGAGCTCTGCGACGTCGTGCCCAAGCGACCGGGCAACCTCTGTCAGGACGTAGACAGCTCCTCGGTCGGTCACCTTCGTGCGATCCAGCGACGACGCCACAGCCGCCGAAACGATGTTCGTCGTGCCCCGCTGGAGCGCTTCGGAGCCCGAGGGCTCCCTTCTTCTCCATGGTCGTCGCTCTCCGCTGCGCTTGCGGCACCACTGGAAGAGGACGAAGACCACTCGAGATCCACTCGGGCCGTAGATGTCGTCGCTTCTTCCTCGGCTCGCTGCCTCCGTCGGTCTTCTTCCCCTTGGCGTTGAGATGCGCGGGCATCGACAGCGGCTAGTGTCGAGTCGACGGACCCCAGCTTGCCGCGCCGACGGGGTTCGCGCTGAGCGAGGAGGAACGCCTTGTCCTCCTCGTTCTTGAGCAGCTCCATGGCGTTAGCGGCAGCGACGTCGAACAGGTTCATCATCCGCTCGCTGAACTCGTCCTCCCGCTTCGCTAGAGCGCCAGCTCGCCCCTTGTTCCTCTTCACATCGTTGAACTCCTTGTGGAGCTTCTCAATCTTGGTGACGATGTGGTCCTTCCGGCGGAGGGGGATTCGCGCCTTGGACCACACCTCGGTGACGAGCTCGACGACCTGGTTGGCGGCCTCTCGAAGTGACTTCTTCTTCTGGACGTCGATCCTGTAGACCGTCAGGGCCAAGACCTCTTTTTGCGAAGGAAGTTGCGACCCGGCGATCGATTCCTGCGGGGCAATCAGGTAGCGCAGCTTCGCTGCCGTGATCCAGGTTATCTACTTAAAGGTTGAAGGAGTTATTCACTATTCAGTTTAAATTATAATCATTAGAATTTACAGTTTTACACACATTAGTTATCCAACCACTGACGGGTAGCTTGACTTATGGTTAAAGGAGTTATTCAGTTTAAATTATAATCATTAGAATTTACAGTTTTACACACATTAGTTATCCAACCACTGACGGGTAGCTTGACTTATGGTTAAAGGAGTTATTCAGTTTAAATTATAATCATTAGAATTTACAGTTTTACACACATTAGTTATCCAACCACTGAAAATCTTGAAAGAATGAAAAAAACAAACATTACAAATTATGTAACATTTACTTGAAAGTCAAAAAATTAGCTTAATGGTAATGCTCAATGAGGGAGGGGTAAACGTTGTCCGATTAAAAAAATAAATCACGTAGAGAGTTTTCTCGACCATTCGAACGATTTCCGCGGGTGGGAGCAGAAAAATGTTCAACTTGAAATTTCACCCCCTAAACAAGGACCACCCTAATATATATATATATATAATATATATGAGATTGTAGGCATCAATTGACCAGGGAAGTACTCCAGGGTGGATGTTAGTAGTTTAGATGCAAAAAGGGAGAGTGCAATTGCAATTTTGCAACTATTGATCAATGGTGAAAACCCCCTCCCACTTGTTGCACAACCCCCTCCCCTTTGTTGCAAGACCCCCTCCTCCCCTTTTGTTGCTACCCCCATCCCCACCCCCCAGGGTGCCAAAAAAAAAACGAAGCAAGGACAATTCTCCTCAGCTGCCACAAGCTGCGGGGAATCAACCTAACCGAAGCGAGAGAGAGAGAGAGAGAGAGAGGAGAGAGAGAGAGAGAGAGAGAGAGAGAGAGAGCATCTTTCGCCTGGATCCACCAGACGCATAATAAAGCTCTTGGTCTTTGCACTTGGCTTAGAAGGATTAATCTTGTTTGAAGGCGTAAATGGCTTGTTCAGGTGCACATTATTATGTTGAATTGCCAGATTGCACTATTTATTTAATTAAAGCATATTTTATTGACAGTTGGCTTAGAAGTCTAAGTAGCCAGTCGGTTTAGAAGGCATAACGTGCCATTTGGTACACATATATTTACTTATTTAATTAAATAATATCGATTATATTTTGAAACACAAAATAAGATAGCAGTAAACAGAGCAAAGAGAATAACGGGACAGATATTGAGAACTTTTAAACGAAGGGATAGGAATGTAATGATTCCTCTACTGAAAACCCTGATAATACCCAAATTGGAATACTGCTTGGTCCTAACATCCCCATATAAAAAAAAAAGATATTAGACAGCTGGAAGGGATCCAGAGAAGCTTCACAGCCAAGATCAATGGGTGCAAAGAACTAAATTACTGGGAAAGGTTACGCGAACTAGACCTATATTCACCGGAAAGGAGAAGAGAGAGATACACCATAATTTACACTTGGAAAATAATGGGGAAACTAGTCCCTAATCTTACTCTGAACCCTATAACTCCTCAAACAACGGTGGAAAGTAGAAACGGTAGACTGTGTCGTATTCCTAAATTGAAGGCGAGACAGGGAACATCCTTAACCCTGAAAGAAAATAGATTTGTAGTGAGAGGACCAAAACTGTTTAATCAGTTGCCCAAAGACCAAAGCAACACGAAGGGAGTTGCAGTGGAAATCTTCAAAAGAAGACTAAACGCCTGGCTCAGAACAATTCCCGATGAGCCTGGCGTACCTGGCTATGTGAGGTGAAGAGCGCAAGAATCCAACTCACTACTTCACCAGGCCAACTCGAGAGTAGGGGCGACAAGCTTTACTTCGCGAAATGAGATATCAATGCGCGAAACCTTTGTAAGGTTGTAAGGTATATATACAACCAAAAGAATTAAATAAAACACCATTACATCATTCTGTTTATTTAGACGAATTATTGGAAATAATTTCATGAAATATATAGAAAATAAATATACAATCAAATTAGTTTATTCTATACACAGTTTAAACGATGAATATATGCAATAAAAAATAATAATAGTATAAGAAATACACAAGTTGAACAAAGTATATGTGTGTATATATATATATATATATATATATATATATATATATATATATATATATATATATATGTATATATATACAATAAAAAATGATAATAGTGCAAGAAATACACACTTTAATCGAAGAAACTATATATATATATATATATATATATATATATATATATATATACAAACAACACGCAGTATAATTAATGTAAAGAACGACGCTTGTGTAGAAGTGTGTCCGCACAAGAAGAGGTGCCTCATTTTTCATTTATTCGTTCTTTCCCCTCTTCTTGTGCGGACGCTCTTCTACACAAGCATCGTTCTTTACATTAATTATACTGCGTGTTGTTTGCAGTTAAAATGTATATATGTACGGCATGAGAAGGTGGCCCCTCAGGGCATTCGATTCTGCTTGTATGTAGGAGAATTACGACTTCTGACTGATCGAGGCCCTTGGTGTAGTGGTTAGCATGTCCGACCGGCAATTGGATGATCCCGGGTTCGATTCCTGGGAGGTGCCTCATTTTTCATTTGTTCGTTCTTTCTCCTCTCTCTTGTGCGAACGCTCTTCTACACAAGCGTCGTTCTTTACATTTTATATATATATATATATATATATATATATATATATATATATATATATATATATATATATATATATATATATATAAAAATTAAAAAATAATATAAGAAATACACCATTTTAAACGATGGAATATAATCATCAAAATAATAGTACAGGCGAAATCTATATATACACATTTATATTAAGAAATTAAATATATAGAAAATAAATATACTGCAAAACCCTCATAATACATACACTTTATGTTCTACTGTGCTTAACTAAAACACTAAACTCGCACGTGATCGAGTCTACAGTTACATCACTGTTGCTTTGCACTATGCAATAAATACGATTTAAAATTATTTCACCGCTGAAATTATAGGGATGCCTATACTCGATGTAAAGGACCTTCATTTTGTTCAATACTATTTTTGTGCCCACTTTACATTCGGTTGACAAGTTATCCTTAAACACGGACAGAATACAATCAAAAGCACGTACAAAGAGGTCATCGTTAGCCATATCATTATTAAATTCAAGTTTATAAACACTCCTTTCCAATCGAGGGTTTGTTTTTCTTACCGATCCGAGCTTTTCAATCGTGAACTCTTCTTCACAATGCATAGCGGCAGTTGAAATAATCTTCTAAGTCGTAACGACAGCTGCTCATTATATGAAGATACAATTCTTCAGGGTTAACGGTGTAGGTGAGCTCAGCCCTGTACCGCTCAAGTCCTTTGTACCAAAGTTCATAATGTTTCGAAGAGTCTAAACCTTTTAAATAAGCATCCAGCTCTAGACCATTCTCGCCTTGTTCAGTCCTACACTCGGTAAACCCGTCGAGCAGAGCGGTGTATGCATATTCAAGAACCGTATCAAAATAAAGCATATCCGTAACACGTGCATCTAATATAGGCTTCAGCTTGCGGAATCCGACGATTTCAAACATTCTGTCGATGATGAAACGGTTTCGCATAGGGACAAGAACGTTATTATCAGAAGCATTCTTTCACATCAGCCGTATATCAATGCATGGCTGATCGTTATTTATACACAACGTACAAACAATGGTATATGAGGGGGTATCACTAATCTGTTCTCTTCTTGTACCTACACCTGCAGGTATTTTATAATGAGCATTGCTCCACTTCTCAACTACCACGAAGACTCTATTAGTCTCCTCAACACTTAAATAAACAACATTCCGTTTACCAGAGCTTCTTTGTCTACAAGTCGATTCCAGTACATAGTTAATGGCACGGGTTTTACGCCTGAACACGGGCAATGACTTCGTCACAGACACATCGTACATGGTGTTGAGAATGCTGCTCAAGGGAAGCTCCATCGTATTCTATTGTGAGGAGAGCACGTCCAGTCGATTCAAGCTCTGAGATGACCATGAGCCACAGGTGGGCAGATCGTTTCGACGGGAGGTATGGAGGAGTGAGTCACACCATAAGCTGACGAATCGTGTATTCGTGTGAATACTTGTATCGCATTATACTGGGTAGGTGTTTTGAGAAATTTTCTATCTGCGATACATGAAGCAATATCGGTTTTAATGTTTTACAGCTCCCACTCCCGATAATGCGCACCAGACATTTTCGTTCAGGGTGATTTTCACGAACTAAACATTTTATTCACACTCCGGCGCACTATATGAGAGAAACATATGCCCATATTTTTCTTTTTTGCTTAGCAGACAATACACGTCTCTAAATTCTATTAAAAACTCACGCATGTCTTTAGCCACAACCTCACTACAAAGCTCGTCATGATATATATTAATATAGTGGTAAAAATACTTCAGATTCTCCATTAAGACAAGATTTGCATTCTCACCCGCAGGGTACAAGTACTCGGTATGATGCAACAAGACAAAATACCGCTTGTCACACCACTCATCAACAAGACTCACTAACCATAACCGTTGCTTCTCTTCTGCACGTGTTGGTTCTTCCACTTCACGGTATATGTAAATTTTTATAAAGTTTTGTCCTACAACATACTTCAATACATCGCTTGTACCACGAAATCCTGCAATGCTCTCCCCAGAATAGCCGTAGAGTATTTGTACCTCTTGTTCCTCGAGCTTCGCATGGTTCAATGTAGCCTTAAAAGTATCAAAGGAGGATAGAATAGGGAGTCCTTGAGTATGCACCACATCTTCACACTTTGCCGAATACCAGTTCATAAACATCGAAAACGCAATATTAAAGGTAGCCATTACTATTTTTCGTTTACGTGGAATTTCTTCAAATGCACGTCTGAGCTCCAGGGCTTGTAGCGGTCAACTGAGTAGGCAGGGGGTAGAGCTATGCCCAGGGAGTAGCAGGAGTCACATGACCATTGATCGATCATACAGTGGGCGGAGCTTAGAACTTTCTGGTGCATATACGCACACACACAAACACACACACACACTCAAAGGACAAAGTGAAACACTAATTGAAACACGATTTATTTAATAAATATATCATCGAATTATTCAAGGTATATATTTACAAATACGTGTAATAAAAAAATAAACATATCGTTAACAGGTATATATATATATATATATATATATAATATATATATATATATATATATATATAACAATCAAGGATTATGGTATCGAAAGGGTACGGTATCATCGGCACCAGGCACCTGGTAACGTTTCCTATAGGTGTTACGGCATACCTTCGTACCCCTAAGTTCCTTCACGGCACCCAGCTTCTGCGCCCGAAAATTGTGGGTCCCCACAGTCAGTTGGGGCGGCTGGTCGCCCTCAACTTCCAAGCAAACTAGATCGTTCAACGATTCAAAGTGAACGAGCCGCCGATTCGCCTGGTTAAGCGTGGTACCCTTAGCCTTCACGATATATTTCATATCCTCCCCCACCCTCACCCGTAACTCATACGTTTTAGGACCTTTTCATACAAAGGAGTCAGCGTATGCGATGTCTCCATACTCATCCTCGATCTCATCAGTCAACTCTCCGAGGAATTCCCAATAGAGGGCATGTATTCACCCTCCCTCGCTGTGAATATCACACTATCTGTATCGGCGTACAGAACCCTCCGACCAAGATAATGCAATAGACCCCAAAGGTTGATGCGTGCGAAGGCTGTTGTGAAGTTGGCTACAGGTATGTTTGTAACACACGATGTGTCTGTGGCCAATTCAGTAAAGTTGTACTTTATTATGTACGTATTACCTACATTCACGATCTCCATGACCTCTTTATCGGGAGCGTTGGCATAATCCCAGACTTTACTATAACTTTGGGCCAAATGAACGTTCCCCTTGCCTGTATTCTGTGCAAGTTTTCCCCAAAGACTGTTTAGACACAACTTTGCTCTAAAGCTCTTGCCTGGGTTCTTTACAATTTGGGAACAGTCAAGCTGTATCCCTTCACGGTCACGGTAACCCTGAATATAAACCGATTTTTCATCTTTGGTATCAACTCCTCGAGGATACCCTGCTGCCTCTACCTTATCCTTCAAAAAAGTGTTTATATATGGCGTGAAAAGGTTGGGTAGCTTCTGAAACCTTCACACCTCATATATCTTGAATATTCTGTAGCCATGGCGAAAGGCTAGGGACAGCTCAGGCTTGTATATACGACTCTGATCTTAAGATGGTTGGTTGTGTGATTACAAGCCCAATTGTTCTCCTCTGCGCACTTCACGCACAGGGGAAACATGAGCTTGTGGACTATAACGACGGGTAAGAGCGGCGTCCATAAATCGCGAGAGGGGAGCACATCTACCAAAGTAAAACCGAAATAGTACTTGTTCAGATTTGTTGAGAACACCTCGATGGTGGTAGGTCAGGCCCCACCACTTTTTCAGGTGCACCTACGGGGTACGGATTATTCTTCATCACGTAGGGGTATAAACAACAAAAGTCGTAGTAATGCAGTTTCACGCATCTGTAGGCGGAAAGTATAGCTTCAAAGGATTTGTACGCCCTCCAAACAAGCTATCACCACATTTGAGAGGATCCAGCACCATTGAACGCTTGATCGTGTTTATTTCTTCACGGTACTGTCCATCCCATACGTGCATCATACTCATGCTCCCACAAGACCTTGTGAGTGAACTGGAAGCCTATAAGCTGATCGCGGGAGCGGGTCCATGCAAGACTGTCAGCAGGAGATATACCGTGGATATCTCCTACGATTCCACAGTCAGGACGGGGGCATCCGTGCCACTAGTAACCGTTAAAGGAGTACACAGTCTTCTCACCAGTGACACGGTTTTCGCTTACACCATCCACCCAAAAAACACGACCATTAACCTTAATGGGTACTTCCCCCGTGTTGCGGGCATGTTTTATGTAACACCTGTCCGCTGCTGTATGTGTATGAGCCAGTAAATAGCCTTGTGTCCACAACTGCGGGGATTGTTTCTGTGAATAACGGCTAAGGTGTCTTTAGGCATGAAATTGTTCTTAAACACAATAAAGCACAATGAGGCGATCGTCGTTGCGACTTGCAAAGGATCGCATTTGAAATGGTCTAGGTACAATCTTCTAAAGGCCTGGAAACATACTCTCAGCACGCGCACATCATTCACGCAATAACGCTCACATTCATCCGCTATATTATAAAGATTATCTTCATTAAAACTGTTGTAGTAGCCGTCAAAATCTTCATGTTCAACTGTACTCATACATTCATAGTTAATGTAATGTTTGGGGGAGGTAGTCCTACGTAATTTAAAGTTTCGTTAGTGAGGAATGTGAAAGGGAAATGTTCTTTTGAAACTTCGGCGGCTACGTCCATTACCTTGGGTAGCTTTGGTAATTTACAAGGTGTGAATAATAAAGTGTCTTTAAACCGAACATTACCTCTTATTTGCATCTGTATAAGTTTGTTTCCTCTTTTCAAGCGACCACCTGTAAATATATCAGATGACTCATTCTCAAGCAGCTCCTAAAAAGGAACTGTGTGTCAAATTTTTCCCCGTTATGGGCGAGAATATAGTCATTTTTTTTAACTTGTCTGCTAACTTAACAACATAGGACACAAAGAGTTTCACGGGACTGTAGTGTGCAATCGTTTTAAAAACGTTTGTCCGTTTTCCACATTTGCGACTCATCACACTCGACCTCCACGCACTCATCACAGATAGTCTGGCTTACAAATAGATGTGGAATAACCTCTTTGGTTTCAGCAACCGTATATGTGTCTATATCGTAGTACACAGTTATACATGGTCTATTTTTATGCTTAGCATCTTCCATATAACATACATGCTTTACTCCATCTTCCTTATATTTCTCATGGCATGTAGAACAGTGAATTTCATCACATTTATGCGTGAAATTCCCCCAATTATCCATCATATGAAACATACCACATTCACAGATTCTCATTTTCCTGTACTTGCTAATTGACTTATGCAGCTCAAAACAGGTATTATTGAAAAATGTGCGTCTGCATACATCACAGTCCCTCTTCTCAGCTTCAACCACACGGCTTTCACATTTGGAGCTTTTACACTGCGCACATACCATGTGGCATTCCTTAGAATGTTTCACTATATCATCCGCAAACTCGAGACACCCCTTACACAAATCATGATGCCTTCCATATTTTCGACATTTATCATAACTCGCGTAAAGAACCCTTATATTACGGATGGGGAGATACGTTGAACCTGACACTCCTAAAATAAGTAGGGGTCTTATACGATCTCTCACACTCTCACACTTGCAATCTGAAGCCAGTTTACGGGCACGCTGCATAGTGCTATAAAGCAGTAACAACGATCGGCTTTCATATGCCGCCTATAAATAGCCTGAGAATGCAAATACTACGCGAAAGGAAACTGCAGATATCGGGATGGGCAATGCATATATGCACATCCCACATTATGCAAAATGCATTACAGATACTGCAAGTTTGATAAGAAATGCAGGTTCCACCATCTTACGGTTTGCAACACTTATGAAAGATATGGGAGTTGCAAATACGAAAAAAAATGCCGATACCACCACCCTTAAAGGAACGCAACGAGGGAACAGAAAAAACGAACATCAAAGAAGAGTGGCAATTTTTTAGACGCACCCAACACATTTCAGCTGCTAAATACTCTCCAGCAATTACAAAACCAGCTGACAAATATAAATATAGAAATCCGAGAGCCGGACAGAAGGTACGAACAAAGACACTTCATGCGTCATCGGGACAACAGGTACCGACAAAGATAAAAAGAGGTAAATTCTCGGAGGACCACAAGGCAACGAAACCGGCACCCCCATTGGAAAACAAAGCGGAACCACCTGTATGCGAAAAAGAAAGAGAAAAAATAAAAATAATCCTAGCCAACATACAGGGCCTTAAATCAAACCAGTCCACGAACAAAGTTGCATACCTGAAAGGACTCATGCAAGAAGCCGGAGCAGACTTTGCATGCCTCACGGAAACTCATCTAAAGGACTGCCAGGCGAATTGTGAAAATTGTGAGTCCTATATTGACAAAAAAGAAATACAAATTGACAAGTATAACACTATAACATCCTCCGAGCCGACAGAACAGTGAGACGTAAAGGAGGATGTGCTATTTACACACGCGAAAGGCACATAGCAGAAATGGCTATAAGTACCTCAAACAACTACGTAGAATGTGTAGCAGCAAAAATTGAAAAATTAAATATGGTACTAATTGTAATGTACAGACCCCCAAACACACCAACCTCAAAATTTTCAGATTCCATTACAGAGGTAAGAAACTTAGTAAAAGATCTACACTCTCCAACCCCAAATATTTTTCTCTGTGGTGATTTTAATTTCCCATTCATGAAATATAAAAGGATAGGAAAAAATATATGTATACACCAGGACAAGGGGGGCACACGAGAAGACCAGGAGCAGGTAAAAATGCTACTAGCTTTAGCTGATGAATTTATGTTAACGCAAGAAATAACAGAAAACACAAGAAAAAACAACTGCCTAGATTTGGTATTCACAAACAACAGTAATCTAATTGATAATGTAGAAATATCCCCAACTATGATATCAGACCACAATATCATTGAAATAACAACTAATATAAAGGCAACAGGAAAGGAAAGAACACGCACAACAGAAAGAAGCAAATTCGAAATTTTTAATTTTCACTCCAAAGCTATAAACTGGGAAGATGTGACATCCAGCATGGAAGTAATAGATTGGAAAACCATTTTCGAGGCCAAGACAACGGAAGAGATGCTAATGACGTTAGAGGAGAAGACACTAGAAATTGTGGAAAAACATGTCCCAAAGATACAACAAAGAGGAAAGAGAAGCAGGTTCAAAAGACAAAAGAGGGCATTGTTCCGAAAGAGAAAAAGAGTGACTGCAAAATTAAGTAATTGTAAAGATAACAACATCAGAAAAATATTAAATGATAAACTACAAAGTATCGATGTCGTCATACAGGAACAAATCGAGAAGCATACAAAAAGAGAAGATGACGCTATAGAAGCGATAAAGGCTAACTCAAAGTACTTCTATAATTTCGCAAAAAGAAAGTCGAAAAACCAAGCGACTATCGGACCTTTAAAAAATGAGAACAGGGATTTATCTGATGATCTAACAGAAGTATCTGAAATATTAAAAGCTCAGTATGAATCATCTTTCAGTATCCCAAAAACTGACAAATTGATATGCGATAGAAACGCGTTCTTTGAAGAAGAACCACAAGGGGAAAGTATAACGGATTTCGACTTTACGACGGATGATATTACACAAGCCATAGGGAAACTAAAAACACACTCAGCGGCAGGACCGGATAAATGGAATGCCACACTGATCAAAAACTGCAAGAATGCAATCGCTGAGCCCCTATACTGGATATGGAGACGATCATTAGACACGGGAGAAATACCGGGCATCCTGAAGAGCGCGAACATAGTCCCAATATATAAAGGAGGAGATCGATCCGAGGCCAAAAACTATAGGCCAGTGTCGCTTACATCTCATCTCACTAAAATATTTGAAAGAATAGTTAGACAGAAAATCTATGACTTTTTGGAAACTCAGAAAAAATTCAATGATAACCAACACGGGTTTCGATCAGGCAGATCATGCCTATCACAACTAATGGAACACTACAACAACATTATTGATTCACTTGAAAGTAATGAAAACTATGATGTACTATACACAGACTTTGCTAAAGCGTTCGACAAGTGTGACCACGGAATCATAATACATAAACTGAAATATATGGGAATAACAGGAAAAGTAGGGAAATGGATATATAATTTCCTTAGTGAGCGGAGGCAAGTCGTTACAGTACAAGGAGTATCTTCATCAGAATCAGAGGTCCTCAGCTCGGTACCACAAGGAACAGTATTAGCTCCACTACTCTTCATAATCATGCTAACTGACATAGATGAGGACGTTACCAGAGACAGCACAGTAACATCCTTTGCGGATGACACAAAGATCAGTAGAAAAATAAGAAACCCAGAAGACATAGGATCTCTACAAACGACATAAACAAAATCTACAAGTGGACTGAAGACAACAATATGAAGTTTAACACCGAGAAATTTCAGCTATTACGGTACGGAAAAAGAGAAGACCTAAAGTCCAAGGAATATTATACCCCAAATGGACAGGAAATTCAGAGAAATTCCAGAGCAAAAGATTTAGGGGTTGTAATGACAGATGATGCGAAATTTGAAACACAAAATAAGATAGCAGTAAACAGAGCAAAGAGAATAACGGGTCAGATATTGAGAACCTTTAAACGAAGGGATAGGAATGTAATGATTCCTCTACTGAAAACCCTGATAATACCCAAATTGGAATACTGCTCGGTCCTAACATCCCCATATAAAAAAGAAGACATTAGACAGCTGGAGGGGATCCAAAGAAGCTTCACAGCCAAGATCAATGGGTGCAAAGAACTAAATTACTGGGAAAGGTTACGAGAACTAGACCTATATTCACTGGAAAGGAGAAGAGAGAGATACACCATTATTTACACTTGGAAAATAATGGAGAAACTAGTCCCTAATCTTACTCTGAATCCCATAACTCCCCAAACAACGGTGGAAAGTAGAAGCGGTAGACTGTGTCGTATTCCCAAATTGAAGGCGAGACAGGGAACATCCTTAACCCTGAAAGAAAATAGTTTTGTAGTGAGAGGACCAAAACTGTTTAATCAGTTGCCCAAAGACCTAAGAAACACGAAGGGAGTTGCAGTGGAAATCTTCAAAAGAAGACTAGACCTGGCTCAGAACAATCCCCGATGAGCCGGGCGTACCTGGCTATGTGAGGTGGAGAGCGCAAGAATCCAACTCACTACTTCACCAGGCCAACTCGAGAGGAGGGGCGACAAGCTTGACCTTCGCGAAATGAGAAGTCATCGCGCGGAACCTTTGTAAGGTTGTAAGGTAAGGTATATATATACAGGGCGTCCCAAACAAATGTATACACACTTTAACAGCTGATAGCTCAATTGATGTTTCTTTCTTTCCAAGTTAAACCCATTAGAATTAATAATGGCAGTCAGACTAAGCTTTGAACAAAGGAAATTCATTCTAAAATGCTACTGGAAGTGTGAAAACGCAGTTGAAGTGCAAAGACAGTTTAGGAGGGAGTTTCAAACAGATCCACCAACGCGACTTACCATCACTCGAATTAGAGATAAGTTAGAAGCCGATGGAACTGTTCAGAATGTCCACAAGAAGCGTTCCGGAAGACCACGGACATCGACAAGCCCCACAAAGCAAGAAAGAGTACTGGAAACGTATCACCAAAGTCCAAGAAAATCTGTGCGGCAAGCGAGTCGTGAGGTAGGAATTTCAGAATCGTCTGTCCAACGCATTTTGAAGCGCTGTCAATGGAAAAGTTACATTCCAAGATTAGTCCATGCTATTAATGAAGATGATCCGGACCGAAGAGTGGAGTATTGCGAGTGGTACTTGGCACGATGTGGATGTGGATTGGACGAAGGGGTTTCGTAGAATACCCTCCGCGTTCACCAGACCTCACACCACTAGACTTTTTTTATGGGGATACTTAAAAGACAAAGTCTACGCTATAAAACCTGCAACAGTCGCTGAATTGAGAGCAGCCATTGAACGAGAATGCACACAAATACCAAACGAAATGTTTCGTGATGTTTGCGATTCCATTGCTTCGCGTTATCAGCAGTGCCTGGACCAGAACGGACGTCAGTTTGAAAACAGGCGTTGACAAAACAATTAAATAATGTCTGTAGATTCTATTACATTTTGAAAATGAAATGTATTTAATAAACACTGCCTTTATAAGTATTTAAAGTGTGTATACATTTTTTTGGGACGCCCTGTATATATATAATATATACTGTATAATATATATAATATATATGTAATAATATAATATATATATATATATATATAATAATATATATATAATATATATATATAATTAATATATATATATATATATATATATATATATATATATATATATGTAATAATATATATATAATAATATATATAATATATATATTATATATATATATATATATATATATATATATAATATATATATATATGTATATATATAATATATATATATATATATATAATATATATAAATATATATAATATATATGATAATATATATATAATATAATTTTTATTTTTTTATAGGGTGATGCACAAATCATGACCATCGTGGATTTTTAGGGATACCCCCTCATTTGTTCCAATTTGTCACAAAAACACCCTGTGAGAAATTCCAGGTCAAACAAATAACATCCAGAGGTCGCGCCCGCCAATTGAAAATTTGAAAATTACAAAAAATTAGAGTAAAATCAAATTTTTTGAATTTGTTCTTATTTTTGTTGCAGGTTTGTTGCAGGTTGCAGGTTTTGTGCAGGTTTGCTGCAGGCAGAGTGGTAGGTGATGCGTATATGAGCAAACAGCAAACAGCGTTCAAGGAAATCGGTATCGCAGTGTGCTTGTGGCAGTGTCCGGGAGAGGTGCTATATCAGTGAGTCTCTCCGCCTCAATTTCTCTTCTATTTCCTGTATCTTAATTGTGACGAAAATGAGATCAAGAAGCTCAACAGATATCTGGCTGATCGGTCAACAAATAGATAAATTGAATCAAAGTAAGCTTCCATCAAAGAAAGAAGTAATTTCCTTATTCATGAATTATAAACATGTCAAGAATGAAACCGTCAGAGAAGCATTAACTTCAACCATTAATGATGTATTGGAAGTGTGGCAGAGAGCAGGAATACCAACAACCCAGAAATGTAATGTTGTGAAGAAATTAAATAAACTGTATGATGAGTGGCAAGGGCTGAAGAAGATCAAAGGAAAAAAATCGAAGTTTTCAATAGAGAAAGAGAATACATGGAAAGAAAAATTGGATGGACTCTTTGATATTGCGCATGCAAATGCTAACGAGTTAATAACTATCGAAGAAGATAGAGAGTTTCTACGGCTACAAAGGGAAGGTCGAAAGGGTAAAATGATGGCAGTTGATAAGGATGAAGAAAAACGTCAAAAGGAAGCTGCGAAGAGACATGAAAAAATGGATAAGAAAAGGTTACGTGAATCAAGTGCATTTGATGAAACAGTTGTTCTTGCAAGCAGCAGCAGTTCCTGCAGTGATTCACCTGCATCTACGGAAGAAGAAGTAGATCTGGAACAGCCCTCAACATCCAAAAGAGGCCTTCCAAGAAAAAAATTCAAGATTATGAATGAAAATCTGCTTTCCTCATTGGATGTTGCTAAGATCAGCGACCGATCAGCCTCTTTAATAATTATTCCAACGATCGCAAATGTTGGAAAAGATCCAGAGAATTACAATGTTAGCTACTCATCGATTCGCAGGGCAAGACAGAAATCAAGAAAGAAGTTCAGTGAAAACTTGAAAGAAGAATTTCAAGCTGACAAACCCTTGATTGTTCATTGGGATGGCAAACTCCTCGAAGACATTACTGGGAATGAGCTTGGCGGTACTCCAACGACTGGAATAAAATTCAGGAAGCCTGGGGCTTATCATAGAGCCCGTTGGATGGCGAAAGTCATTTATTCGATGAAAATTTTTATGTTCAAAAGTCAGTTCAAAATAACCAATAGAAGAAAGAAATCTAAAAGAAATTTGTTGGTTTTCTGTTTCAATTTATATTAAGCATTGGTTTTCAGCACCCTGCGCAGCAAGTGCTCCACGAAGTGATCTGAGTCTTCTCAAGAATCTTCACAGCTACAAAAGCACAAATGAACAACTAGCAAATGCTGCTTTAGAAAAATTCAAGAATCATTTGTGGTATCTCTCAGAAGAGTTGATCGCATTGGCTTTCTTTGATGATAAAATCAGCTTTGACACCAAAAGAAAAATGAAGGAGGCTCTTACAAAATCTTCGGAGCCAGATCCTCCAAAGAAGAAACAAATAGACATCAAAACTATTGACAATAAGCAGCTTGAAGATTTTGTAACTGCTAACACAAAGTCCTTCTTCAGTATACTCGGATTGTCTTCAACGTTCTTGAGCAAACCAGTAGAAGATTGGCTTCTCGATGAGAGTTATTGGGTTGCAAAGAACGTAGTGAATCACATGAAAGTTGTTAATGATATTGCTGAAAGAGGAGTGAAATTGATTGAGATTATAACAAATTAATTACCAATGATGAACAACAGAAGCAATATCTACTGCAAGTTGTATCAAATTATCGGAAGAAGCTTCCGGACAAAACTAAGAAAACTCTCGTATCTTTGACGCAACAGTAAAATTTACGAGTATATCCATTCTGTGTATCTTTTGTAAATATCTACTGTATTGTATCTGTTTTATAAACAAATGGAAAAGAGGAACGTGGTATGATAGGCCTCCTGGGGAACTTCCACTCAACAAAAAAGGAACGTGACGCTTGCTGTACCTCCTAGGTGTCATGGAAATCAGCAAATTTTCAAATGGCGGCGCGACCTCCGTCGAAATATTCGAATTTTGACCCGAAATTTCCCTTTTTATTTTATTATATATATATATATATATATATATATATATATATATATATTATATATAATATATAAATATATAATATATATATATATATAATATAAATATAATAATATATATAATATATATATATACAAATATATAAATAATAATATATATAATATATATATATAAATATATATATATATATATATATCATATATATATATATATATATATATATATATATATATATATACACATATATATATATATATATATATATATATATATATATATATATATAATATATGCATTATAACTGCAAACACGCAGTATAATTAACGTAAAGAACGACGCTTTGTACAGGAGAATTACCGCGCAAGATGAGAGCGAAAGAACGAAACAAATGAAAAAATGAAGTACCCTCCCGGGAATCGAACCCGGGATCTTCCGATTGCCGGTCAGATATGATAACCACTACACCACAGGCCTCACCCAAACAAATGTAATTCCTCTACATACGCGCAAAAACCAATGCCCCAAAGGGGCACCTCCCGCATGCCGTAACATTATATACATTATAACTGCAAACACGCAGTATAATTAACGTAAAGAACGACGCTTTGTATAGGAGAATTAGCCGCGCAAGATGAGAGCGAAAGAACGAAACAAATATATATATATATATATTGGTTTCTGCGCGTACGTAGAGGAATTACGACATTTGTTTGGGTGAGGCCTGTGGTGTAGTGGTTATCATATCTGACCGGCAATCGGAAGATCCCGGATTCGATTCCCGGGTGGGTACGTCATTTTTTCATTTGTTTCGTTCTTTCGCTCTCATCTTGCGCGGATAATTCTCCAATACAAAGCGTCGTTCTTTACGTTAATTATATTGCGTGTTTGCAGTTATAATGTATATAATGTTACGGCATGAGGGAGGTGCCCCTTTGGGCATTGGTTTCTGCGCGTATGTAGAGGAATTACGACATTTGTTTGGGTGAGGCCTGTGGTGTAGTGGTTATCATATCTGACCGGCAATCGGAAGATCCCGGGTTCGATTCCCGGGTGGGTACTTCATTTTTTCATTTGTTTCGTTCTTTCGCTCTCATCTTGCGCGGGTAATTCTCCTATACAAAGCGTTGTTCTTTACGTTGATATATATATATATATATATATATATATATATATATATATATTATATATATATATATAATATATATTATATATATTATATATATATAATATATTATATATATATAATATATATATATATATATATATATATATATATATATATATATATAATATATGTAAAAAGTGAACAATGAACAATTCCTACACCATCATTATATGAATTCATTGTCCATTTTTACATAAGAAAACCAAAAATCACATAAGCGAGTTTTGGATAGAATTTCGATTTGTACGTCTTTATTCATTCCTGTATTTTTCTAATTCATCTTTCTAATAATGACTTATACACTATGACGTCACAAAATAACTTTATTCTCTTTACGTTTCCCACTCTGTGTCTCTAATTCGTTCTTGTAAATCTTCCTAACAATGATTTGTACTATACGTAAAAATTCAATAACTATGACGTCACATTTTCCCGTCATTTATTTCCCTAAGGACTAAACACTCTATAGAAGTCATTATTTATATGTTATGTAGCATAAACATTATTATTGAACCATACTCATTCTTACATTCATGTTCTTTCTTGACCGCTATCCTTTATTAATTTTATTACTTATTCATTCATCTACCTATTGTCTACTTATGCCCTATCAACTTATCAGTCTATGTTTACTCGTGTCAATCATGAAATGCAAAACTTTCGCAGTTCGTTCGAGAACGCGAAAAAACGTTCTCGTATTATTTTTTTTCATTTTTATTTTTAATTATATGACCTCCCGAGTTGAACTCAAAAATGCTGAGTTAAGAAGTTATAAAATTCCACTCACGACAGCAGATTCGAGCGCCTCAAAGATCAGATGCCTCCGTCCGCTCTGATTTCAAATTCATAACATTATAACATATTATTTCGTAAATAAATTATCTCGTAAGTGCCATGTACTTTGTATTATATTTCTAACATCTTAATTGTCTATTAATATGAAACACTGTAAAAACGAAAAGTTATAGTAACTGTTTAATTGTAATTAACTGTAATACTTTAAATTAATAATAACTTGTAATGTACTTCAGTGAAACTGTAATTAAATGTAATGATTTAATTTATCATGTAAGATTGTACTTTAAAATGGAAGTGTAATTAAACAACAAGTGAATGTGAATTAATTGGTAATTGTAATCGTAATTGTAATGAACCAAAATTAATACGTACTCAGTCATGTACTCAAAATTGTGCTTATGTGCTATTACGAAATGATATTGCCGTCAAAAATGTAGAATCGGCGATACTGTTGTTCTTTTTTATTTATATTTTTTTTAGTTGAAATCTTTCAAAAACATCTGATTATGTGTTTAAAAAGGGGGGAAACTTAACCTTCGATTGTCTCCCCCAAACATTTAGACTATATTATACTGTACTTGTAAAATTACTTCACTTCTGATTAGCACTTCATCGTTGCACTTCATCATTGTACTTCTGATTAGCACTTCATCATTGTACTTCAGATTAGCACCTCATTAGGAGGGGGCAGAGGCCCCTTGCCTTCTTAATATTTTTAGATTCCGGCCTGAGCCATGGTCGAAAGAGGTCGAACCTCTACCCTTGTAAATTCAGAGTACTAACTGTAATTTTTAAGAAGTAAACCACAGTAAAAGAAGTTTTTATCTTTTTCCTTCGAGCCGTACTCTCTTCAGGAACTCAGTCAGTCAAGTCGACAAGTTATAAAAGTGAAAAGTCGATAATTTTAGTATAAGAGAAAAGATCAGAGAATTATAAAAAGAGAAGAATTATAAGCGAGAGAAAAGAATTAGAAAGAATTATAGAAAAGTATAAAGAAAAACATCCGTTGCTTGCCTCCGAACCAGAACCCCCCCCTTCGAATCCGAACCGACTCTGGGCCATAAAGGGGGGTTAACATATATATATATATATATATATATATATATATATATATATATATATATAATGGGGAACTCCAACGCAAAACTAATGTGGGAATCGTTCGAAACAGTATTTAGGACTATAAATGAGGAATGTCTACCGTCCAAAATTAAGCGTGCGAAAGTAAACAACAAGCACTTCTGGTTTACTTCTAGAGTAGGAGACATTATAAAGAGTAGAGATAGGGCTTATAGGCTACATAAGTGCGATAAAGACAATTTGTGGTTACGAAACAACTACATATCTCCAAGGCGTGAAGCGAAAAGTGTAATAAAAAAGTCCAAGCGCGAATTTGAAATCTCCATAGCTCGTGACGGTAAAGAAAACCCCAAGCAATTCTTTCAATACGTCAATAATAGAAATCCAGTAAAAAGTGTCTTGGGGCCTTTGAAAAATGTAAACGGAGATCGTTTCTGAAAAGAAGGAAATGGCTACCTTGCTAAACGAATTTTTTCGTCAGTTTTTACTATAGAAGATGTAACGAATATCCCTACGGTCATAGACATAATACCTTTTGATAATGGTAATATTTTGGATAATATCGTGGTTAGTGAAGGGGAAGTAATGCGCTATATTGATAAAATGAAAACGCGTAAATCACCGGGGCCGGATTCCATATATCCCATACAACTAAAAGAATTAAAAGATAGCATTGTTGTGCCGCTAACAAAGATTTTTAATGCGTCTATTTCTGAGAGGTGCGTACCAGATAATTTCAAGTTAGCAAACGTAACACCTATCTTTAAGAAAGGCGATAAATGTGCTGCGGGAAATTATAGGCCAATCAGTTTAACGTCTGTTGTAGGTAAGCTACTGGAATCAATAATTAGGGATCGTATAGTCGAACACTTAGAATGCCATAAACTAGTTAGAAATACGCAGCACGGTTTTAGGCGAAACAAATCTTGCTTGACTAATCTTTTAGAATTTTTCCAAAGCGTGGTTGACGCTTACGATAGACATCGGGCGGTTGATGTAGTGTATTTAGATTTTCAAAAAGCGTTTGACACCGTGCCGCACAAAAGACTCATTGAAAAAACTAAGGCTCATGGAATCAGGGGTGTAGTAATAAAGTGGCTAGAAGAGTGGTTGCGAGGTAGGAAACAGAGGGTGGTCGTTGATGGAGCGGAGTCGTGTTGGGCTAATGTAGCGAGTGGCGTTCCTCAGGGTTCTGTAATGGGACCCTTGCTTTTTCTTATATATATTAACGATTTAGATGTCGGCCTAGTCAGTACAGTTTCAAAGTTTGCGGATGACACGAAGCTGGGTGGTAGGGCGATTAATGACGAAGATAGAGGTGAAATCCAGGAAGATCTGAATAAAATCGTTGATTGGTCAGTCACATGGCAAATGAGATTTAACGTTGATAAGTGCAAAATATTGCATATAGGTTCGCGTAACGGTAATTTTGCATATAGTATGTCAGGGAAAGATTTAACAAGCGTAGAGCAGGAAAAAGATTTAGGAGTTATAGTCACTTGTGTTAAAAGTAGCGAAACAAAGTAGAGCAGCGGTCAATAAGGCGAACAAAGTGTTAGGTTTTATAGCTCGAAATTTTGAGTACAAACCGCGCGATATTATAGTTCCTCTTTATAAATCATTAGTTAGACCCCATTTGGAGTACGCTGTCCAATTTTGGAATCCGCATATGCGCAAAGATATAGACAAAATCGAAAGAGTTCAAAGACGAGCAACTAAGATGATTCCGTCGCTTTGGTCAAAGTCGTACGAGGATAGGCTTAAGGAGTTAAAATTGACTACACTCGAGACTAGGAGGCTAAGGGGTGATCTAATCCAGGTTTTCAAAATTATGAATGGGTTCGATAACGTAGATAGAGATAGCTTTTTCGAAATATCTCAATATAATAGGACTAGAAATAACGGGTGTAAGTTGACAAGTAGAAGGTTTGAGACAGCAGTTGCGAAAAACTTTTTTACGCATAGAATAGTAAATAGGTGGAATAGTTTGCCGGTAGAAGTAATTAGTAGCACGTCTACAAACATGTTTAAAAATCGATTAGACGCATATGTTGATAGATTGGGTATAGTTTAAGGTAGTAAAATTAAGGCTTTGTGGTAATAGATCCCACAGCTCAACGCAAGTGTTGTGGGATATAAGGAGGCAGCATCTTGGGTTAGGGTATACTCTCTGTCCTTACACACCCCATTTTAAGAGATTCCTCTGCGGAGCGGTGCCCCCCATAGTACTGTGAGGTATTGAAAAACTCAGGATCTTCACTTGCCCCACAAACACCTTGAAATGGGAGACCCAAAATGGGTGCACACACATTTCTACATTACTGTACAGTCTTTACAGCCACACCTACACTTTTCCTCCTAAGTATATATGTTGTAATGTATTTGGTTGTAAATTTTGAATTGTTCCGCAATCGATGTGGACCGTGACTTATTTTTGGTTGGCAAGGTACTGGTATTGATGGATACCGTAATGAAATTGACTGGATTCTTTGGATCTGATATATTTGCATGTCGGTTATAAATAGATATAGAGTGTAACATATTTGTGGATAGTAGTCTATTATGACTTGATCCTCTGGATCCAGAGATTCTATCTTTAGTTTTAAATCGATAATTAATTAGTTTTAAATTGATAATTATTTAGTTTTGTAAAAATTGGTCGTTGCCAATGTACAGGCAGTTTTTATAATAAATTTCTTATGTTCTTGTGGTTCGGAACCCACGTAAAATTGTAGGTCCCTTCCGCCACCACGGAGGACATACACAATACACAATTACGAACACAGTTAGGAAGACCAGCCATGAGTGGATCCTAGGGTCTTTGTTGGTCTGAAACATTATAACATTACATTGTAACATTATAAATATATATATATATATATATATATATAATATATTATAAATATATATATAAATATATGTATACAAATATATATATATAAATATATAAATAAATATATATATATATAAATATATATAAATAAATATATATATATAAATATATATAAATAAATATATATATATATAAATATATATATATAAATATATATATAAATATATATATATTTATAAATATATCTATAAATATATATATATATATAAATAAATATATATATAAATATATATATATATTATAAATATATATAAATATATATATATATATAAATATATATATAAATATATATATATACAGGGTGGTGGAAAAGTCTGGACCCATAGGCGGTTTATATGGAAAAAAAGTGTGGCCTGCAGGAAGTTTATTATGAAATGAAATTTAATTAACCATACACCAGTAGGGTGTGTCAATTTGGGAGGTGAAAATTAATTTTTGCCAATTCCTTCACTGAGGGGTTTTAAAAATATGTTTTTGGATGTGAAGAATTCAAATCTGCTATTATTTTTGTGATTGCTCAACACTTAGCTTGGTAAATCTACGTTTGATTAAAAAGCATATAAATTGCTCTCGGAAAACAACATTTATTAATTTTACTTCTCAAAATGTCACGTAATGCTATAAAAATTTTAGTTTCTCTGCATAAAACATATCCTAGTAATCATAAAACATATCCTTGTAATCATAAAACAACATTAGAAAGTAATGACTTCAGTAAAAATCCACAAGGAAAGAGAAAAACGATTCCAAGGCCTTTCGTGAATTCAGAGCTACACCTCGTGGGCTTGCAGCATTCATTCATTTCACGTGTTTAATTGTGAAATTCATCCCATATATATATATTAGGGTGGTCCACAAAATCGAAGTTGTTTATTTTTTTTGCAGTGTTTATTTGGTTCCTTTCCGCAAGAAAACACTGCATACCAAGTTTTAGGTCATTATGACTTTGTTTAGGGTATGCACAAGTTGACTAAGAAAAGCTCACATTTGTTTAATCTCTTTCTCTATAGAATGACTCTTGTATTAAAAACATGATACTCAAGTATTGCATATCTATAGGTAAATTATTATTTATTAATTAGAGGCAAACCAAACACAAACAATGTTGACTGAAACAGGAAAACACTCCCGTCCTTACGATTACAAGTTAGCCTTGCTTGCACTAGGAAACTGGCGTCGATGTATAGCGACCACCTGCAGCAGATACTCTTCCTGTTCTTCGTTCTTCGTAAGAGTTATAATCCTGAATTAGCTTCACCCCTCTTTCAGCCACATCATTCACTACCAGCATACCTTGGAGGACTTCCTTGGCCTGGAGGAACTGCGGGTCATCCTTCCATTAGGATGGATCTTTAGAGATGAATCCGGAGCCTAGTAGCGTGGTCTGGAAGAAGCGGTTGGTATTCTTGGATGCCAGCTTCTTCAGCATCAGTGACGGAAGGTCCTCTTCTGGCACTTTAATTCTCTTCGGTGGATCTTTCTCTCCTACCCTTATCCTCATCGACTCCAGGATTCCTTTCTTCTCCATATTGGAAACTGTGTCACTGAATAGAGCCAGAGCTAGCAACTCCTCGCTCAAATACCACAGCTGTCGTTAGAATGCCTTTGTAGCTGCCGCTCCAACTGCTCCATCCACTTTATTTCTGTATTCTTAAGGAAGGAGATATCGTTGCTCGGGGCTTCAAAGATTATGGGAGCCTTGAACCCTGCTGGTCCGTAGACAAGAGCAACAAAGAGGGCCATGGTTCAAATGGACTTCTCTTCCTTGGGGGACACCTTAAACTGAGGTTCAAACATGAATATTTGGAGACAGTATATTGTCTTTGACATCCAGCGAGCATGGTGTATGGGGCCAGGCTGTCGAAATCGAGTCCTTCGGGGAGGTGTCCCACCTAGGAAGACTACGCTAAGCTCCAGGAGTCGGCTGTAGTCGTCGCGGGGTTGCGTACACTCAAGAGCTTTTATATAGTAGTCGAGAGTTTCTTGTACCCATTCAGGGTTCTCTTTGAAAACTGTACTGACGTGGTCGTCCATCATTCCAGTCTTGAAGTTTGCTTGATTGACCCGCTGCCAATTCTTTTGAAACCGTTGAAATAGGAGAATCTCTGGACCGCTGACAATCTATAAACTGTCTTGTAGACTTCTCTGAGAACGACCTCTAAGATATGGTGTCTGCAAGCAAGGTGGAGTAAATTTCTTCCCAGTCGCTGCTCAATCAGAGTGCAAGATCAACTCATATGACTCGTATTGCTTGGCGTCGTATCAAAGCTTATGGCGACGAACTCGGTCTTCGACCTTCCAATCCTACAAGGTCTCAACCACGGCATCTGCTTGCGCCATTCTTGTTCCACGTGCAAGCTTCGGAACACCCAGGAGTTGGATGTTCTCCTATGACGATGACGAAACATCCTTCCCAGAGATCAGTACTGAGAGACGATCGACGTAGTCATTTTCTGTGAGGAATGGAAGGAGTTTCCCGTCCCAATGAACATCAATCCCAGGATTGGCGGTAGGAGATGAGACAGCTTGTTTCACAGAAGTGATGTGGTCAGTGCGATGTGAATGTGGAGCGACTGATGGCCAGTTCATCAATGTTCCCTCCAAGGCTTTTCACAGTAGCTGCCACGATGTGAACTACCTCACGATCGCTGGTGTTGATTCATCCAGGGCGGCAGCGAAACCAGGGGACATGAAGTTCTTAGGCCTCGTTTGAGGTGCAGTACGAGGAGCTGCATTTGACGGGCCAGGGACCTGAAAATCCGGATCCATTCCAACTCGAGGCATCTTCGGAAATGAACGAGGGCCTTCATCATCAGAAGAGGTGCTGGTTGACTCCAGCTGAACGGTCTCTTGCTCTTCACGCATCTGCTTATCTGCTGCTTCCTTTTGCTCTCTGCCCTTCTTCTTAAGATACTTCTGTTTCATTTCTTTCTTAGCCAGGGCTTCGTCGATTCGTCCCATGTGAAACTTGCGTTCCCTCTCTTGGTCTTTCAAGAAGACTCGGTCTTCCTCTATCCGGATCAGTTTTTCCGCATCATGATGCTTAATGTTGAAGAGCTTTTCAAGATTGCTTGAGAACTATTGTTCCTTCTGTACTTGTGGCTTACTTCTCCTGTTGGAACCCTTTTTCAACTTCTCCCAAATGGACAGGATTCCATTCAGGGTTCGTTTGATATTCCGCTCCTCTTGAGTAGGGATGCGGGCCATTCTCCAGTTATCCATGGTTTCCTACACCACCATATTGATGCACTCGTTTTTCGTAGGAGTTGGCTCACTCATTTTCAGGAGATGAAAATAAAGTTGGAGAACTTGCCTAAGAGTAGGCAGATGGGACTTAGGAATCGCTTTGATGGTGCCGCCAACCAAATAGATAGTTGTTTTCTTACGCAATGCAGTTGCCATCATCATTAGGGCGGATCGAAAATGAGGTTTTTAAACGTTTTTTCGAAATTCAAACATGGCTAGTGCGGAAAATATGTGGGTGCTATAGATAATGACTGTGCATAAATATTAGTCCTGCGAAATTATATCTTCAGGTGCCACAAAGCCGTCTAAAAAAGTGAAATATAATGATTTTCTTATATTCTGCATTAGTACAATAACTGAAACTTACTTGTTATTATTATATATTAAGTGTTCCAATTACCAAAATAGTTACTGAATTACGCAGCTCTTAGTTTATTTAGATCAATGTTCTTTTGATTAATGATCTAAATAATCCAGAACTCACCACGAGGAGGTGGCTGCGTGTCGAGCTCCACCCATGCCCTCCCAACCACCCATCCTTGCGCATGTTTTTTTCTATTAACGTTTTATTTAAACTTTATATTCAGCTTTACTTTCGAATGATGGCATTTTTTTACGTGACTGAAGTGTTGATCTTATGAAGCCATCTCGCGCGTTCAATCCAAATACTTTTGATGATGCTTCAGTCACTAATTTTACCATTCTTTCTACTACTTGTGTATGACAAGGGAATTTCTCGAATGGAGGGGTACTCTTGTTTTCTATGAATACTTCAATCTCATTTTCTGTCAGGTGTCTTGTCACAGGTGGTTCAGTGACAATGCATTTTTGCCAATTAATTAAATCAGTATAATCAGTAGCTTCAAATTGAATAACAGGTACTGTGAAACGCCTCACAACTTTTTCCTTGTTTGTTTGCCTTGCTTTCTTTATTCGCCTCCACGCTAATTCTCTTATGGCGCTGCGGTCATCATGAATCATTGATGCTAGAATATTTTCTGGATTTGCAAAAAATGCATTTCTTTGTATGACAGGGTTTACAATATCCTTTACTTCGTCATTCAGTGTTCTTGTTAGTTCAATAGTTTTGAAAACATGTTTTGAGCCATTGACAAAAGACGTACTTTGCTTAATAGAAAACCACATTGGGATGTAGACCTTCATTATAAAAGAAGCAATGTTCATGAGGTTCTCAGATGGACTTACAGTTGAAAGAATCGAGTGAAGCGCATCAATGTGCAAGTTTAGTGTGCACTTAAATGTAGCCAAAAATTCGACACTTCTAATTATACACAGGCGACGTTTACACAAGGCCGAGCATATGATCATGCACTTGAGAGCAGAGCAATTACCATGATTCACTGAGCAGCTGCAGCTTTATTAAAAGTTCATCGGGGAAACACAGAGGCCAGCAAGTACCAGGAAAAGTTCGTTGCAAACTTATTCTATTACAGAATAAATTAAATGTTTCACATGTTACTAAAATTAATTAAAATAAATTATTAACCTCTTGGCGAGTGAGAAGAACTAAAAAAGATTGAGTTACACAATAATCAAATTTATTGGCCTAAAAAAAAATATAAGCTCGGTTGGTAGACACATTCACATTTTACATTACGATACATGTTTACAGAATTTTTGTCTCTCGTGTTGATTACAGACTTAAAATGTTCGTACCCCGTCAACGTCTGATTTGAGTGGCTCCGAGATGAAGCTAACAAGGCATTATCTCACTGTAGGGTACGTCAATTTTAGGGAGCAAAGTGAAATATTTAGATTTTCAAAGACTACTAGTTACCAAATGATGCATTTTTATGTGCTAAATCGAAATATGGCTTTAAAATCCAGATTTGACCACTCCTAGCTACTTATATTTGAAGTTGAAGTTTACGAAAAATCAGCAATTTTTGCAAGTATTTTTTTTATTGTATATAACTACATTTTACATACATTGCATACAATTAAAGACATTTTGATTGTATTTCATTATTAAAACTTAGAAATGTAGATAGGTTTCTTGAACTTTGCCAAGGATGCCATGTCGGCCTTGCTCTTGTTCCTGGACATGAGCTCCCTACTGGACACCTGGCCACTGATGTACGCCTCCCTCCTCTCTTGTGAGTAAACATGTTGTGCTACTTCAGTTGTCATCCTTACACACCTTTCTACTGACTGTGTGTGTGTGAGGGCCATACAGGAACTTCCATTGGTCTATCCAGAAACTCCTTGATTGCAGCACTGGTGAGGGAGCAGGTCAGAGGAGGCTCAGTCACGCCAGAGTTCCAGTCAATAAGCTCCGAGAGTTTGGTGCATCTGGGTTGATGTCAGGAGTCTTCCTGGGTCTGACACTGCAGTCTCCTACCTGTGTTTCCTCATCTCCTTCACCTTTGATTTCCAGTATCCTCTTCACTGCCTCCCTCCTCTCCTCCTCCACCACACTGCACAACATGGCTTCAGAGTGTGCATAACAGGCTGATCTCTTCACTGTAGGCATCACTATTCCTATCACCTCCTTCTTCTGACTTCTGAGCAGCTCCAGCTGGTACAGTACATGCCTGGGACCCTCCACCCAGCTGTGATTTAACTTGATGTTGAACCAGTTTGGCATGTAGACTCCCACTATGAATTCCACAATTATCCTCAGATTCTTCAGGTTCCTACCCTTCAGCCCATGTTTGGAAATCCACAATCTGTAGAACCTTAGAGCCGTGGTGACCCACCTACTGTGACAGACTGGTCCAATCTCCAGGAGAGCTAGACTCTGAGGTACCTCTCCGATCTGATGGCAGTGATGATTCTGTAGCCATATGATTGGTCTGTGTTGAGGTCCTTCACTACCTCCTGACTGAGATGGGGTAGAGGAGGACCAACAGTGATCCTCGTGAAGTTTGGATTGATCTCCAGCTCAGTGGCAGTGTCTAACATCTTCCCTAGGGGCCCAGACCACTTGTTGTTGTTCAATGTCTTGCCATCCAGTGCAGTCACCAGGTGTCTGAGACTCAGCTCTCCAGTGTGCAAGTCACAGACAATCCACACCAACATGTACTGAGTTGCAACATGTCGCGATACTTTTGTTTTTAAGATATCTTTATATATTATTAAAAATATATGTTGGGAGTATCCCCCGGCCTGACGTCCCTTCCCGGTAACCCCTGGTAGTCGGTGTGGCATCCCTGGTGACCTTTCCATTTAACTATTCGTGGGTAGGTTGTTAACGTATTAATAATTATTTAATGCACCGATGGGAGCGAGGACACAAAGATGTTTTTTAAACCAATTTTACTCTCTGTAGCTAAGTGACTATTTTTTAACTTTACATTATTTCCCACTTACTTTATAACTTATTTATGAGCGTATCTCTGTCATGAGTTTTCAAACGACAATTATGACTTCCACTATTATTATAAAAAAACAAAGTTTTAACTTTTTAATCCTATGTTTATATTAAATTGCACTTACGTTATACAATTAATACAGGGAAATATGCCTAAGGAACGGGAAAATGGCCTAGCGCGGGACAAGGAATAAGGCCTAGGGCTTGAAGAGACATCCCCCTTCCGAAAGCCCTACGGGAGAATTGAATTGAATTTACTGGCCGAAGTTCATCTTAATTAAAAGTATACCCCATTTCCCACAGTCTGGGAAGAGATATTAAACTAAAATTGTCAAGGGAGGGCAAATACGATGCTCTGATGGACTGTTCTCGACTAATTCTGCTTGACTCTCTGACTCACTCTCGATCTCGGCGACTCTCGTTAACCCCTCTTCCAAACTAACTGTCTGTTTCTCACTCATTGACTCTCGATCTGCGCTGCGCTCTCTCTTCCCTTCCAGAATTCAGATTTCATTTCGCATGGGAAAACATTACCGTACTTCTTTTTTTCGTTTGATTCTGGAAATTAGAAACAATTTTAAAATAAACTATATTATGAGTTTTACAAATTCCTACATGCTTATATTATTTAACTAACTTATGTTACATATTTGACAATATTAAATGATTTTTATATTTATTTCAAATACTATTTGGAACTAAGACTTTTTATGAATACATGATTTGTAAAATAGTGGTGTGGTATCACGTAACTGATATTTCTACACCTCACTGTTTGAACAAAAGAACGTCACATATTCCAGTACAAGCACGTTGAGACCTTTTCGGATGTTTTCGTGCGAACAGTAATATATTATTTTTCTGGGATTTATTTGAGGCCTACTTGGAATTCATATCCTACTTAACTTATGCTTTTCATTTTCGTCAAAAGTTTTACTATATTTTATATTCATAATAAATCCTCAAATTTTGCAAACCAAACATACATTTGTTTGGTTAATTACTTTACCTCAAAAGGAAAAGTTAAAATTTATTATTATTATGAATCCCATTAAAAAGAGGGTTAGAAGAAGAAAGCAAAATAAAAGCCTACATTATTATGATCTGAGGGTTAATTTTATTTTCTTCCAAAAATAAATATTTTTCACTGAACTTCTTCAACGAGTGCTCATTTAAGTTATATTTACATATACACAAGCTCATAAAAGATATTTATACAAGCATATGACACGCAAAGTTCATAATACTATTATAATATACTTGTTCATTCTTACTCAATTATAAGGTAATGATTCTGAAGAGGTACAAAATCTTCACAAATTTTCCTAAACATTTATTCCTAATTACCTTCAGTTCGTCATTCATGTTGAAAGTGAATTATCACAGGCCTGCGAATGAGAACTTTGTAAGAGTTGTTTTCTTACTAATAACTGATTTTATACCGGGTGTACATAAAGTCAGGATCTATTTTTGTGAAGCACTTGGAAATTATATGGAATTCAATCATAAAATGATAAAGTGGTAACATTTATTAAATAATTAAGAGTAGGATTCGACGTGACGCCCATCAGTATCCCTGCACAGCTCAAATCGTTCCGCAGCATTTCTAAACACATTCTGGAGTATTTGCGGGGTTATGTTATCTGCAGCAGTTCGTATACGTGTACGTAAGTTTTCAAGACTCGTAATCTTCGTCTGATAGACGTGCGATTTGATAAAGCCCCATGCAAAGAAATCTAAAGGGGTTAAATCTGGTGATCTCGCTGGCCAAAGTCTGTTGCTTCCGCGTCCGATCCAGCGATTTGGAAAACGTCCATTTAGATAATCCTGAACAATTTTGGCATAGTGACAAGTAGCACCATCATGTTGATAGACGACGGTACTAACAATCCTATCCCCGTCGTCTATCAACATGATGGTGCTCCTTGTCACTATGCCAAAATTGTTCAGGATTATCTAAATGAACGTTTTCCAAATCGCTGGATCGGACGCGGAAGCAACAAAAGACCTTGGCCAGCGAGATCACCAGATTTAACCCCTTTAGATTTCTTCGCATGGGGCTTTATCAAATCGCACGTCTATCAGACGAAGATTACGAGTCTTGAAAACTTACGTACACGTATACGAACTGCTGCAGATAACATAACCCCGCAAATGCTCCAGAATGTGTTTAGAAATGCTGCGGAACGATTTGAGCTGTGCAGGGATACTGATGGGCGTCACGTCGAATCCTACTCTTAATTATTTAATAAATGTTACCACTTTATCATTTTATGATTGAATTCCATATAATTTCCAAGTGCTTCACAAAAATAGATCCTGACTTTATGTACACCCTGTATAATGCAACTACGCTAATTTCGAATGAGGTGTCCATTTTTTCTATCACGTAAGGATTTTCTGCAAACTGGAAGGGAAAAAACAACAACATAAATAAATATTATTTATTTCAAGTTACATTAGGTACCTATTTCGCTTTGTTATACTAATTACAAATGTAAACAACTTTAAAAAGAAAGAAGACTATTAACGTCAATTACATATTCATCTTTATTTGTCCTGAGTTTTCTTGTGAGATCTTTGCCTTTTAGTTTCGAATGTACGCGCTGTTCCTTTTCTTTTATTTAATAAGTTCTGGAGTATCCCGTTTCAACATCCAGCAGTAATCAGCCATCATGCTGATGTCCCACCTTCCCTGATATCTCTTCTCCATTCCTTTGATGTGTTGGTGAAACCGTTCTCCTTGTTCTTCGCTGAGTGTTCCGAGATTCTCAAGTGTGAATGTAAGAAATGTAATTTTAAACTCATATTACAACCCAACTCTTTGAACTTATTTACCATGTTGTTCACAATGTTTTGGTAATTTGGGTTCTCGTTGTTCCCCAAAAATTTGCTGATAACATCCTTAAAAGCATTCCACGCTTCTTTTTCAAGGTTGTTCATTGTTCTTTCAAACTGTTCATCCAAAGTCAGTTTTTTAATCTGGGGACCAACGAAAATTTCTTTCAATTTTGCTTCCGAAAGAGTTGGGAATTTATCACACAGATACTTAAAACAATCTCCATCTTCGTCCAAGGCCTTAACAAATTGCTTCATCAAGCCCAATTTTATGTAAAGCGGAGGTAAAAGGACTTTCTCCGTGTCAACCAAACTTTCACGTTGAATGTTTTTGGAACCAGGTATCAGGTTGACTCTACGTGGCCATTCCTTTTATATCCAGTGCTGAATTCTTGCACGGCTATCCCATTCTCACAAAAAACATGGAAACTTCGTATAACTTGGTTGTTGACTTAACAACATACAAATCACTTTTAAGTCTCCACAAAATAGCCAACCGTGTTCTTTGTATTTAACCTTAATAGAAGAAGCTCAAGATTTTCGTACGTTTCCTTCAAGTGAACCGAATGAGCCACAGGAATGGATGCATACAAGTTACCGTTGTGAAGAAGGACGCCTTTTAAACTTCTTTTGCAGGAATCAATGAAAAGTCTCCACTCATTTGGGTCATAGACTGCAGCGCCTAGGTTAAGTATTGGTTCCGAAACATTGTTGCAATATACCAGTGAATTTTCTTGAGAAAAATATTGGATGAATTCTTTTTCTCAATTTCTGTACGAGTAAAATGACGTCCCGGGAGAAAGCAAGTTCTTTGCACGAAGTCTGGATCCCAAAATCTCTGAAGAATCCTTCAGGAGACACAAATCTCTTACTAAATCATTAAGTTCACTTTGTGTAAACAATTGGGGTTCACCAGATGTTTCGGTTTGAAAACAATCAATATCATCGTTTCCATCGTCATCAGACACCGAATCAGACGAAGTTATATCAAGAGTATTTGGTTTAGTAGGTACAGGTATACCACGTCCATGAGCAACAGGTCTTATAGCAGACTGAAAGTTTGGATAAGAAATTTCCTTTTTACTTTTAGTATTGTAGCCTTGCACGTTACATGAACAAAAATAGCAGTCATTGCTGTGGTTTCTAGGCTCACGCCAGATCGTTGGAATCCCAAAGGGTAAAGAATCTTTTTTATCTTTACTCCACAGTCCAAGTTGTTCAACACAAACACTGCAAACTTAATGTGAAGCCCATGATTTTTTCTTGATCCCCAAGTTTCATTCCGAAGTACGCATAGTATGCTTTCTTGACGAAGTCTGTAATATCTCGCCTTTGTTTTTTCACAGTAAATTTTCCACAAATATAAAAGAAAATGTATGGGCTATTTATATGCCCTCTGGTTGCCATAGCGACAAATAAACTAATTCCAAAAGAGAAATATAGTCAGCGCGCACCTTTGAATAATAAAGAACTATAACTTTGCACACACTCGACAGACTGAATCATCTCGTGGCTTGTCAACCACTTATGGTATACTAGCGGTGCGTTTCTCGAATGTTCTAGAAGACGCTATGACGTCACTTCTTATCAGGAAGCATTTACAGGCAGTAGTTTTCAATCGAAATTTAATTGAGTCAATTTTAATGAAAATTACTTACAGTACATATGTAATATGAAATATGACATTTTGTGAAAAATCTGTACGTGATGGCGAAAAATGAATATTATTTTTGGAATCAGAGTGCAAAAATTACTATATAAGTGATAAAATATTTCGGAGAACAAAACCATCGCAGGCCTGTGAATTATTAATTTTTATTTGGAATTTTCAAACACTTTACTATAGAACAAATCGCAGATAATAATGGAGTTACAAGGAGTTACAAGGAAAAGAAGTACCTCAAAAGGCCTTGCGGCCCATACCGAGGAGGTACCAATGGCAACGGGAGCCAGGGAAAATTTTGTAAAAGTTTATTTTTCTTTCAACTATCCTAGCAGTAGTAGAAAACTGGATAGTAAAGTAGAAGGCTCTCTCCCCACCCTCCGCTCCCTCCCTGCCAGAGGCAGGTACGGAAAAAGGTTGAAGAAAATACCTTGACCCTGGAAAAGTAGCCAAGGAAATTTTACAGAAAAGTGGAGAATATATAAATAGCTCTATATTTAGCTTGCTCACAGAGACACCGAGCAAGCGAACTCCTGCAGAGTTTCTGAGGTTTTAATCTTAAACTATGAGTGTGTTCAGTACTTTGTCTAGCCTATTTTTAAACAGATTTACACTTTGACTGGAAACAACCTCTGAGGGAAGTTGGTTCCAGATATTAACTATTTTATAGGAAAAGAAATTTCCGCAGACTGAGGTCCTAAATGTCTTTACACACTCAAATAGTGTGCAAGATTTCGTCTAACCTTTTCTTGAACTGATCCACAGAGGAACTGTTCACAACTTCCGAAGATAACCTGTTCCATGTGTCACAGATCTTATACGTAAAGTAATTCCACACACACTAGTCCTAAACCGTTTCAAATCCAACTTCCAACCATTGTTGCGAGTTGGGTTATCATTTAAACTAAACATACTTCTAAAATCGACATCGTTGAACCCTCGTAAGAGCTTGTAAACCTCGATCAGTTGACCGCGCAGCCTCCGAGTTTCAAGCGAAAACAAGTTCAGGGCGCGTAACCGTCGATTGTAGCCCATATGCCTAACGGAAGGGATTAACTTTGTGGCCCTCGCCTGCACTCGCTCCAGCCTCTCAATATCTTTCCTGAGGGTGGGCGACCAGAACTGCACAGCATACTCCAGGTACGGCCGAACAAGGGAATTGTACAGTGAGAGCACAATCTCCTTGTTCCGAAACTGAAATTGCCTCCTGATATAACCCAATAGTTTCTGGGCTTTCTTTTCCACCTCTACACACTGTTTCGTAAACTTAAGGTCGCTGCTAATTAGCACACCCAAGTCCTTTTCTAAATCAGTCACCTCGATATTACTGCCCAACATCGAGTAGTCCGACTTGGGATTGGCGTAGCCAATGTGCATCACTTTGCATTTACCCAAGTTAAACGGCATTTGCCATTTTTCGGACCACTCTCCTATCCTACCTAGGTCCGCACGCAGTTCCTCGATCGCTTCGGGCGTCCCAACTTGGCCCCAAGCTTGGTGTCATCAGCGAATTTGGCGATCCGACTGACGATGCCACCGTCGATATCATTTATGTAAATGGTAATCAACAGTGGCCCCAAAACGGAACCCTGAGGAACCCCACTAGTGACCGAGGCCCAACCCGAACTAGCCCCTTTAATTACCACCCTCTGCCGCCTATTCCTCAGCCAGTTTTCAATCCACCTACCTATTTCCCCACCGATACCCAGCGCGCGCACTTTCGCCATTAGCCGGCGGTGAGGTACCTTATCAAAGGCTTTCTGAAAGTCGAGATAAAGTATATCAATCGCCCTACTCTTATCGTACTCACTCAACATGACGTGGAAAAACTCGAGCAAGTTGGTGAGACACGACCTATGCCGTCTAAACCCATGTTGGGAGTCCCCAAGCAGCTTGTAGGAATCCAAATGGTCAACGATTCTATCAGCTATTATCCTTTCTAATAATTTACCTACAACTGAAGTGAGACTAATAGGACGATAGTTCCCTGGACTTTCGTGATCCCCTTTCTTAAAGATAGGGGTCACGTTGGCCTCCCTCCAGTCACCAGGCACCTGGCCCATCACCAACGATTTGTTGAAGACTGTAGCCAGGTGGGGAGCCACCTGGTCGCGCACTTCTCGCAAAACACTGGGGAGAAACTGGTCTGGCCCAGGAGCCTTAAACGCGCTCAGTTTGTCTATTCTATGAGCAACGACTGTCGCGGTACATCTAACACTATCCAGGCCAGCACCTTCGTGCCTCACAGCTGGCTCGGGGATGACGCGGGTATCCTCCCTGGTGAACACTCCCGCAAAGTACTCATTAAGCACATTAGCGATGTCCGCGTCGGAGGTCCGCAGAACGCCGCTTCCGTCCTTTAAAGGACCTATCATGCTTCTAATGGGCTTTCTACTATTAACATAACTGAAGAACTCCTTAGGGTTCCCCTTGCAGAGGCTTGCCACCCGTAGTTCTTCGTTACGTTTCGCTAGCCTAACCTTCGCCTTCACTTCCCTACACAGGCGGACATACGCTTCAGTGTTCTCGTGGGAACGATTGGCCTTCGCCCTCCTATACACTACTTTCCTATTTCGGATAGCCGAAGGGATGCCACGATTGAACCACTTAGGCTGCGTTGAAGCAGGGGTGACCGGTTTTGAGGGTATGGCAGCAGACTGCAGCAGCATAAACTCATCCCGGAATGCACTCCACACTCCCTCAACATCGCCGCCAACCTCTAACCCCATCTCTGCTACGCTATCCCTGAGGCTAACAAAGTTCGCCCGCCGGAGATCGAGCTTACTGCCTCTCGAGTTACTACGCTTCACCCGAGGGACGCACACACGGAACCTAATAAGACCGTGATCACTCCCGCCCAACGATTCGTCAACGGTGAGGCCAGTGACGAGGTTGTCTTCGGTCGTGAATACTAAGTCTAGAACGCTTTCGCCTCGTGTAGGCTCGTTGACCCACTGAGTGAGGAAGTTCTCATCAGCAAAGTCAACTAGCCTCCTCCCTTCAGCATCGGCAGTCCTGTTTTCCCACTTTATGCCGCGACAGTTGAAGTCTCCTAAAACTACACACACCCTATCCCCTAGCAGGCTACTGAGTTCGGTGTACAGGCTGTATCGTCCTCGAGGAGGAGATGCGGAGGTCTGTACACCAAGATTAACCTATAGTTCGTCCCTCCCACGTTCAGATCGACGCCAAGCAGCTCCCGTTCCGACTGGAACTGGCAGTCAACCGGACTCAACGTGTCTCTGACGTATATTAGTACCCCACCCCCCTCCCCACGGGTGCGGTCTTTGCGAAACATTCTATACCCGGGAATTTCGAACTCCCCAACGTAGTCCCTACGATCAGTATGAATCCAGGACTCGGTGATAGCAACGATATCCTGGTATTCTGATGCTAAGAGCGCCCGTAGCTCGCAAAACTTGTTCCTAATTGACCTAGCATTAAAAAGCAGTTCTCTCTCTCTCTCTCTCTCTCTCTCTCTCTCTCTCTTCTCTCTCTCTCTCTCTCTCTCTCTCTCTCTCTCTCTCTCTCGCTCTCTCTCTCTCTCTTTCTCTCTCTCTCTCTCTCTCTCTCCCTCTCATATATATATATATATATATATGAAAATTATTTCACGAAAGTAACACGTGAAAAATATTTACGATGAATAAAACCACGAAGGAAAGGAAACACAAAATGGTGCTCAAGCGCTTTCGTTTAATGCAGGGGTGGCCAACCTTTTACATTTCATTCGCCAGTTTTTTTACGCATGAGTTCAGATGCGCCATACAAGTCTTGTACCCCCATTCAATTCTAGTATAAAATATGTTAATATAGATATATTTAGCATTTTTACATGATATAATGATTTAATATAAAAACAATGTAAACATTACTTACCTTAATGAGACTTTTGAGTCTGTTTTGATTTCACCAAGCTTTTAATGTTTGGAGTTAAATTAGTTACTGAGAGCAGCAATGCACCACTTCTAGTCATCCAATGCGCCACTTTTGGCGCATGCGCCATAGGTTGGCCACCCCTTGTCTAATGACATCCTCAGGAACACTGAAGTACATAAAAGGGTTACAGCCTATATATAGGTTACAGAAAGAAAAAAAAAAGAGAAAAATAAATATATATATATATATATATGGGAATGAACTCAGAATGGTCCCCTGAGTTTTTTATGATACACACAGACAGTGCATGGAACAAGGAACTCTTCTGGGATAATTAAATCCACTATAGTCCGAATAAGTAATGGTAAATGACAAATACCATAGTTTTTCTTTTTCATGATGCTAGCCCGACGTTGCCCACGTCGGGCTAGCATCATGAAAAGAAAAACTATGGTATTTGTCATTTACCATTACTTATTCGGACTATAGTGGATTTAATTATCCCAGAAGAGTTCCTTGTTCCATGCACTGTCTGTGTGTATCATATATATATATATATATATATATATATATATATATATATATATATATACATATATATCTATATATACATATATATGCAATAAACGGAGAAGTAAAAATTAAAAATTAAAGGATTATCAGAGGCATACAGATTTGTAAGGAAAAAATATCGATTTTTAGCACAAGATCAAATGAATTATAAAAATACAAATTTATACTAGAAATCTGCCCGGGTTTTAACACTCTGTCTTTTATGGTTAAGTTTCGATGTATGTAAAAATAAAATGAAAATTAAAAGTTAATAAAGTAGCATACAAGTTTACCAAAGATTTAGCGTTCTACCCTTCTTATCTAAATCTGTTTTGAAGGAATTCAAAACAACAGGATCGAGTTGAAAAAGACCTTTGCTTATGTTGAAGTTATTTGAAAGTTGGATAATGGCAGACTCAAGAATATTTCTATTAACAATGTTGCTAGAGTGGAATAAAACTGAAGCATTATTCCAATCAATACAGTGCGATAACTCTGACAAATGGACAAAAAGGGCACTGGACAACTGTCCTGTTCTAACGGAATATTGATGCTGTTTTATACGTGTGTGCAAATCCTTTCCCGTCTGACCTATGTAAAAGGAATCACATTGTTTACAACCAATTTTATAGATAATGCCTGAATTATTGGTAGGGCTATTTTTTACTATGATATTTTTCACAATATTATTATATGAAAATACTACATTAATATCCAAAAGTTTAAGTACATTAGCAATGCCTAAAAAGCCCGGGAAAATGGAAGTACTAAAATATTTTTGACAAAGTACGAGTGTTATTATTGACACGATAGAAAGTTCGTTTGCTTGTTGAGACAAGATTCCATAAACGCAGATGGATAACACAGATCACTTCCAATACCGTTGATTTTTTCCAATTCGGCATCGATGTATTCCGGACTGACGATCCTAAGGGCGCGGAGAAACATTGATGAAAAAATGGCCTTCTTAGTGGGGGTGTCATGTCCCGAGTAAAAGTGTACGTAGGACAAATTGTTTGTTGTTTCCGATAGATACTAAACTTAAAACCTGGGCTTTCCCTATGTACACGCACATCCAAAAATGGGATTGAATTGTCTTGTTCCACTTCTAAAGTAAACTTAATGGAGGGGACTTGATCATTTAACTGAACGAGGAAGTTATCCAGGTCACGATTCATGGGCCAGATACACAAAATATCGTCGACGTACCGCAACCAAGGGATGCCAACCCCCAGGATTCTCGGAATGTAAGTAATTTCGAAAAACTCCATATAAATATTGGAGAGGAGGGGCGATAAGGGGTTGCCCATGGCCATCCCAAAAACTTGTTGATAATACTCGTTATTGAAAGTGAATTTACACTCTTTGATGCAAAGCTTAATAAGTTCCAAAACAATGTGTGAAGGTAGTGGCAGGTCATACTTTGTAATTCTTGGGAGAGAAAGTCAAGCATATCGTCAATCGGCACTTTTGTAAACAATGAACAAACGTCAAAACTGATCAATCTATCGTTAGTTTCAGTAAGTTCATTATTCAATTTTTCAGTAAGATCCATGGAATTTTTTACATGTGAATCCGAGATAGTTCCGAGAATGGGGGACAAGACTTTGACAAGCCATTTATTCCACTCTAGCAACATTGTTAGTAGAAATATTCTTGAGTCTGCCATTATCCAACTTTCAAATAACTTCAACATAAGCAAAGGTCTTTTTCAACTCGATCCTGTTGTTTTGAATTCCTTCAAAACAGATTTAGATAAGAAGGGTAGAACGCTAAATCTTTGGTAAACTTGTATGCTACTTTATTAACTTTTAATTTTCATTTTATTTTTACATACATCGAAATTTAACCATAAAAGGCAGAGTGTTAAAACCCGGGCAGATTTCCAGTATAAATTTGTATTTTTATAATTCATTTGATCTTGTGCTAAAAATCGATATTTTTCCTTACAAATCTGTATGCCTCTCTGATAATCCTTTAATTTTTAATTTTTACTTCTCCGTTTATTGCATATATATGTATATATAGATATATATGTATATGTATATATATGTATATATATATATATATATATATATATATATATATATATATATATATATTATTTATTTATTTTTTTTTCTTTCTGTAACCTATATATAGGCTGTAACCCTTTTATGTACTTCAGTGTTCCTGAGGATGTCATTAGACGAAAGCGCTTGAGCACCATTTTGTGTTTCCTTTCCTTCGTGGTTTTATATATATATATATATATATTATATAATATATATATATATATAAAATATGTAAAAATGAACAATGAATAATTCCTATATTCATATATTCTTATATTCATATAATACTTATATTCATATATTTATATTCTTATATTCATTTTTACATATAGAGTCCAAACTCGCATAACGCTGACACAAGTTCAGATGAAATTTTTTATTTGCTTTCTATTTTATTTTTGCTAAATAATTTGTGAATTATCTTTTTAAATTACGTCATCATTTTTTTAGATTTGGCTTAATAATGTAATCTTGTTAAATTCTGCAATGTTTATTTTCTTTGTACAATCTCTCTTCGTTGTAAAAGATGAAGTCATGTCTTGCTTAACTGTTAATTTTAAATTTTAAGCTTTTAATTTTCGCTCATGTGCATGTTTAATTGTAACTCATAATAAACTGCATATTTCAATTTCCATTTTTAGTTAACTCGGCAGATCATGATAACATCAGACCTGTCAATATGCGGTTTAAAACAAAAATATGGCTTCATCTTCAAATATGTTGCTTCTCTGTCTAAACATTACTACAGCTAAAATAGTTACCTTATCTTCAAATATTTTGCAAAATAATTCAGCCCATTGAGAATAAAAAATAACACAGGTCAGCATTAAATAATAATGATGTCATTAAAAATTTAGTATATAAATTTATACAATTTCTCCGGTATTCATTCTGATTTGTCTGATGTAACTTAGAGGCTGAGCATTACCTGTAACATTTTAGCATTGCTCTCTTCAGAGAACTTCATCTTAAAAAGAGAAAAATAACTTCCCGATACGTTACAAGAAGAATCAGGGAACCTTCAGAGAATTTTCTAAGCTCCACAGAATCCTCCGATCCATTACAAGAAGAAATCGGAGAGTAGTATAAGAGAGACTACTGCAATTCCCTATATGGTAGCAAATACTCCAGAGTAACAAATCCGTTGCTGCCACCTAACCAGAACCCCCGTCAACATCAAACCTCCCAAGGCCATAAACGGAGGGGTTAACATATATATATATATATATATATATATATATATATATATATATGTGATACACACAGACCGTGCATGGAACAAGGAACTCTTCTAGGAAAATTAAATCCACTATAGTCCAAATAAGTAATGGTAAATGACAAACACTATAGTTTTTCTTTTTCATGATGTTAGCCCAACATGTCCGTTTCATGATGGAAATAAACTCAGAATGACTCCCTGAGGCCTTTCATGATACACACAGACCGTGCATGGAACAAGGAACTCTTCTAGGAAAATTAAAGCTCAATTCTGCCAGTTGAGGTTTAAGTTTTGGTTTTTGGCTAAAAATATAATAGTTACCCTTTTTTTCTTTGATGTATTCAATCTGACGTGAAGGCAGCGAGTCTTTTGCTTATATTGAAGTTCTAAGTGTAGCGGGGCTAGGTTGCTTTAACCCTAGATCCTGTCCCAAAGCTGGATCCTATCAGCTTTGCAGATAGCTGGTGAAGGAAGCTATATTTTTGGGACCTCTTTGCGAGTGACCCGTTGCCCACGTCGGGCTAACATCATGAAAAAGAAAAAACTATAGTGTTTTTCATTTACCATTACTTATTCGGACTATAGTGGATTTAATTTTCCTAGAAGAGTTCCTTGTTCCATGCACGGTCTGTGTGTATCATGAAAGGCCTCAGGGAGCCATTCTGAATTCATTTCCATATATATACTGTATATATATATATAATATATATATATATATATATATATATGTGTGTGTGTGTGTGTGTGTGTGTGTGTGTGTTACCAAACTTTATGATAGCCAAAATAGCCCATATCATGTTGTACGGTATAATAATAATGAGTGAGAAGGGCAAAGAAACTGACAGAGAGTTCAAACCAACAAATGCCTCCCATTGCTCTAACTCTTGTATTATTATTACCAGTATCATCGGGGTTCGAACCCCCGACCTCAGTGTCTTCTCTTCGTTTATATGGAAACGGTATTACCCATTGAGGTACGGACGCCAACGTTCTGCGATAAAATTTTTGTCAATTGTTTCTTGCATTTTGTAGATGTTTGTTCCTGATCAGATAAAGCCGCTTTCCTCCTACATGGCTGTAAGTCAGGTAAATTAAATATGGTTTGGTTGAACTGGGTTAGGTTAGGTTACGTTAGGTTAGACTAAGCTAGGTTAGATTTGGCAGAATAAAAGTAGAAGCATTTGTAGTTTTAAGAATCTCTCTCTCTCTCTCTCTCTCTCTCTCTCTCTCTCTCTCTCTCTCTCTCTCTCTCTCTCTCTCTATATATATATATATATATATATATATATATATATATATATATATAAGCGAATATATAAAGCGAATATGACCATAAGGAACTTTCGTTTCTGTACAAGTGAAGCTAAAGACACACTCTTTCGTACTTTCTGCAGTAATATATACGGTCAGCAACTGTGGGTGAATTATAAAAAAGGTTCTGGCAGAACCCTAAATTTGCTGTACAACAGGTCTTTTAGACTCTTACATAAATTACCCCCGAGATGCTCAGCTTCGCAAATGTTTGCTACCCGCAATGTCCCGAGCTTCCCGGAGGTAACAAGACGTGCTCAACACAGTCTAATGCAAAGAATTAAAAAATCAACCAACCCGATCATCCAAGCTATCCATGAGTCCTGCCATTTATCCTCTAAGCTATGGACTTCTTGGTACGAAAACGTCTGTCTGTAGCTCCACTTAACTTCGACATTGCAGTATTATTTCTAATCAATTGTATATATTTCTATCCTTAGTATATGAACTGTCATTGTATTAATAATATTTGTCATATGGACTATAGTCTGCCGATAAACCTTTTCATTTCATTTCATTTCATTTCATATATATATATATATATATATATATGTCAAGAAGATACTCTTCTTGATTAGGATTACTCCTTATAAAATTAAAATACTACACCCACATTGACCCTTTCTAAACGATCAGAATGTGTTCATACGTTCGTTTCCTAAAAAGCGATGTGATTTGTATGACAAGTCGTCTCTACACTCATTTTTGTTAGAAATACATTACATCCTGGTGAGTACAGACCGACTTGTCTTGTAACTTTTAAATTTTACGTTGTTTAGAATATACTGTATTGTTTAGAAGTTGTTTTAATGTTTGTATTCTTTTTGTTTAATTATGTAATATTAATGTCTTCAATTTTAGTATATATCCTGTATTTATAGTTTATATTATTTTTAAAAAGGTTCTTCCTGAATGCTGGTACTCTCCGATACCACATCGGCGAAGATATAAAAGAACGTTTTGTTAATAATTCATTAAGAGAGACACTTGGAGGCTGTCGGATACATCTCGGCATCCACCAGATTCCTAACTTTAGCAATAGGCTATCCTGCCCATAGTTTTATATATATATATATATATATATATATATATATATATATGTAATATATATAATTTATCTTTTGTCATTTATTTTTTGTCCATTTCATTTAGTCACTTTAACCCTTCATTTAAGTTAATGTCCTTATAGTATAATTATATATCTGATGTCATACCCATTTAATTAACTTAGTTTTCATTATAAATATAATTTAAATTTTTTGGTATATTTTCTTCATCCTAACCACTGAGTGTAATTTTTAAATTCCAATCATATATTAAGAACTTGGTAGTTTTGACTATATATATACTGCATATATATATCTATGCAAAAGTCTGACATTTTACACTTTTTCAATCTGCTGCATAAGAAAGCTAGAACTTTGTATTCAATTCAAATACATACTTAATGAAATCAAAATAAAGTTCAAATAACACTATTTATACAGACTAACCCTATTCATACAGAATATACCGTCATATAAACTATAAAGCAACCTTTGACATCGATCAGAAGCTTCAAATTGTGTTTCTGTATAAAGAAAGAAAAAATTGTGTGAAATAGCTGGCGTCACTCGATTTTCAAGGTATAGTATCCAAAGCATTATCAACAAGTACGGAGAAACATCCTCCGTAATTGCTAAATCGAGGACTGGAAGACCCAAAAAGCTGTCTAACGAAGATGACAGGAATGGAAAGAAGACGAGTGTTGATTAGCAACATAACTGGCAGAAAGGTCGAGTGTCGTTGTCTATCCATCAACAGTATGAAGGCCTCTTTTGAAATCAGGACTTAAAGGATATGTTGCCATAAGAAATATTCTATTAAGAAAGAGGAACAGGGGCTTAAAGGTTAAAACATGCATAGGAACACAGGAATTGGACTATGGAACAATGATCAAAGGCGCTTTGGACGGACGAGTCAGTTTATTTTGATGTAATCGAAGACAGTGAGACGACGAACAACTGAAGCCTATAACGAGCCTTTCTTGAAGCCAACAGTTTAGCATGGAGGAGGTCAATTCAAATTTAAGGGTGCATCTCCTCAAGTGGTGCTGGAAAATTGCTGAAAATTGCTGGTATATTGAATGCTGCAAGGTACAAACAGGTTTTAATCCACCATGCTTACACTGGTCAACAAATTTTACCTTTTATTTTTTTTCTTCGACGAGGTTCTCTGACAGAATTTTCGACGCTGATTATGCATATGACCTTGGAATTTTTTTATCACGTAGGGTTCTGAAGAAAACTGCGAATTAAGTTTCACCCAAAAGTATACAAAACTGCATATGTTGTATTATGCAATACAACATATGCAGGGATAATAAAAATTGCGTTGATTCAATTCAGTTCTTTTATTTGATTGCTAATAATGTAGGAATAAGTGCTACTAGTAGAACTGGACTATTTCATGCTACTTTTTGACCACACCCAAGTGAAAATAATTAAAACAGTCAAATACGCATTTATTTATAATGAAATAAGTGCGACTACATGTATGCGGCAGCATCAGGAACTCGATACTAACCAAGCTAAATATAACTATTCCACTATTCCAGCTGATAACGCAGGCAGACTTCCAAGCACCACCACGTCGTTGTTAGTGGCCCAAATTTAATTTTTCATTGCTCTTATTTATTGTAATATTACTACCTTGTAAACTATAAGAACAAAAATGCTCTAAGTGCTCTAAGATAAACTTCAGGCGTTCCATGGCAATGTAGAAGTTGGTGCGAGCACTTGAAATTATCCCAAAGTTGACCTTAGAGGAGAAGATTGTATACTCCAATCAACCAGGAAAGTACTCCGCGGAGGGGGAAGACATTAGGCAGGAGACAGCGGGTGCTGGAACTCCCCTTTCTCCTGTCACTGTCTTCTATAGCTTATCTTTTTCCGTGACTTAACTACTCTGTGAGCAGTCCAGCATACTCTCAAACGTACGCTTCTTTCTATTCCTCATTACACATACATGCATCTTACATATTACACAAATTCAAAATTTCTAAAAAAAAAAAAAAAAAAGGCATCGCTAAGCCTTGGAGATCTTGATTTTCTTTCTCTTTCTATGGAGGGGCACTTTTGCGGTCACTCGCCCTTGGCCCCTCCTTCCTATATAAAAAATTATTCTAGATCAAATTTGAGAACATAAAAATTCTTCACTTAATTTAATTACATTATTACAGGGCCTAATGTCAATGGCCAATATATGTATATATATATATATATATATATATATATATACACATACATACATACACAGGGAGGCGCAAAAGTCGCGCATCATAGGAATTTTCAGTGGTGACTATAATATATTTTTTTCTTTTAGGTAGGGGATGGCTGCGAAAATAATAATAGACGAGAGGGCGAGTTTGGTTTTAATGGATGGAATACCAAGTACAACAAATCGATGAATCGGTACACAATTTAAATACATAAAAAAAAAATAATATAATCAACACTGAAAATTCGTATGATGCGCAACTTTTGTGCACCCTATATATATTTATATATATATATATTATATATATATATATTTACATTTATATATTTGTTTATATATATATATATATATATATATATATATATATATTATTTGTTTATATATTTGTTTATATATTTGTATTTTATTTATATAAATATATATATATTTATATTTTATTTAAATATTACATATTTATATATAAATATATATACCATATGTTCCCACAAAAAAGTATACCCAACTTTAGATTGTACTAACTCCTCCAAAAATTGAGATATTTTGGATCTGTTTGTTTCATTTAATATAGCAAATTATTCTTTGTTAACTTTCAAAATTTATTCATGTTTAAACGATTTAGTGCTTAAGCATCTGCTTTTAACTGAAGGGTACAACAAAATGGATTGCGAAAAATTGGTCAATGAAAAAATAATGTGTGTGCTATCGATGTAATGAAAAGACAAATACATAATAATAGATACTTTAACATAATTTTAATAAGATACAAAGCAGATTTTTCTCTATTCCTTATTGCAAAAGTTATGCTTAGTTTCGTTTTCTTTCAACATGACAGCCATTCCTATCGATACAAATCTGGAGTCGAGCTCTCATCTTCCCCATCACTCTTTTAATAAGATCTGGATTGTCTTTTAACAAGTTGATTTCAGCTGTGATGCGAGTCCTCAAATCATCTAAATTGATAGGTTGTGATGCAAATACTCTATTTTTCAAATGACCCCATAAAAAGTAATCACACGGGGTCAAGTAAGGGCTGAATGCTGAATGTTGTCGTCTGTTCTTGCCGTCTTCGGATGGCCTGAAAGTCCTTTGTTCAAATTGAGGACCGTTCTTTCTTCTTTGTATTTCCGAATATTCTTCAAAATTGTATGTTTAGTTGGAGAAGCTCTATCGGGAAATTGCAGTTCGAAGGTATTCTGAACTTGTTTTAAGCTTTTAGTTTGCAGATAAGTTGTGACCATGAGAACGCGCTGCCTTCGTGTAAACTGCTTGATAAGGGTTTCAAAGTTATTTATAAATTTAGTAATTCAGATTCTTCATTGATATGTATGACTCGTATCTTAGATACAAAATTTCGAATTATTTAAAAAAAATATTTGCAATATCCTTCGACGTAAAAAGTAGCACATTGGTTAAAGCAAGAGGAGCTATCTGGCTGGGAGAAATGATCATTCGGCACAACCCATTTTGCTGTACCCTTCAGTTAAAAGCAGATGCTTAAACACTAAATCGTTTAAACATGAATAAATTTTGAACGTTAACAAAGAATAATTTGCAATATTAAATCAAACAAACAGATCCAAAATATCTCAATTTTTGGAGGAGTTAGTACAATCTAAAGTTGGGTATACTTTTTTGTGGGACATATGGTATATTTATATTTGTATATAAATGTATATATATTTATATTTATATATAAATATATATATTTATATATAAATATATATATATTTATATATAAATATATATATAATATATATATATATATATTATATATATATATATATATATATATATGTAAAAAGTGAACAATGAACAATTCCTACACCATCATTATATGAATTCATTGTCCATTTTTACATAAGAACCAAAATCGCTTAACGCGAGTTTGGATAATAATTTTACTTGTAGCTTCCTATTTTTGTTCATGTCACAACCCTACGATCTACCCTTTCTATGGTTTAGTCGTATCCATTATCCATTTTCCATTTGTTATAAAAGTTATTATAATTAATTATGAATTGTCTTGCATCTTATCCCCGCCCCCATACGTCCATATTTTAGCTTGACCATTATCGTATGTAATTTTTATTAAATAATCATCTTTACTCGTGTCAATTTGTGAGGCGCGAAGTTTCGTTCGAGAACGCGAAAAAACGTTCTCGTATTATTTTTTTCATTTTTACTTTCAAGTGCGTTCAACCCTCGCAAGATATTCATAAATGCTTAGTAAGTTATTATCAGAAATTCCGCTCATCACAGCAGAATTTGAACGCTTCTAAGATAAAAAAGGTCTCCTTTCGCTCTGATTCGAATTTATAACATTATAGCATATTATTTCGTAAAATAAATTATCTCGTAAGTGCCATGTACTTTGTATTATATTTCTAACATCTTAATTGTCTATTATATGAAACACTGTAAAAACAAGACAAAGTTATAGTACCTGTTTAAATTGTAATTAACTGTAATACTTTAAATTAACAATTTGCTAAAATTGTAATTAAATGTAATGATTTAATTTATCATGTAAGAATGTACTTTAATGGAATTGTAATTAAAACAATAATAAGTGAATATGAATTAATTAGTAATTGTAATCGTAATTGTAATGAACCAAAATTAATACGTACTCAGTCATGTACTCAAAATTGTGCTTATGTGCTAATACGAAATGATATCGCCTCCATAAATGTAGAATCAGCGATACTACTGTTCTTTTTTATTTTTTTATTTTTTTATTGTTTTTAGTTGAAATCTTTCAAAAAAACATCTGATCATGTATTTAAAAAAGGGGGGAAACTTAACCTTCGATTGTCTCCCCCAAACATTAGACTATATTATACTGTACTTATAAAATTAGAGCACTTCATTATAGGACTTCATTTATTGCACTTCTGC